>OU898278.1:120179776-120737276 GCA_918026665.1 Diabrotica balteata
TAGAGTGGCTGGAATAACAATATGTAACTTAGGATTCGCTGACGACATTATACTAATAGTAGCAATAGAGCAAGAAACGCAATTGAGAAGTTCGAAAGAAAGAAATTCTGGCTAAAAAGTAATGAAAACAAGACAAAGATACTGGTAGTAGGCATATTTCGCATTATACTACTAACAGCTTACACGAATATGAGATGGTAGGCAGGTTCAGCTACTTAGGTTCGATGACTAATAACAGTGGGACTTGTAAAAAAGGCCAATTGCTAAGGCCAAAAACATTAGTCTTCTCAATATTTCTGTATGACACGGAAATTTAATGGAATTTCGAATTCAAACCTTATTGGAATGTGATTTTTTTCCCTGTTGTTCTTGGCGTAATACCTCTTTTAGATGCAGCTCACTTCCGCGGCACCGAGCAGGCAATTGAGCAGAGAAGTTGGTAGCTTGAGTATGTAAATACGTCGCTCGAACTGCCATTACTGTATGTGTATAGAAAGAGTGGTGTATGTAAACAGCTATTTGCCTTAAAGGCTGCCTTTTTAAATTATTTCGGGCAGGACAGTGGGCAACGCGAGTAGCAGCAGCAATGGCTGCGTGTTAAAGGGATATAAGAGACTTTGGGTAACGTTTCAGTTTTTCTTTAAATTAAGCTTTAATGTAGATGTATATGGTTCATTAGAAAGATGGCAATAAAAGGAATAAAATCTTCAAAAAAAGGTATAAAAAATATATAATAATACTCCTTAAAAATATTTATTTACATGAACTTCGATTATATTTTTTCCCGGCAACTGTTCTGTGACGCTCGACGCCTATGGTAAATTTTCCGATTCGCTATTTGGGTACCTATTTTCGTAGTTAAACAGTATATATTTTTCGGATCTATTATCAATGTTAGGTTACTTCCCAGTGTTATTTGCCTTATCGCCTTTCAGTGTAGTATATAAAGTTACTTTCGATACAATAAATGTTTGTAAACTTTTTATTGTGTCGTGAATGTTGTGATGATACGGACATTTTCAGTTACACATTTTCCGTTTATTGGATACATGAAAAGAGATCAAAGTTCATCCCTGACCGGTAAGTAAATTGTGTGTGGATTGATCATCAATTTTGGTTCCCAATACCTATAGTTTATTAGCGATATAAACCTATAATGTATACTTAGTCTACATATATTTTATTACAAAAAAATGTGTCCTCGCAAATTTTACACGGTTATGTGAATATTACAAACTTAATTTGGTTTGATATTTACTGTAGTCATTTAAATATTGGCATATTTATCTCTGTATGTTATATTTAGAACACTCCATTCTTATAGTACCTACTCATATCGTAAATATTTTCCGGCTTTCATTTTTTCGTTTATAGTTTCTTATTTTCTTTTACTACATTTACCATCTTTTAAGTTTGAATTACATTTTTTTTTCATGTGCCTTAATGGCGAAATTTGGTTGATTATAGTTATTTTTAATACCTATAGTCTTGTATGTACCTTCATTAAACGTTCAATTAAAAACAAATATCGAAATCTTAATGGAATTGGAATTTAATGAATGGAAATTTAAGATCAATAATTCAATATATATCAATAAACACAGATTTTTAATTCCCATAGACTCATGGAGTATAGTAAACTTGATAGGTTAAACTAACTATAGGCTGCAAGCCCATGAGACATTTTTAAGGGGTCATTTGACCCAGCATGAATCATATATAAATCAATACTACAATATGTAACAACATTTTTAGAATCCAAAACCTTAAAAAAAACTTTAAAACTATGCCGTCAATTTTTATTAGTACAAGTGGCTACACAGGTATGGTACACTTACCACTCAAGAGAAGGAGTATTTTGATCAAACTTTTTTGTACGGCATTTATACTTAGGTAGGTAATACAAAAATAATTACCTGCGACTTAATGTCGTACAAATCAGTGTTGGTACTAGTAGCAGGGACAATCTTTGATTTTCGGAAAATTTTGACCCCATTTTTGGTAATTTGATACGATATGGCATTTATATACCTGATTTCGGATCGTTATTTAGCTTACTTTTTTGCAGTGCCGCACATATCAGATGACACAGGGGCAAGAAATCTGATTCGCAACCCCTGATTTTAACCCCCTTTCGTTAAGGTTAAGAATTTTTCGCAACATGTCGTCTAAAAGTTATGGTTCTTGCAAATGTTTATAAACAGTTATCTGTATTTGTAAATATAATTGTTGATTTTTCGGTAAGATAATATTATTTCTTAATATCAGATAGCTAATCGAAAAAACTCGTGAATTCAATACTCCTATGTTTATGTGCTTTGTGGATTACACAAAGGCCTTCGATAAAGTCAAATGGCAGCAGCTATGGTCTATACTAGCGAAAATGGGAACACCCCACCACTACTTAATTCAACTAATTAGAAATCTACCTATATGAAAATAATAAGTGCACAGTAAAAATAACAACACCCATTCCGATCATTTCAGAACAGAGGCAGATGTCAGGCAGGGATGCATAATCTTGCCAACTCTATTTAATGTCTACAGCGAACACATTATGCGAAAGGTACTAGACGGATGGAAGGGTGGAATATAAGTCATCATCATTAATCAGCCAATCGCGTCCACTGCTGGACATAGGCCTCCCTCAGTTCTTTCCAGTGTTCTCTACACTGTTCACTATTATTACACATTCCATGGCTCGTTGTGTAACTCTGAGTTTATTCGCAGATTTTTGCGTGAGTGTTAAAGTCTCTGCTCCATAAGTTTGTACAGGTAAAACATATTGGTTATAAACCTTTCGCTTGAGACACATGGGAATTGAACTTTTTAGAATATGGCTTAATTTGCCAAATGCTGCCCAAGTGTGTGTGTGTGTGTGTGTGTGTGTGTGTGTGTGTGTGTGTGTGTGTGTGTGTGTGTGTGTGTGTGTGTGTGTGTGTGTGTTTGTGTTTGTGTTTGTTTGTGTTTGTGTTTGTGTTTGTGTTTGTGTTTGTGTTTGTGTGTGTGTTTGTGTGTGTGTTTGTGTGTGTATTTGTGTGTGTGTGTGTGCGTGTGCGTGTGCGTGTGCGTGTGTGTGTGTGTCTGTAGAGTAATTGTCTTGATACTTAGCACAGTCGACGTCATTGTCTTTGCTAAGAGACGCTTATTGTATCCGAACGTCTGCGGTCCCTCTGGTGAGTACCGATCGCACAAGGATAGAAATTATTTTCATTCATTAATTTTTAATAAACGAAAATTTCTCCACCCTGATGAGATTCCAACTCACGACTTTTAGGTTTAAAGGTAGGCGCTCTTACCACTGAGCCACAGAGGGGGTTATGTTATTATTATTTATTTTAATAATTATAAACCATTAACAAACATGCTTACTTTCAGGTTTAATGTGCAATAACTTTTTTGTTTATAAGAATTTTTTAATTTAGAAAATCTTATTTTAAAGGGCAAATATTTTGCCCTTTAAAAAATAGTGCCCAGAAATTTTTATCTTTTTCAAGTGATTTTTCGGCTTTGTTTCATGGGGTAATAAACTAAAAACAACATAAATTTGATTTAGTTTAATTTATTTCTTTGAATAAAAAAAAAACAAAAAACTAGTGTTAATTGTTTATGCAGATAAGTGACTTATTTGTATTTATACACTTGTATAATTGTTGTATCATTATTTATTTAATTTTGAGCTATATCCCTAACTTATGCATCGCAGTTTGGTTTCAGAACTGTAAACACAGATATCAGAGAGATAACATGGGCATTTAATATTGAAAATGATTAAGTTGGACAAGGGGAAACATCTAAATGTTTTCATGTCAATAATATAAATAAATAAATCCAGTTCCAATTCTTCTTTACGTGCCATCTCCGCGACGGTTGGCAATCATCATGTCAATTCTGATCTTAGTTGCTGCCGTTCTGAATAGTTCGATTTATGTACATCCGTAGCATTCCCTCAAGTTACGCAACCATTAGATTCTTCTCCTTCCTACACTTTTCTTGTCATGGATTTTCCCTTGTATAAGTTGCCCTTACGAGAGATCAATTATAAATGAAAAGTATATACGAGAACCCATTTTAATTATAATTGGTGGAGAATGAAGATAAACAATGAGATTGACGAACTAAAACAGAACGTAGATATAGGAAAGGCTAAACTGGCTTGGCAATTTATGAAGAATGTTTGATCTTAGGACTGTGCGAATAATACAAAGACAGAAACTCCAAATAAGAAGGACCGTGGGAAGACCCGGAAGAGATGTATGGGAGATCTGAAAGCTATAAACAATAGAAAATGTAAACGAAAAGGGCAGAAAGCGTTTAGCGCCATGAAAAGATAAATTTTTTCAATAAACTTTAATTCCTTAATATTTAATATATAGAATGTATAAGAAGACTTCAATGAATTTTTAACACGTCAAATTATGTAAATACAAGTCGAAAATTAGTTCGAGGGGCAAATATTGATACTATTTGTACATCAACTTGGTTTAAATAGCATCACACAACAGTGAATGTAATATTAGCTAAAGTTTCTATTAGGGTAATTCTAGTTCTTTAAAAAATATATTTTTTACTCCAAATCTAATCATTAAAAGATGCTCTAAAGAAAAAAAGATGCTCTTAAGTCATATTCTATGCATAAAATGGGCTTACTATGAGTGCAGAAAAAAATGCCAGTGCCAAAAAAGGACAATAGAGTTAGATGTTGAAAAGCCAGAGATATGTTTTTTTAATTTTTGTTTACAAAAGTACTCATATATTTGTATTGTTTAAAATAAAAATATTATTGTGTTATTTGGAAGTTGGCATTAAGCATTTTTTATAAATTATTAATTTATTTTTTTATTGTCGGCGATATTTACTTTTACATAATTTTAAAAAGTTGTACAACGTTTATAATATTAATTACTTATTCATTTTTACGTGAATAAAAACGGGTTAAGTTTAAAAGAGCTAATTGTCTTTTCTAGATATGTTTTGTTTGTGAATATAGGTTAAATACAGTTTGCGATAAGATATAACCTTGCCTTACTGACAAATGTTTATAATTAACTCATTCTTTTGCTACTTTTAATTTTAGTTAAACTGTTGCTTGAGCGTGGTACAATAGCTTGGTAATTATTTTGTTTTCAATGCGATTATCCTGTTGCTGAAAGTCTTCATATATTGTTACCTTACAGATGTTTCCAAATGTACTCGTATGATTCTTTATCATTTAATGCTTTGTGATGGATAAAGCAAATCTTCTCTTCTTTTTCTTCTTTCTCAGCTTTTCCCTCTTCAGAGGTCGCTGTTCTTACTCTTCGTCGCCACTTATTTCTGTTCCTAAGGTCTTCTTCACCTAACCCTTTCTCTCTCAAATTTTCTGTCACACAGTCTTTTCATCTTCTCCTCGGTTTTTATCTACCTCTTCTTCCATTAACTTTTAATAGCTCTATCCTTCGTCCCAGATAGTTTTCATCTCTACTTTTGACTTGACCAAACCATTACAGTCTTTGTTTTTGAATCTTTTTTGAGACTGTAGTCACCCTGGCTCTTTCTCTAATCAAGTCGTTTTTGACCCTGTCCCTTTTAATCTTACCCAACGTCCACCTTAACATTTTCATTTCAGGTACCTCAATCTTCTTCTCCTGAATTTTCTTTACATGCCACTCTTCACCGCCGTATAGTATCGCAGGTCTTACAACACTCTTGTACATCTTTCCTTTTAGCCCTTTCCCGATTTTTCGATCACAAAGTACCCCGCCCATTCGCTTTCAGTTAAATCAACCAGCCTGTATCGTGTTAGCAATTTCTCAATATAGTGTCCCATTTTCCTTTATGTAGGAGCCAAGGTATTTAAATTATCCTAACTTTTCTCCAAGCAATTCTACATCTCCAACCATTCCTCTTCCTCTCAAGCACATATACTCCGTTTTCGACCTGTTAACCTTAATTCCTCCCTCTTCAATACCTTTACTAGTTATGCTTCCAACTTTAAGAGTTGCAACTCTCAGGACTAGCTTCTTTTGACCCTTTGGTTCTTCAAGGAGTAGCCCTAGTTCACTTTTCGCAGGAGTTAGGCGAAGCCGCAACTGCGCGTCGCTTACGGGGAATGCATTAGCCTCTAAATACAAATAGTCAAATACAAAAACTCTACAAACATGCCAGTCCAAACTGAGGAGGATGGAGGATGCTTCTTGATACGCACCCAACCAAACCCTCAACGAGTACCTGAGAATATTAGTTATCAACGAAATAATGCACTTTTATGCAACCAAAAATATAAACAGAAATTTAAACCATTATAATGAACAAATCAAAGCTCTCGCTTTGTATCACCAATGGTAAGAAGACTCAAATGTAGATTAATAATAGATAGTTTAATAAAAAAGCAATAAAATACAACTGAAATTATAATTTAAACGTGAAAACGAAAAATTTGCACAATCTTATAAACCCAATTTGTAACAAGTTATTATGAATATTTGAAATAAAAATGAGACAATCAACAACATTTGCTATGCTATGAAAACAAATAACTAATTTCAACTCGGCACAGTTGGCTTTTATCGTAAATACCATATGATTTGTTTATAAATTAATCTTATCAATTATTGTTCGAAGTAGTTGAAATTTCATTATAACTGTATAATCGTTTTGTTTACTGTTTTCCCTTTTAACAATACATTGTATTTTCTGTTAAATGAAAATGAATTGATCACGTCAAATTTTTTTTAGGGAAATCAAGCTGAATCATTGCTATTTAACGAGTTTTGTTTATGTACATCTTTGTTACATGTTAGATGGCTACCGCCTCGTATACCGGACCTTTAAATTTAAAATGCCTCAACAAATCAATCAAGAATATTTTTTATTAAAGATTTATATTTGCTAAAATGTCAATTTCAAGAAAAATCCGAAGTACCCGATAGCGAATTAAACACAAAGCAACTTATTTTAGCCTGTAGATTACTACTAATTTATACGTGACCAAATACAATGGAGACACAGTTCACTACCTTAAAACAACAGAAAGCTCCTTGGTTTCATAGTAACCTAAAGTGTAAGTTTAAAGATTTGGGAAGCTTGTAGAAACAAATAGTCTACAAGCACATGGGAGATTTTTACTGGGTCATTTGACCCAGCATGAATTACATATAAACCAATATCTTCTTCCTTTGCCCTACCGTTTCGGACGTTGGCTATTAACAAGGCTATTTTGACTTTGTTTACGGCACCTCTGAACATTTCGGTCGATGTTAGTCCGAACCATTGTCGCAGGTTATGCATCCATAAGTGTCGTCTTCTTCCCGGTCCCCTCCTACTGTCGATTCTTCCTTGGACTATTAACTGTAGCAGCCGGTACTTAGTATGCCTCATCACATGTCCGAAGTACTCAAGCTTCCGTTTATTTACGGTGAAGATTATTTCTTTGCTTTTGCCTATTGTCTGCATTACTTCCACGTTAGTGATGTGGTCTGTCCAGGATATCCGAAGAATACGGCGATATATCTACAGCTCAAAGGATTCTAGTTTCTTCAGGGTGGCTTCCGTTGTGGTCCATGCCTCTGCTTTATAGAACAAGACCAGGAAGACATAACACTTGACCAGTCTTAATTTTAGTTCCATTGAGATTTTGCTTGTGAACCACTTTTTCATATTGTTGAACGCGTTTGGCGCTTTTTCAATTCGTGATCTTATTTCTGTTGACTGGTCCCATTTTGTGTTGACTGTGGTTCCAAGGTATGTGTATGTCTCCACTTGTTCTATTTTTTGGTTGTTTAATGTCAATTGCATCGGAGGTCAATTGTGTTCTGCTGATGAGCATGCATTTAGTTTTGGTTGTATTGAGTTCTAAACCATATTCTTGACTTGCTGTGTGTATGCTTTGCATGAGCCTTTGAAGCTCGTTGCAGTCATTTGCGATAATAACTGTGTCGTCAGCATATCTAATATTATTGATTAACTCTCCGTTTACTTTGATACCCTCCGAAACTTCTCCCAGTGCTTCTCTGAAGATTTGTTCAGAGTAGATATTGAACAGGAGCGGCGACAGGACGCATCCCTGTCGTATACCCTTTTTAATATCTATCTTTCCACTGTGTAAGTTGTCCATCTGTTCAATCACAAATTAACCCCTTAATTTGTAATCTCACATTATTCTTAACTTCTTAATCTTCTATAGTTTCACCGTGTATAAGTTTGCATTATATATATTGCAAAACCATATCGTATGATAATTTAATAATTAGTTCATTTACCTACAACTAAATAAATTGCCGAATAATAAAATTTTCCAATTGAACTTCCTAAGTGTCGCAATTAAGGCGTAGATTAAAGTGTGGTTCAGAAACAGTAAGCGAATACATCTACCTGAGACAGATAATGGAAGTTACCAAAGAAAATCAAACGCTCCGAAATTACCAGAAGAATAAGTTTAGCGTGGGCAGGATTTGGAAAACTGAGTTGGATCTTGAAAAGCACTAAAATAGAACAATATTTGAAAACCAGAATTTACGATCAGTGTATCCTCCCTATACTCACGTATGGTTCACAGACGTGGACACTCATCAAGCCTAACATGGATAAAATAGTAAAAGTACAAAGAGCGATGGAAAGATCAATGCTCGGATGAGATTTATAGACAAAAAAACAAACAAATAGATTAGAAGCAAAACGAAAGTAAGAGATGCAGAAGAACATGCTGCCAAATTAAAATGGAGCTTTGCAGGACACAATGCCCGACTGGATAATGAGAGATGCAACCACGAAATACAACAATGGAGACCATGGTTAGGAAAGAGAAGCAGAGGAAGACCACAAATGAGATGGACGGATGATATTAAGAAGATTGGAGGACAGAACTGGAAGCAAGTGGCGCAAAATAGAAGACAATGGATTGATTTGGGGAAGGCCTATGTCCAAAGTTGGATTAGTTAAGACTGAAGAAAAGGAAGAAAAAGGTTCATAAGCATTTCTTATAAGAAGAAGAAGAAGGTTCATAAGCATTGCTTATCGTAGTTTTATCAATGTACGAAGAAGTTTCTGAATTCTTTAAACCTAGAAATTGTTTACATCTTACGAGAAATTCTGTGCCTAACTTCCGATGTTTAATTTCCAGAGTGATATTTTGTTTTGTTTGAAATTGAGAAGAATGTATAGAGAGACGGATTCTGTATCAAGAAACAGTATAAGTATTACGATACTGTTTCTTGGTACAGCTCTCAAAATCTTTAGTAGCAGGCTTTAGAGTCGCATTGCAAACTCTTTTATTGCTTGTATAAATGTAGATTTACAATTGTCCAGTGGTTCATAAGCACTGCTTATCGTAGTTTTATCAATGTACGAAGAGCTTTCTGAATTCTATAAATCCAGAAATTGTTTACATCTTACGAGAAATTCTGTGCCTAACTTCCGATGTTTAATTTCCGGAGTGATATTTTGTTTTGTTTGAAATTGAGAAGAATGTATCGAGAGACAGACTTTGTATCAAGAAACAGTATCATTATTACGATACTGTCTCTTGGTACAGATCTCAAAAACTTTAGTGGCTGGCTTTACAGTCGCATCATATATATATATATATATATATATATATATATATATATATATATCCGGGATGAAGTCCGAGACAAAAAAACAGATTGAGGATTTCCAAATGTTGGCAGATCGAGGCATCCACTGATTACTGTTGAAAACAACTCAATAAAAGAACAGTTAAAGAAGAATTTATGAAATCAAAGAAAAAAAACCTCCGCAGAAATAAAGCGTATAAAGAAAATTATTCGACATTTTGTGAGATTCTTCATAAAATGAGCAAAGTATTGCCGTAGAAAAAATTTAAATAAAATGTTGGTTAGTTAGATAGTTGTGATAGATAAAAAAATATGTTAATACTTTTAAAACATTTCGATTATAATTCAAAAATGGTAAAATTTAATGAGTATGCAATTATTAAAAGTATGTGCTAAAAACTGTTTACGAAGATATTTGTTTGTTATGACAATTATTTTTTGTTTTTTAGCTTTTATCGACTAGTAATACTAAGTAGTAGTCTAGTTTTGATAGCGCAATAATAAAAACTACAGAAACAAAAACAAACAAGGAATCTTGAAGTCGGCAAAATTATACTGCGAATACCCTGTTTAATTTTTAATATTTCAGAAGCACTTTCTTTGCCTTTTATCTCATTAAAAAACCTCTTCTTCAATATTGTACGGGTATCGAGTAACGTTTTTTTAACTTATAGAGGAATGCAATAATTGATCTGAGTGCGTGTATTTTTAATATGCTTTCCTAACGTCTACTGTCTTTCGATCTTCTATTCTTCATCTGTGTGTGTATTTGACTTTATTATTTATCCAAGAAGGACCTAATAAGAAATGCGCAAGCCGTCTTCAAAGCAAAGTAGTTTTTAATCCTGGACTATATCTAAACTAAAGGCCCGTTTTCACGCTACGTCTTATTGTACGTTTTGTTGGATAGGACAAATCCTATACAATAAAACGTTGCATGTAAACAGCAAAACGTACGTCTTGTCGAATCGAAATGAAATCCAAACGGAAGGAAAAACATGGTATGTACACACTGGACAAAACGTACGTTTTGTCGTACGTTTTATATGACCAACAAAACGTACAATAAGACGTAGCGTGAAAACGGGCCTTTAAGTAACAAGTCTCAGCGGTATGTAGGGGAGAGGCTGGTACAGTGGTCACCTTTCAAGTAAATTCAAGATAACTTTAATATAAATCATAATATATTAATGAGTATCAACTCAAACAACGTCAAAGCACTTGGTAAATTAAAAATGTACTCTGTAATCCCAAAAAAAATTCAGGTTGTGCAGGAGTAACTAATTTTCTTTTTTCAAAAAATGTGGCCACTGTACCAAACTAGATGGTAGAGTGGCCACAAAAGTAAGGTACAGTGCACATTACTAGCAATTCTTATACAGAGTCGCCCAAAAGTCTGGAAACGGCCAATTATCTCGTAAATTTCTAGTTATAATTGTACAAAATTTAAGGTACACCTATTTTGGGATATGGAGATTCCATATTTGATATTTTCAATGTTGCTAGATTTTCCGTTTCTCCTATATTATTAGTAACTTTGGTTTTTTAAATGCATCACCCTGTATATTTAGTCATTATTGGAATCTCCTGTTCAATACGAATTTAACCATATGTAACACTTATGATTTTATGGGGTCTGAAAGGTCTTAATTACATAAAACCCAAATCTGGCAACGCCTAATTGTTTCAATAAATTTTTTAATCCTAATTATTTTCAACTACATTAAAACGTAACAATTGATAGATTAGAATATTTTTTAACAATAGTTACGTTATTAAGTGTTCAAAATGTGCTCAATTTATTAGTTGACAGTACCCTAATAGATGGTAGAATGCGTCTATCACATTTCTCCATGATATTCTAGAAACAATTCGAGATTCATTGATAATTCGTTGCCTTTGCTCTGAAAGACTTGCTGGTTAAGTTTTGTAAACTGAATTTTTCAAGTATCCTAATAAAAATAATCTTTATGATTGAAATTGGGTGAACGTGGAGGCCATTCAATTCTACCTTGTCTACCAATTTATCGTCCGGGAAATATCTCATCTAAATAACGCCGAACATTTACACCAACTATCTGACGTTAAATTTCTTTCGATAAAAAATGACCCAATTGACTGAGTACCTACTATACCTGACGATACATTTAATTTTTGTGGTCTTTGAGTATGGTTTTCACGCATTCAGTGTGAATTTGCGTCATTCCCGTACCTTAAATTGTGTCGATTTACACTTCCACGCAGTGTAAAGATTGCTTCATCGAAAAACATATTCTGTTAACGAAATTTTAATAATTTTCAATTTTATCCATCATTACCTCAGTAAACTCTAATCTAAGATTGAAGTCATCTTCACTTAATTCTTGCAATAAGTTTATTTTGTATGGTTTAAACTTATTTTTACGTAATATACGTAAGACTTAAGAACGACCTACATCATATACTTGTGCAACCCTGCCTGAGGATGTATGTGGATATTCAACAAAACTTTTCTCTTTCCATCTATCTTTACCTTCTTCAGCTTTCTCAAATCGCTTTACAGTTTTTTGTACCGTCGCCTTATGAATAGGACAACGGTTTAGAGAACGGCATGTTAGAGAAGCTATTTATATTGCAGAACTTTTCGAAACACAACTACTGTCAGTTTTAGTTTATAATGTAAATCGTGAACAAATGTTAATATCACAGCACTCTACATTTAAATATTTAAATTTATTAAAATCCACATATTTTGCACTGTTTTATGTATTTAAGACCTTCCAGACTACATACAATCATAAGTGTTACATATTTTTGAACTCATATTGAATAGTTGAACTCGTATGAAATTCACACTGAATGCGTGAAAACCATACCAGACCAAAAAAATTAAATGTATGATCAGGTATAGTAGGTACTTAGTCAATTGAGTCATTTTTTTATCGAAGGAAATTTAACGTCAGATAGTTGGTGTAAATGTTCGGCGTTATTTAGATGAGATATTTTCCGTACGATAAATTGGTAGACAAGGTAATGGCCTCCACGTTCACCCGATTTCAATCCTAAAGATTATTTTTATTAGGGATACTTGAAAAATTCAGTTTACAAAACTTAACCAGCCAAGTCTTGCAGAGCAAAGGCAACTAATTATCGATTAATCTCAAATAATTTCTAGACAATCATGGAGAAATGTGGTAGACGCATTCTACCATCGATTAGAGTACTGTCATCTCACAAATTGAGCACATTTTGAACACTTAACGTAACTATTGTTAAAAAATGGTCTAATCTATCAATTGTTACGTTTTAATGTAGTTGAAAATAATTAGTATCAAAAAATTTATTGAAACAATTAGGCGTTGGCAGACTTCTGTTTTATGTATTTAAGACCTTCCAGACTATAAAAAATCATAAGTGTTACATATAGTTGAACTCATATTGAATAGAAGATTCTAATAATGACTGAATATACAGGGTGATGCATTTGAAAAACCAAAGTTACTAATAATATCAGAGAAACGGCAAATCTGGCAACATTGCAAATATCAAATATAGAATCTCTGTATCCCAAACTAGGTGTACCTCAAATTCTGTACAATTTTAACTAGCAATTTACGAGATAATTGGCCGTTTTTAGACTTTTGGGCCACTCTGTATTTTTATTTATAATATTCATAAAAAAAAGAAAAGGAATATTAATCTTTAATAAATATTATAAGATGATAAATCCGCTTTAAAAGTAAATAAATTTCCTGTTCGTTGTGTTGCTCGTTGCTCCAGCACTTTTTGGTCGGGTTAAAATAAGTTCAACATCTTCTTTTGTAGATATGGCAGTATCTGTAACTGTAGGAAATGAAAACTGTATTCCGTGACGCCTTAGAAAATTTACATTGTATTCTTGACTAGAAAAAAACTTCTGTAACTTGTGCAACATAAAATTTTGAAGTATTCTTTTTTGAAACCTCACGAGAACAAATGAATTCACTTCCACCATTCGTGAGGATATATCTTCGTCAGAAATTTCATCTACTTCTGAAAATAGACTAACATCGTCGAAATACACAACATCAGACAATTCAATGTCACTAGAACTCTCTTCACTTTACTTTGCCTTGATATTTTTTCTGCTGTTTCCACTTCTATTCTTTTATAAATTGGTGTATCATTTAAAATTTCAGTAGTCTTCTTTTTTCCTTTGCCTTTTTAATGGCAATAAGGTAGCTTTAGGGTATGGTTGCATCAATACAGGGAAATAAATCGATTTTCGGGTGTGTCCTTGGAAGTTGTCATCGCTTCATAAGAAACAGTTTTCTTTTCAGGTGTTATTTCCGATGGATGTTTCTGGTATTTTATCTGGACAAGTTGATGTTGAAGGGACTTGAATGTCCATTTATGGTATATCGCTAACATTTGAATTATTTGGTTGTTGTTCTTGTTGTTGTTCTTTGGCATGTCTGCTACGGTTGAAGCCATAAAATTATCGTCATTAAAAATGTTATCATTGAATGGAAATACCCCAGTACTTTAAAATCTGATACCACATTTTTAGGACAGAAAGCAAGTGGATAAGCGTTGCTCAAAATCTCTGCTATGTCGAAAATTGTTATCCTCTTTCCAGGATTTTTCAATGACCAATTTTGACAACCATGTGAGTAATATTTCTTTAGAGAACCAAATACAGCTTTATCTAGTGGCTGATGGTGATGGCTAGTATGTGGCGGCAAAGTCAACAATATTATATTATTTTCTTTTGCAAATTTAATAGATGCTGAAGAAACATTTCTCTTATGGTTGTCCATGATTAGTAAAATGGGAGATTTCTTTGTAGGATTAGTATGTTTGACAAAATGTGTCATCCACTGTTCAAATAATTCTACTGTCATCCATCCAGATGGTGCAGCACACCCCTGAGAGCCTGGAGGTGCGTTTTTAACCATATAATCTATAAAAAATTTCCTAGGGAACACTAAAAACGGCGGAATCGAATTACCTATAGCGTTAATTGCATTATACATGGTTACCAAAGTGCTTTTTTTATTTGAAACTATATGCTCCACTTGTTTCCGTCCCTTTTTGGCTATTACTTTTTCTGTATCTTGCATATTTGTTAGTGCTGTTTCGTCAACATTATATACCTTAGTAGGTGTTAATGCATATTTTTCATAAATCTTCTTAAAATTACTAAAAAAAAGTTGCAACGACTGGTCGATTAAACCCCAATGCCCTACCTAGTGAAGTTGCTTCTGTTGTTCGTAATGATAATTCTGAATTTCGTTTCATAAAACTTGGTAAACCATAACTTGCCTGCCATCTTCTTTTCTTACCATGAAGTTGGTATTTTTTTCCTGTTAGCAATTGCCAAATCATAAGCTAGTTGTCTGTCACCTTTCTGATTGAGACTATGAGGAAGCTTGGTCATCGTCTGTAAATATTTACTCAATTCTTTTTCCTCGGTTGAAGAAAAAATTTAATTAATGCCATGATGCGATTTCGGGTCAATCTTGGAGCTCTCTCAAGTCCAATCTGTATTATTTTTATTTTCGTTGCATTTTTTAAAATATCTCCTAAACGTCCTGAGTGGAATGTCGTATTTTAAAGCAGCAGCCTTTTGTGATAATCCACCTTCCCAAACATCATAAATCGCTTTTTTCATATTTCCATTTGTAGTTTTTCCAATACCGGGATTTTTTGGTATTTTCCGTGGCATAATACTATCTGAAACAAAATTACTTTTGATATTTTTTGCAGAAAGAATAATGACCACTACTTTTTACAAACGTATATAGGATGAGTGGCCACCACTTTTGTTGTCAAAAGCAGTGGCCACTGTTCCTGGATAAGTGTGTGACCACTATACCAAAAGCTCATTGTGTAGGAGGCATAACCTAAAATGGACCACTTTGAAGATAGATCATAATTTGCATCACCTGCAAGTTTTAAATACTATAATGTATAACGCAAAACATACAGAACATTTTTAATATGTATATTATTATTGGTCGAAAAGATGTTTAAACTTACCTGCAACTTCTACACAACACACCTCCCAACAGGTTCGTATACAAAGTTCTAGTCTCTCCCTTATACTTACTTCTTCTTTTGGGTTAAGGGTGTAAAGACCGTATCAGTTGAGACTTGAGACTCCCAAAAGGGATATCTGACGTGTGTTTAATTCAGAATAAAGGTATATGTCCGTGATGCCCTGTCTACCAACTAAAGTAAAGCATCCTCAGACAAGCATGCGCGCGCGGTTAGTCTTGTTTAAACCATCGTAACACACGTGCGTGGTTTTCTTCTTTTCTTCTACTTCTCCCTTTAGCGCTTAAGGCTGCTGTCGTTTCACTTTTAGAATATCTTTCCTTTTTATTATTCTACTTATTACTCTCAGGATTTCTTTGTATTCATTTACTCTACGCTTCCATTATCTCTTCCATTGTGAAGCCATTTGTTGGAGCTTCTGTAGTTAATATTTGGAAAATTTCCACTACTCTTTTCGTGAATAGTGCTTTCGCTAGTTCTCTTTTGAGGCTGTCCTCTATCTTAAAGAATGTGTTTCATTTGAGTTCTCTTGCTGCAATCTTATATGCGTCCCCCAGATCTTTTAGTCTTTCGCTTAGTTGTTTCAAGCACCTTCTCTTTTTACTTTTATTTCTCTGGTTAGCTCTTTCTATAAACACCTTCATTTATTTATGAATGTATTCGCTCCGTGCGTGACCATGGTAGGGGTACATTGAAACGACGCCAGCGTGCGTAGCGGCGAAATATGACAAAATTGGAATCTTTTACGCATAAATTTTATCAAAAAGTGTGCAAATACGTGTTGCATATTTAATTGTACTAATAATAGCAAAAATAGTGAGTGTAGTTTTTATAGGTTTCCAAAGATTACATATAAATTAGAGAAAAGAAAAAGATGGATTCGTGCTATTAATACGAAAATGTAAATATCACATAATTTCATTTTTATGCAATTGAAATAGGAAGAATTTAAATAATTTACCTTGAATGATATTTCAAGCTAACTGCAGATGACTTTAGCTTTTATATCATAACTTTTACTATTGTTTTTAATTATCTGCTCTTTTGCGTGAAAAACTTGATTTGCCAGTACTAGATTTTTTCCTTTCTTTTCCGTTTGGAGTTTAAAAGATATATTATGATGAATTTTGAGAAACCCAGTTTTTAATACTACATTTATTTTGTACATAAACTGAAAAATATAGTTAAAAAACTAATTAATAATAATTGTCAATTTCGCATGTATTTAACAATGTCAAACATATGTCATATGTTTAACCTGAAAATTGGGAGGTCCAAAATTGTCAGATGAAGGTGGTAGGTGTCGCGTCAGTCACGCACGGAGCGAATACTACTACATAAATATTAGAGATATACTAGGTGTGTATGACGGAAGGGAATATAATAATTAGCTCAGCTCGCTATAACCGTTCCAGGCAGGATGCAATACATTTTTTTTACCTTCGTCTTAATCTAGCTCAGCTTGCTGAAGACGAGTCGTTCATAAGTAGAGGATACGGGATACAGGAAGGTTTTCTTATCTTGGTCTCAATCTAGCTCAACATGGCCAAAACAAGTCGTACATAAGAAAAAAATACAACAGATGCTTCTGATCGTCATTTTAATCCCGCATAAGAAACGGACAGAGAGAAACCTACGGTATCAAGTTCAGAATATTAAGAATATCGACCGTAGTTCAATGCGTGGAACATCAATATATCTGATTGTTGCTAATTTATGCTCAATTCAACTCGCTGAAAGCTGCGGGGTAACTCCTAATCAGAGTGGAGAGTTTCTCGAGTATGATTGGGATGTTCAATAGTTGATGTATTAGGGTCGAGGGAAAGACTGTGGGTTTGTAGTTTACAAATGCTAGTAGTTTTTTTGTGAGGTCTTGATTGAGCAGAGCAAAGATGTTTCTGTATTCATTTAGAGACCAAATGAAGTTTTTGTTTGTATGTCTTAGTTTGCGCCCGTCCGAATTTTCCACATATTACGGTGACTAGGCCGATTCTTTTTCTGACCTTATTAGAAGGTACCAACAATATGAATAGGAGTCGGTCCTGGTGTTAAAGTCTTCTATAATGATGGCATTATTCAAGCCGGAGATATAAGCAAGCAACGTTTGTGAAAGCGGTTAGAGAGGGTAGTTGTACTACACTACTAACAGAGTTGTCTAGGTATATGTCCACTGCCAGAAAGTGTTTATCGGTAAGGGCAAAGTGGCGAGGAATTATGTGGGTAGATAAGGGGATTTCATATTTGATAAAGATGTCGTTGCCATGAAATATACAACATTTCTTTTAGGACAACTATAAAAATGGGGGTGGAAGGAGGAGCTGTAATGGTTGGTATTACTTGTTTATGTTTGAGAGTTAAAATAATTTTATGTTTGCCTAAGGATTCAAGGATCTCTTTTGTAAACTCCGTGATTTATGGAATGTAAAGCTGATATGTTGTTTGGGTAGGAAGACTTTTGAGTGGGGAGCTTAAATAGGGACTTAGGATTCAGTTGTCATAGCAGAAGTTCTCTGGTCTTGATAATTCAAAATAAGTCACGTTGGTTAGACTTCTCTGGAGGGATGTGTTGGATAGTGTAATCGTATGAGATTTTTGTTGTGACGGAGGTTGAGAAGAGGTGATAGCTTATTGGGTTGTGGTTGGTTAGGATGCCTATTCGTTAATACGAAGTGCAACGTATTAGTTTATTGGCACGATACGGACTATGCTTACTACTGCGGATGAACCCGCAAACGTCATATGTTCCTCGATGTGGCCTCTCTTGGCAAATAGCAAAAACTGACTTTGTTCGAGGTGTTTCAGTCCAGGTATTCTTTTGGAGTATTTACGTTGGATTTTCTTTACGGTAACCACTCACTAGGCTTACATCAACATAATCCTAGTAGTAGGAAGGAAATAGACTGCCTCACTCACACTTGAAAGTTGGATTCGCAGCTTGGTGTTTTGAGCAGTAACTACGCTAGTAACTATTAAATTAGTAACACTCAAGTTTTAGTTTGTTTAATTTTCAGTTTTTGGTGATGACAAAGTAATCGAGAGGCTATATTTCGCGATACATTAAAATATTCATTTATATTTGTCTATCCTTGGTCTGAATAACACCAATGGCTATATTAGCCTCTACAAGTTTAAGTTATATATAAACCTTTAAAACTTATATCCTGTTTAGTTTTTTTTTCTTCCATTTGGTACAAAACTATTCAAAATTATGGCTTGTTTTATTTTATTGCTGAATAATTTAGATAAATTGATTTATTTATTACTGTTAATTATTCAAAACAGTTTAAAACTTTTATTGGGAATTGTTTTAAGTGTATACGTCAAAACTAATTCTCCGTTGTAATGTCAATGTTTAATTTTAAAAATTTAGTTTATATGTAACACATAGACCAACTTGGTAAGTTTGGTGTTGTATATAAAATTTAGATTTTCTCAATATTTTCTAATAAAAATGGTATTTGGTATTGAAATTCCTACATTTGCTACCCACACGTAGCTACTTGGAAATTTACAGTGGCGCATTTGCGGACGGTGGCGGGAAATGGCGAAAATAGCGAAAAGCAACCCGTTGTCGTCACTTATTGCTCGAAGAGCAACTTTATTTCATAATATTTTAAAAATAAATCAAGCACTCATAACTTGTTTTTTCTTATTTATATTCCTGATCTTCTTTGTGTGCAATATTGTTTTCAAGCGTTGGTTATCATTAAGTTAAAAAGCTGCTCGAATGCTTCTCGGTCGGTAGCTATATGAAACAATTCCTGGACTGTTTGACCTCTAAAATATCTAATGTTACGCAGCCTAGATAGGTGTTTTCGTCCGACCCAGCGGTTCTTGTCTATTTTGCCTTGAATGATTAACCTCAGTGAGAGATTTTTCTTCTTCTTCTTCAAGTGCCATCTCCGCGGCGGAGGTCGGCAATCATCATAGCTATTCGGACTTTTGAGACAGCTGCTCTGAAAAGTTCATTTGATGTACATCCGTACTAGGGATGTGTAGTTCACTATCGAAATAGTTCTAATGAACGATTCTTTCAACTGAACTAATTGAACTAGTTCATTAATTTTCATAGAACTAGTTCATTGCGAACGATTTGCATTATAATTATGTCTCAACTTTTAAAGAAGAAAATAATAAATCAATAAATTAGAACATATATTTATTATTTTGTGAATGGATGGACTATCTAGTTAAAAAAAAATGCCGATTAGCCTCAGATAACAGATTCATAATTCTTATGAATGTGACAATAACATTAAGTCTTATCTTAATGTCATAATGGTTCGGATCTTATGCCCATGTATTGGCTTGTATGTTGCCATGCTGTGATATTTCTTGTATTGTAATTTTGAAATAAAAATTTTAGTTGTAGTTAAAACGATTGAGGCATTTACATAAAATATAATTTTATGTAAAAGTGAGAATGAAAATGTGTTATTTAATGTTCCTAGAAAATTTACTGATTTTTTTTATAAAGGTCCTTTTAGAAATAACCTAATTATAAATACCTATGAGTTTAAATATACGTTTAAATATAAAAATAAATCATACTTGAACCATATTTATATTTAAAATGGTTAATAAAAAACAAATCTTAATAATTTTTTGCAAATAAAAACTAACTACTCATATAATAATTTAAACCATTTAAACGTAATCATACGATCGAAAGAGATAGTTCCGAACTACTTGTACGGTAGTGAACTAAGTGAACTAGTGAAAGACTGAAAGAAAACGGGCGGCTGGCGCCGAGCTTGTGTGATGATTGAGACGAGACATCTGGCAACCAGTTCTGTTAGGGTTGGATTTCGATGTCGGCCCTACAAATAGTTCTTTCTCGAACTAGTTCACTGAACTAGTTCATTTTTGTGAAATAGTTCTGTTGAACTTTTTCTTCTTCTGGTACCTATCCGTTTCTGATGTTGGAAATCATATTGGCAATCATAACCTTGCTCGCTGCGGCTCGAAACAGCTCCGTTGAGGTTTTCTTAAACCATGTTCTTAAATTCCGCAGCCATGATATTCTCCTTCTACCGGGAATCCTTCTCTTGTTCTGTTGAACTAGTTCGTCTAAAAGAACTAATAAGCACACCTTTAATCCGTACCACTCTCTCAGGTTGCGCAGCCATGACATTCTACGCCTCCCTATGTTTCTCTTTCGTTGGATCTTTCCCTGAATAATCAGTTGGAGTAAGGTGTATTTCTCTCCACGTGTAATATGTCCGAGATATTCTAATTTTCTTGTTTTTATTGTACTTATTTAAAATTTTCATTTCATTATTCATCCTTCCCAGAACCTCTTTGTTTGTGACGGGTTCTGTCCAACAGTATTTTTCCTCATGTAATTTATATGTTTTTACTGATGTTTTGTTTGTTAAATAAAAAGATAACTGCTTTGTAGCTTTAATTGGTTTTGTAATATATTTTTTTAAACCATTGACATTCTTTATTTCTAATACTTGAGTGCCGGAGAATAAACTTTTATTAGTTCATTAAACAAACATTGTCAAATAATACTTGACATTGATAGTACAAAAATAGTGGCATTAGTTAAAGAAGGCTAAGAGTTTCATCAAGAGTTTTTCGGCTATAACGTGGACATCGAGTTCGTCGGGTGCAGTGGGCTAAACGGTAACATTATTTGTGTACCCGAAGAATTTTGGAATTCGGTCATGTTTTTCAATGAAACTAGGGTTTGTCTGATAAATGATTTGTACTGAAAGATAAGCAATAACAGCAGTCAAGTTAGGCTATGTTGTCATGTTAAGCCAAAGTTATTATTAATAGTCAAAGACAAACTTTGGTTAAATTGAATCTTAACCTGCCTGTGGCAGGAGTAGCGCATCCAGCTCTCGCTGCCAGAAACGAGTTCTCAATTGTCCCATTCCTATATCAAGGATTGCACCAGCTCAGCGGAGCAGCATCATTGTCACCAGCGCCACCTCTTTGACATATATTTCTAGGGGCTTGATGTCAATGACCAACTCTATTGCAGCAGTTGGTATTGTTTTCAAGGCACCTAGTATATTTACGCAAGCCACCCGCTGAATAAGGCTTAGTTTGTTATTCGCTGTTGCCTATAGCACTTTTGGTACCCAAGCAATAGCTCTGTAAGTTAGCATTGGCCTAATGATAGCAGTGTAGAAGCAGGTGATCACCCTGGGCTAAAGGCTCATAGGCAATATATGCTTTTTTAGCTCTACCATCTAAGTGTGAGTTCTATGTTAACTTCCTGTCAACTAGTACTTTACCTCGTCAGAAAAATTTAGACTGTAGTTTAGAATCCTTGGGGGTATTAAGCCCGTGATTCCTTTTTTTTCTCATGAAGAAGACCATCCATGTCTTCTAGGATTTATATATAGTAAGTGTTTCTTGCACCATGTTTCTTTTAGTCGGAGAGCAACTTGTAATCTCTCACATAGTGTGTTCTCAAACTTACAGCTTTGCAGGACAGCAATATCGTCGGAATAGGCTATTGTGTAGAACCCGTTGTTGCTTAGTTGGCCAACCAGAGTATCTAGAATTATGTTCCAGAGGGGTGGTGATAGCATCCCTTCCTGGGGACACCCCCTCGTAACTATGCCTCTTACAGAAACGTCTTCTACAATAATTATGTTTATTACTCTATTAGAGAGCATACCGAATATCCATTCGCTTACGACCAGGGAACATTCCTGGCATTAGGACGTTGGGTGATTGTTGGGAATGTGGTTTTATCAAACGCTCCCTTAATGTCTATGAATAGATCGAGAATAGAGTGCAGAAACGGTAGATCTTTCCGAAGTATATGCATGCTGATTTGCTTGAAGTGAGTTATGGACCAGAACTTCATCCCTTATGTACCTATCCCGTAGCTTTTTCATCATTTTCAAGAGTAAGGATGTTCGGCTAATTGGTCTGAAAGCCTTTGGTAGGGTGCAGTCCATCCTATCTGGTTTTGGTATGAAGACCACACGTACCTTTCTCCGCTTCCTTTAGGTGAACGCATAATATCAATTATTATTGCAGCATGTAATGTAACGTACATGGACAATTTATTTATTAGGCAAAATAAAAATTATTTAATTTTTAGATACACTTAATACATTTAAGATCAAGTTTATTTAGATTTCTGGGTCATTCTATTCTCTAACTTACAAATTAAACCATATTACTACCCTGTTAAGCGTTGTAATAAAAATTAATGACTACTTGTACAGAAGCAATCAGAATGACAGGAGCCGGTTTTTTCTACGTGTTTTGAAAGTCACATCAACCGCCTACCCTACAAGATGACGTTCCTGATGCGCCTCTGAAGGAACAGCGCGCGATCAATACTAAAGTAAGCCGAGGGGGCGGTAAAATCATTTAGATTAGATATGCTCAAAGAGATCGAGGTTTTTCTCCATTTTCCAGCGAGGAAAACGTGCGTAAAACGATGAAAATTGTCAAATATGTTATGTTTTGTGAAGTGAGAGTGTAGATAAATATTTGTTATTGTGCTGATCCCTTATTAGTGAGTATTTTTTCTGATTTTATGATAAATGTGTTAATGGAGAGGGTTAAATATACACGTTTGGTATTTCTTAAGATGTCATCGAGAGAATTTTGATTATTCTTATTTAAACGTATTAAAACTATTTTTATAGTATTCAATGAAAACATTTTTCTAAACTAGCTTACAGTCTTCCTTATATTATATATTTGTATATTAGATCTAAGCGAAATATATATTTTATTGGGTTGTTACAATAATTATAAATAAATACACGAGTATTCATAAAAGTGGATTCTATACAAAAATCTGATTACCAGATAAAAAATTATCATATTAAAAAGAAAAAGAGTAAACTAATATTCTACATAAAAAAACGAAGGTTATGGCAGTACAATACAAGGTGGAAAATTTGCAAATATATATGCAACAAATGAGAACTTACCGATACTTATTAGTAATAACAGAGGAAAATAAAAATAAAGGAAATAGAGATCAACATTACATATTTTTAAATTTGTCATAATAAATAAAATAACAAATAAATTTATACTCAAGGACGCAATTACAAGAGAAATAAAAATAAATGTTTTCAATTAAATATATTATAACCTTATTATAACTTTTTAAGAAGATAACTTATTAAGAAGAAAAGGAGAACAGAAAATACAGCTAAAATCAGGAAATTTGCTATACTATAAAGGTAATGAAGAAAACACCAACAATGGAGTAGGACTTATAATAAATAAAAAAGTAGTTAAATACATACAATCTACCAAGGGCATATCAGATAGAGTAGGATACATACGCATAAATTAAAAAGAACGTCCTTAAAAATCAGTACGCTCCAACAAGTACAAGATATTGAACATTTCTATGAAGACATAACAACAGCTATGGAAGAAAAGAAATCAAAATTAACGCTAATAATCGGGGACTTCAATGCCAAAATAGGAGAACAACTATATAAAGAAGAATACAAAGGTGTCCTACGAAGTAGGACACCATGGATACGGCAAAAGAAATAATAGAGGACATACATTGATGAATTACTTTAAGAAGAAGCAACTATAATATGCAATGAATACATTTTAAAAAAAACCCAAAGAAAATGGACATAGATTAGTTCCAATGGTGAAACTAAAAACGAAATTGATTATATTCTGTCAATGCAAAAATCCATGGTTAAAGACGTAACAGCCCTAAATAGCTTCTCAGTTGGTAGGGACCATAGACTAGTCCGAGCTAAGCTGATCATTGATAGTAGATTTGAAACAAGAAAGAAAATGGAAAATAATCAGAAATTACACATGGAAAAACTAAAACAAGAAAAACAAACGTACGAAGAGAGAATAAAGGAAATATTGCCGACCAAGGAAGATATAGAACACAAACATGTCGATGAAATAAACATGATATTTACTGAAACTCTAATGAAAGTGGGAAAAGAAATAGCACAGACAACAACAAAAAAAGAAAGTTTCATATCCCAGGAAACAAATATTCTTATGAACACAAAAAGAACATTACTATAACAAGGGGACAGAAAGAAAATGAAATATAAAGAAATAAACAAAACTATTAGAAAAAATATCAAGGAGAAAAATATAAAAGAAATTTTACAGATAACGCACGAATATTATATCTACAAATATCTATGAAATAGAACAAAAACCAACCCAAGAAATCCGTAATCAGTTACAACTGAAAATAAAGAACGGTAATTCTGACCTACAACCAGAAATCAGTAAAAATGAAATAAAAAAAGCACTAAAGAAATGAAGAATAACAAATCTCTTGGGAAAGATGGAATAACTGTGGAAATGCTAAAAAATGAGGAGAAAAAAAGTCCTTTATGTACTAATGAATAAAATATTGAACACAAAACAAATAATCAAAAGACTGAAATTTTTTTTTTGTACACACTTATGACAAGTCGAAAGAAAATGCAAAAAAAGTATTTTTGAAGTGTGTATATTTTAGGCAATTCCTAGCTGAGAGCTTTCGGCTTTACAAAGCAATCATCAGAGCTATGGTCAATTTTTTAAATACCACTACAAAGGAGAGATCTCATTTCCTTATATTTCAAAAATAATGATTTTTTTAGTTGTTGAAATTTGTTAAAACATATAAAAAACATATAAAAAGCCGCCACTGGACTTCACAAACACGTTAAAAAATTGAAAAAATTTTTGTCATGGTGCGGGCTATTCTGTCTACATCCTCACATCAATCAATGGTCGGGTTCTTACACCCGTACCATGACAAAAATTTTTTCAATTTTTTAACGTGTTTGTGAAGTCCAGTGACGGCTTTTTATATGTTTTTTATATGTTTTAACAAATTTCAACAACTAAAAAAATCATTATTTTTGAAATATAAGGAAATGAGATCTCTCCTTTGTAGTGGTATTTAAAAAATTGACCATAGCTCTGATGATAGCTTTGTAAAGCCGAAAGCGCTCAGCTAGGAATTGCCTAAAATATACACACTTCAAAAATACTTTTTTGCATTTTCTTTCGACAAAACAAATACCCACCACATGGAACGAGGCAATAACGCTATTACTATTTAAAAAATGCGATAGAAAAAATCTGAAACACTATAGGCCCATAACGCTACTTAGTGTAATGTACAATCTGTTAACTAAACTACTAACAAACAGATTAACAACGAAGTTAGATAATTACTAGTCAAGAGAGCAAGCCAGTTTTAGAAAAGGATTTAGTACACGCGACCATCTTCTAACGGTAAAAATATTAATTGAACAGGCCAACGAATATCAAATCAAAATGTATATGGCATTAGTAGACTTTGAAAAAGCATTCGATAAGGTGGAACATTGTGTAGTAAAGAACTCTTTACAAAATGGTAGAATAGACTAAAGATATACGGACTTAATTTCCAATATATATGATCAAGCAACAACATCCATTAAAATAGTTCAACAAATGGAGCCTATTAAGGTACGGCGAGGAGTCAGACAGGGTGACACTATATCACCCAAACTATTCAATCAAGCTTTAGAAGACGTCATGAGGAAATTACAATGGGAAAAACGGGGTATTAACATAAATGGCGAATACTTGAATCACTCGAGATATGCAGACGACATTGTATTAATAACAGTTAAAGGGGAAGAATCACAAAATATGATGGATGAATTAAATAGCGAATCAACAAAACTCTACAAAACAATAATACTCCCAGTTCTTTCATATGGTTCAGAAACCTGGACTTTAACAAAAGAACTCTATAGAATATAACAGGAACCAGATATCGTAAAACACATTAAGATAGGACGTCTAAGGTGGGTAGGCCATGTAATGCAGATGGAGCAAACCGACACAGCTAGAAAAACGCTCCTTGATAGACCTGTTGGTCAAAGAAGAAGAGGAAGACTGAGAACAAGATTCCTAGATAACATAGACCAAGATATGAGAAATATGGAAATACGTGCTTGGCGGATCAAGGCGACTTGGGGAGGCTAGGAGCCACACAGGGTTGTAAAGCCAAAATGACGATGATCAACAAAAATAGGTCTACAAATGAATTATAATAAAACGAAAATTATGACCAACAAACCAGAATAATTAATAATTACAATTGCACAAACAACTATAAAACAAGTAAAAGAATTTGTATACTTGGGACAACTAGTTAAATTAAATAAAGAAAATCAGACCGAAGAAATAAAGAGAAGAATACGGTTGGCTTGGGTATCCTTCGGAAAACTTTCCTATATACTAAAAAATAGAAAATACCCCCAATATTTAAAAACAAGAGTCTTCAACCAATGAATACTTTCGGTTCTCAAACTTGGACGTTTACAAAGGAAAACATGAAAAAAATAGCAAAGACCCAAAGAGATATGGAAATGCAAATGCTGAACATCAGACTATCAGACAAGAAAAGAAATATTTAGATCCGCAACAAAAAAAAAGTGACCGATGTATCAACGCAGACAGCAAAACTTAAATCGAAGTTCGCTGGACATACCATAAGACAGAAAGACGACAGATGGAATAAGATGATTATAAAATGGAGACCATATAGTTACAAACGAAAAAGAGGAAGACCACAAATGAGATCGTCAGATGACTTAAAGAAACACGCAGGTCCGAAGTGGATACAAACTGCCTACAATAGAGAGACATGGAAGAAGGAAGAGTAGGCCTATGTTCAAAATTGGGCAGCAAGGGCTGTATAGATAGATAGATAGATTATAACTTTGGGTTGCGAATCATGGGTATGTCCTTACTGAAAGATAAAGAAAATTCGTGGCGGCGAAATGTTGTACCTTGGAAGAATTAGATGTGCAAATAAAAAATACAAGCTAAGAAACACATAGATAAAAGAAGGTCTGCAGATTAAATATATTCTAGAATTTTTCAAGTACTTCAGCAACTTCCTATGAATTTTGGAGATATTTGGTACCAACATGACGGATGTACCAGTCCTAATACCGGGGCAGTTACACATTTTTCCAAAAAACATTTTCCAACTGCTTAATTGTATGCGGTATAATCAAGTAGCCTCCCAGATAAGCAGATGTGTCCCCAAATAATTTATTTTTTGTGCGGCTTACTTAAATCAAATATTTATCGGTACAATTTTGAACGTGCCGAAAATTTAATGGAGTTTAGGTAGAAAATTGTCCAGCATTGTGCCAAGATTACGCCAAATGAACTGAGTATCAACAAAAGTACCTTTGTTGTATAAATGCAGCTAGTGTTTGTTTGGCACAACAAGGTAGATTATTTTAACCTTTAATTCATTAAATTTTTTTACCTAATTAGATATTTAAGTTGTTTTTACACTGTCTAGTGGACAAAGAAGTGAGAGATCAAGTACAAAAAGCAAAAAGACTGACAGGATGCCTTAATAACATTATATGGCGAAACAGACACGTTAACACTGAGATGAAGTCAAGAATTCATAAAGTTGGTCAGTGTAAGACCAACAATGACATATGCCTCAGAAACAAGACCCAGAAAGAAAAGTGAAGACATTAGAACAAAATGTAACGTACAGTGTATAAATAAATGGACACAAAATAGAAAATAAAATGGAATAATCACATAAGCAGAATGGAGGAGACCCATGTCTTTAAAATGTCGTCACCAATCGGCAGAAGTATCGGACGACCACATAAGATGGAGTGACAACCTTCCATATAGGTATTAACCCGCCAATGAACAAAGAATTGCTTATAAAGAGAAAAAAAGAAAAAGAAAAAGTTATTTTTAGAACTTTTTCTTTAAGGTTCTTTTAGAATAATTATGTTTTATAAAGTAAAAGGAGAAAATCCCAGTGGTCCGCTGTATACCATAATTTAAAATTTATCTAAAAATATTACAAATTTTCAAAACGTTTTCTGTCCTGTCGGACCATCATCAGTGTAAAAACATTTAAAGTAGTTCAAACTAGCTAGGAAAACATATGTAAAAACCCTCATATTTCATGAAAATAATGGTTAATTTTAATATTGTAATGATACTAGGTAGTTAGACAAGACTAGATAACTTATATTGTTGTATAATAGCACGCAAGTCGTCAGTTGAATTCTGATAATATGTAGTTAGTGTCGAAACGGTGCTTTTAGTTGTTTTAAAATTTATAAATTCTATGAGG
Organism: Diabrotica balteata; assembly: GCA_918026665.1. Classification (NCBI taxonomy): domain Eukaryota; kingdom Metazoa; phylum Arthropoda; class Insecta; order Coleoptera; family Chrysomelidae; genus Diabrotica; species Diabrotica balteata. Next base: position 120,208,457 of record OU898278.1, read on the forward strand.
AGTTTCGACATGTAGTTCCATCACTTCAGAAGAAGGACAGATTTCACTGTGCAGTAAGATTGGGAAACCGCAAAAAACCAAACTATTCTAGGAAAAGAATTAGGAGTTAGGAATGTATGCTTCCTTAGAGAGGTAGCTTAAAGGTGAATTTCCTACTCGTTCAGGACTTCATCACTAAAACTTGCAGAGTGCATAGAAGGTGAAGATTTTTTCTCTTATGGGCTAGTGGACTAGAACGTTTTCGAAAGATGCAGACGTATGTCACAAGATTTTTGGGCTCTGGTATTTTGCCTCTGAATGATTACACTGTGAAACTACTGTTCTGAGAGTTCATTCTCTTGATTATCATTAGGGATGTTGGCTTTATTGTGGAGTTCTCCTGATGAGAAGTCGTACCTCATATTGTCTGCTATTTTCAAGATGCATCTTTCGACACTAAGAATTTGATTTCTTTTAGCTCATAAATCAATACTGCAATTTAAAATAATTGTAAATAGGACTCAAAAGAGTTCATTTTATATATTATTTTACGTTGAATTATACCACAATCGATTGTAATGAAAATTTTAATTAAAACTTGCTGTGAAATTGCGATTTCCGAACTGAAAATTGTTTTCAAAAAATTCCGAAATTAATGAATTTCTGAGAATTTTTTGAAAACGGTTTCCGGCTTGGAATTCGAAACGTCAAAGTTAATGTAGAATGTAATTCTCAATACAATGAATTGTGGTTTTATCGCATATAAAATATTATCTTAAGTATACATGCCACAAGGAAGCAGGTTCAGAACCTTTTCAACCTTCACATTGTCGGGTATAATGTTGAGTTTTATTGAAAAATAATGGACCTTGAAAATTTTGCTTGTTCTAATAAACGCTACTTTAGCCGTCTATATGTGTTAATTAATTTCACTTGAAAGATCCAACCAATCCTTTATCTTGGTGTCCAAATAAAACATCGAGTTAGAATCTATGGAGAAGCTATAAGCATATTACCCTGTGTATTAAAAATGGCGTAGGTGGGTGTGCCTAACGATCATACCAATATGGCGGTGGGATCAGGGCCAGACTCAATAAAGGCGGTAAACACTAAAAACACGATATATTATACGTAAAGATAAATTAATTTAGTCAAATAACAAGTTATATCTGAAAGAGATAATAATATAAATAATATTTTAAAGGGTAAAATGAATATACGGTATGAAATAACAGTACCTACATTATCGTATACCAGTTATAAGATTTTTTATAAATACTATTAATTTATTCTCTGAAGTACGGGCCATTAATTTGTTTACACATTTGTATACTAACCTGTGGAACGATATTCCTAAAAATATTTTATTAACATTGCTTCTGTTGCTGTAATTACGTTGAGAAAAACAAACCATTATTATGCACTATCACAATATACCTAATATTACAGTTTCTATAAAAGTATTATAAAACTAAAAATATTCGAAAAACAACAAACGTAAACAATCATACACGATCTGTTAAAACGACCATACCAATATGGCCGAAGTGAGGTCGTTTTTAGTCACGTGATAATCTCTCCATAGATGCTAACTCAATGAAATAAACGTAACTTTTAACATGTGCTGTTGCCTGTAAATTGATTATTAATTGTTGTGACAGTATACTGTTTTTACTTATAATCATAAACTTTGTTTTTTTTAGTATTAAAGTTGAGGCAGTATTCTTGACTAATTTCTGTTACATTAGTAACTAGTGGCTGTAGACTTTGCATGCTATCTTCGAATATAATTGTGTCGTTTGCACATCAGAAAATATTTCTACTAGTCTATCTATCTAGTCAAGAACTAATTTCAATAGGAAAATACATTTTTTATTTTATTCTCAATTTCCATAAGCTCATCAATAACCAGATTCCACAAGAGAGGAGAGAGGACTCCTCCCAGTAACATTGCATATATATGATTGCTATATATGAGTTGTTGTTTAATGCTCCATCTAAATGGAGAAATGCACCCAACATCACCCCTTGGTTTTCCGGAACATACTCCACTCTCTGTGCGAGATACTACAGAGCCGTTTAAATAGAAAGTCTTGCTTGATACGCATACTGTCTCTGATGAATCTGAATTTCCACCTATTACACCATCTTTACATTTTTAATACGAATGATATCAGACTCATAGATAGGAGATCTTGTCGATCGTGTAGACTAGAATTTGTACTTCCTCCTTGACCTTTCGATTGTTTAACACCAAGTCTTCCTTTTTAAGGTCTTGATTGAGTTCCTCTGAAAAACCCTGAATATACGACTGGTTCCAAACAAATAATTCATATTCAGGTTGATAAATGATATACAGTGTATACTAACTTACGAAGAAGAAGAAGGAAAAAAAAACAGAAAGCCCTAAATATCCTTCTGAACAATTATTCGGAAAGAGTAGCCAAAGCATTATGATGTTTCTGTCAACACGATAAAACGTATTGCTGGTTGATCATAAACTTCATAATAATATGCTTCGAGAAGTGGTTCGAGAACATTCTCCAGCGTGTAAAGAGTAACTGTGTCATAGTAGTGGATAATGCATCTTATCACAGCCGTTTTATTGAACGCATTCCAACGATGACTGATAAAAAATTACAACCGGATGTGCAGACTATACAAGCAGAACTAATGACAATAATTAAGCGGCATATTTCATTTACACCTCGTACAGTTAGAATATCATATTACATTTATTAGTCACCCTCACCAATTTCTTGTCAAAGTGTAATGGTTTTAATTTGATTTGATTAACTGAATGAAGATTTTCCACTACATATTTTACCCGCAACGTTAACATCTATGAATAATTATTTCATATTATTTCCTCAATCGTATCGCTACAGGAACTGTGCGCAACAGACATAACTATCACACAATCGCAAATAATGATTCTCCTATAATAATATTCCAGGGAACTGTAGGAACACCCTTTTACATAGGGTACATTTTATTCCATTTAAGTATAACTTTTATTTATATTGACAATGTATTGTCAATATAAATAAATTTGACATAAATATTTATTTCGTTTACTACTAATCTGGTATATTCAAAAATTTCATTCGTTAAGATCATTGATAATAAATTCTAAAAAATGTCTTTACTAAAAACTTTGTACCTTATCAAATGTACACTAATAAAATAAGTTTACATTTTTATATTGGCTTATCAATAATATTTGTACATTTTTGTTATTTTGTTTCAGGTAGAGATCAAATAAATCGATAATGCCTCTAACGGACATTATTCGACGGGCATCGACCTACATTCTTGGTCCTGAAGAGGATACTTTAAAAACTCCAGAATATGAGGACAATGAGATTCTCTTTTGTAAGAACAACATCTGCGTTCATCCTCCTGCAACAGCGAGACATGACAATGATCTGCATAATCCCGGTTATCTAACCATAACTACAAAGGTTTTCATTGATCAATATAATGATACTCGAAGGCCTACGCTTTTCTTGACGTGGATACCGAATTCTTCTATCACGAAAAACACCAACTTAATTGGTAAGTTCTAAGTACACACATACGAGAAAAACTATATATAAGTCTGCGGGGAATAATTCACTAATAAAAATAAATTGACTATATCACATTATGAATTTACTGAACTACGAACAACCGCAACGAGCTAATGGCGTCATTCGTACGAGTAATAATATTACTTATTATGTTCACTAAAGAGTGATATAAGGTATTATTCTTTTTCTATGAAATATTTAAAAACCATAATTTTTGTACAAGTAAAATATAAACATATGAAATTTATTTTACATAAAATTTTACTTAAATATGAACAGAAATATTAACAAAAAAAACAAAATATAAGTAATCGACATTATCGTAATCATTAGCCCGACAATTACTTTAGGCAACGAAAGAAAATTAAACAAAAACATTAACGTGGAATTTGACAAAATAACAGAATAATTGGATTTTACATCAAACATTTTACGCTTTGTATTAAATTAAAGTCACAATCAAAATATTTTATTTACAAAAGCAATTAAGAAATATTTAAACTAAATAACATTAACCTTTTTGTCAAAATAAATCCTCATATTAAATAGCATCATTGATGCTAAACAAACTGTTGCAGTATTTAGTATAAGTATTATAAGTATAATAATAAGTATTCTTTTGGGATTTTTAGGCATTAAGTAATTATATTAATATCTCACCACATGACCAAGGAATATTAGTACCACGAACAATCCAACGTTCAGGAAAGTTGTATTTAAGTATGTTCTCACTGCCCTCTCTGTATAATGTGGTGGTGTACCATTTTGCAAAAACCACATATTTCGCCCTAAGTTTGATGAGAATTCTTCCAATAAATCAATAAAATCATTTTATAAAAAATCTAAAATAAATCTTACCATTAAAATTATGAGGAAATTCGCATGTCCGTAAAAAATAATTAATAATGGTTCCAAACCATATGTTTATTTAAAATACATATCGTATGGTTTGGCACCATTTGTAATTATTTTTTACGGACATGCGGATTACCTTATAATTTGAATGGTGAGATTTATTTACATTTTTTATAAAATTATTTTATTGCTATAAAAGATGCTACACCACCACATTATATAGAGAGAGCAGTGAGTCATATGCCTTGGTCATGTGGTGAGATATTAATATAATTATTTAATTCATAAAAATCCCTCATGAATACTTCAATATTATATTATATTTATTATGCATTATACTTATAATACTTATTATAAATACTGCAGCAGTTTCTTTAGAACCAATGATGCTATTTCATATGAGACGATCTTTTATGGAATATATTGACAAATGAATTAAAGCAAATGGTGGACATATCGAACACTTACTTTGACAAAAAGTTTAATGTTATTTAGTTGAACTATTTCTTAATTTGGTTTATAAATAAATTATTTTGATTATGACTTTAATTACAAAACTACAAACTACAAAACGTAAAATGTTTGATGTAAAATTCAATTATTCTGTTATTTTCTGAAATCCTACTATTAACTATCCTGCTGATAAATTTATTTTATTTAATATTTCGTTAACTATTACCTTTATTAAAGGCATTTTATAACAAAACTCAGAAGTATTGATGTTTTTGACTAATTTTCTTTCGTTGCCTTGAAGTAATTGCGTTAAATCTGAATTATGTAGTTGTTTGTAAAATGCGATTATCTCGAAAACTGTTGAGTTTCGAAGTTATTAACAAGTATACCTTTTTTTTTGTTAAAATAATGTATCTTTAATATTTTTTTAACACAAACAGCGGTAACATAAGGAGCAAAAAAGTTAAGTGCAAATGTATGCCACATATGTGGCATATGTGGCGCCCTCTATCAGCTACATTAAAGTATGCATCAAGTTATAATTCCGGATGTTCAATAGTACCAAGTTATGAATTGTTATACATAAATGTTCACAAACATAAAAGTTATAGCGAAAATTAAAATTTTAAATTTCTACTTTAACACCCTGTATCTTTCTTAATATCAACTATTAATTAAAGCAATTTGGCTTAAATCGTAATATTTTGAAGTGTAGAATCTACGGTTTCTTTTTGTACAATTACTTAAGGACCACCCTGTATATAAGAAACGTTTTATAAACAAAAAATGATTTTTCTACTTTTTATGATTGTTTAAAAAACCAGTAAAATCAGCTGTACGTCTTCAAGGATTTGTCAGCATCCCTAATATACCTTTCAGAACATTCAAAAAGCTGTAAAGATTTTTTCAGTTTTTTTGTCCTTACTGGCTTACTTTTAGTGTGGTATTATACACATTAGGCAGTTCAGCTGCCTTAACGTTTAAAATAAATTCAACAACGTTAACCTTGAAAAATTAAAAATCTTACTGGTTCTTTTTTAAAAATCTATGCGACCTCTTATTGTATGTGTACTACAAAGTTATCTTCACTTTTTAATAATTAAGATGACAAACATAAAACAAAGAATATGTTGAAGTTTTTGTCTTATTGTTTAGTAGTTAAAAACTCGTTCATCCTTAAGAAGTATGAAAGTAACTTCTTATCAACAAAAAGTGTGTTAATTGTTCACGTTTTGATAGTAATTTATAATGATAACAGTTTAAAACATACTCATAGTTCATTCTCCTTTGTATTGCAAATACCTACTAAATGATTTCCTCCCCCGTCAATTTTTGATATAGCTATGACAATTTATTACAGTTTGAGTTTCTTTAAATCAATAATATATTAACTAAAACCTATTTATATTACTGTGATAAAGAAATTGCTTCCGAGCAAGCACACGGTGCAGAGATACAGACTGTCTCAAAATATACAGTGTGTCAATTTTAAAACTTACAATGGGCTATATCTCACGAACAGAAGCTGATATCGAAAAATTCGTGAAACCGTTTCTAGGATAGTAAGGGGGAATTAAAATGACATGAAAGAAAACTCACCCCATCAACCCCCTAGACCCCGCCCACCACAACCAAAAAAGTTTAAATTGCAAACCCCTATATGTGATACGTCATTGAAAAGACTATAAAAAATGCTACCCAATGATATAAATAGTAATTATACAGGGTGAAGCAATAATTGTGAAACTTTGGCTTAAATGGAAAATTTAATGAGGTTTTTGTTGAATTACAGATGTGTTAAAAATGTCAATTAAGTTAATGTATAAAAAGCGATCCATTGTCTTGTAAACAATAATATAGCCTATTTTCAAATTTTGCACGAACTTTGGCAAATGTTGTTCTAGTCCTAGCGCAATATACTTGCGTAATTCTTTCTCGCAATTTTCCAAGTGACGCAGGTTGAGTTTTATAAACAACTGACTTGAAGTAACCCCATAGAAAAAAGTCAGGTGGCGGTAAGTCTGGTAACCTCGGTGGCCACTTAATAGTACCCCTCCTTCCAATACATTTGATCGGATAATTAGTATCCAACCAGTGCCTAACTGGAGCTGCATAGTAAGGAGGTGATCCATCTTGTCGAAAGTGCAGCAACTCTTCTTCTAGAGCTAGGTTGCCTTTTTCGTCCCTTTTATTTATTTAATTGTGCATGATTGTGCACAATTAAAGGTTCGATGGTGTTTCCAACATATCGAGATAAATGTCGTCACCTAATTTGCCTGATATGAACAACGGGCCAATTATAGCATCGCCTAATATTCCTGCCCAAACATTCAGTTTTTCAGGATATTGCGTATGACCTTCTCTGAATCGATGCGAGTTGGCATCACTCCAGTACCGACAGTTTTGTTTATTTATATTACCATTCAACATAAGTACATTCATCAGTGAAACAAATATTTTTTAATATTCTCGGTTTAACACGAATTCTTTCAGTCATGAGTTCACATAACTCAATTCGTCCGTCTGGATCATCATCGCCTAACTCTTAGAATTTGTGCTTTATACGGGTGAAACGTATGTAATTTCAACAACTTTCTAACCAACTCATGTGAAAATCCTGTCATTGCAGATACTTGACGTGTTGATGCAGTAGACTGTATTGCAAAATTTCCAAGGACCACAATTTGGAATGCCTCATTCAGTAAACTTGGGCCATTCCTTTTTTATTTTGCACTAATCCCGTTTCTCTAAACTTTTCAACTAAATCGTGGACGTACACGTGACTTACATTTTTGTCCAGATGGCTTACATGAAATATTTAAGCTGTTAGTAAATAACACTGGTCCTAGGAGGCAAATATGAAAATGATCTCCACGCGTTCAGGTATACTCTAAACCATGGCGCATCGTAACAACTACAGCTAAATGACAGTACCATTCTCAAATTAACATCTCAGTAAAATTCTCAAATTAACCAAACATTTTTGAATCAGACAGAACCCAAAAAATTAGATGTTTTCAATTTGTTTTGCAAAAACCGCAAATTAGGATTTTTTTAACAAAAAAAAATTCCGACCGGCACTTTAAAAATAATGGTCCGGGAGATAGCATTACTAATACAAAAGTAATAGTAAGCCGGCTGATATTAACACCCTGTATAATCATTAAACAATAATTATACAGGATCATCAAGAGAATCAACAAAAAACTCATTAAATTTGCCATCTAAGCCAAAGTTTCACAATTATTGATATTCACCCTGTAGAATTATTATTTATACCATTGGATAGCATTTTTTATATTCTTTTTAATGATGTATCACAATTAGGGGTTTGAAATTTAAACTTTTTTGATTTTGGTTGGTGGGGTCTAGGGGGTTGATGGGGGCAAGTTCTCTTTCATGTCATTTTAGTTCCACCTTACTATCCTAGAAACTGTTTTAAGCATTTTTTGATATCAGCTTTTGTTCGTGAGATATAACCCATTGTAAGTTTTAAAATTAACACATTGTATAAAGAGTAACCTATCTATATTTTATTTCTTAATGGTTGACAGCACACTAAAGAGCCAGAGGTTGTAAATCAGAAACGTGCAGTGTACAATTCACAGAAGGAATTTATTTACTGTAATATAAATACCTACTCGATCTGAAATATAGCTAACAAAAATTTAACATAGATCTCGACGAGTTTAAAAATCTGATTATTTTTGAAGTAATTGTGCAAACATCTTGACTGAATATAAAGGGACTGATAGACGGTTTGTGGTTTCTCGATTCTACTCAATTCTTGTGCTATCTCGATCTGGTCCGTGGGGGTGACCACGGTGAACAAGTGAGTAGGAGACACTAGTGACGCTAACAGGATTCATCGTCATATTTTGTGCATTACTACCTCATTTAAACCAGAATGTAACCTGTCAGCGTGGATTGGATCTGGTTTAGCGCAAACATTTCTGACCTTTCAATTTTGTGACCTGTATGAAGATGGTGTTGACTTAGAGCTGAAATTGAGTCGGAGTTGCGAACAGAAATGGAATGTTCATAAATCCTATTTTTTATTCTATGGATTCTACGATTTGTTTGGCCTATACAGGATCGGGGGCAGGCTGCACAAGAAATTTCATAAACTCCGTGTTGTTCATTTGGAATGTCTTTAATTGATCGGGCAAGAGATGAACATTTCTGTTGGGAGGTAAATATTGTCTTCATTCCTCTTGATTTTTGAATTTTGTCAATTTTGTCAGTGACACCTTTGATGTAAGAAAAAAAAGATTTCGTATCATAAGGGTCTGAGTGTTTGTGTTGAGATTGGGTGGGAGATTGATGCCTGTCGATGCTCCTATTGATATGATTTTTGCAGTAACCGTTTTGGATGAGGGCTTTTTTTAAACTAGAGAGCTCAGCAGGTCTACTTGCATCATCGCAAAGGCGTATTGATCTGGAGACAAGCGTATTAATGACTGAATTAATTTGTTAAGGAGATGATGAGAGTTAGCATGCAAGTAACGATTGGTAATGGGTGGGTTTTCGAAAAGCAGAGTGATGAAAACCTTAGGATTGGTTTTCTTTATAAACGTCGAGAAACGGTAGGGATAAATCAGTTTCCATCTCCACCATGAAATGGATACTATGATGTATACCATTAAAAAGGCACCAAAGCATCTCTGCCATGGGGCCAAATCACTAATGTATCGTCAACATATCGTATCCAACATGTGGGTTTGAGCATTGATGTGAATAGTGCTCCACATAGTGATGGGTCCACATCAAGATAGTGATAGGATCTTGAAGTCTCATAAAGATATTGGCAATTACTGGAGATAGTGGAGAGCCCATTGGGGCACCATTTATTTGTCTGTAGAATTGATTTTGGAAGATAAAATAAGTGTTGGACATACAATGTTTATTGAGAGATAAGTAGTCTTGCTGGATACTGTATTTAGTTTTCAGAATATTTAGAGTTTCGTCTATAGGAGTAAAGAGTAAACGATATCGAAACTTACTAGAATGTCTAACTGTGAGATAGGGTATTGTTTAAGAACATCGTTAAAATGGAAAAGAATTGTTGTCAAAGGTTGAAGAATTTTCAGCGAGAGGCCAAGTACTTATCCAATGGTTGTGTAGGTCAGTTGTATGCACTAACAATGGAACGTAGAGGAATATCGGATTTGTGAATTTTGGGTAGGCCATATATTCGAGGTGTTCTGAAAAACTTTTCACGAGGAATCAGCGATTGTTTTATGTCATCTGAAAGATAGGTTTTATTGATAATGGCTTTTGTTGTTTTCTCCAGATAGGTTGTTGGATTATTAAAAATTGGTTTGTAGTTAGGAGTATTAATGAGATTTTAGAGTTTATTGATAATATAATAATAATCGACGCAGTTCAAGTCGGAAGACTGTTGAGTCTAATATTAATTTCTGTAATAGTATATATATATATATATATATATATATATATATATATATAGTAAATAATTCATAACGTGCTAACATAAAGTAGATTTCATATTATTAGTAATATCGTCATAATATAAACATTTCCTTTTCTAATGACTCAGTTCGAACATAAAAATAAATTTTGTTTCAGGTACACCTTTAAAGCACTACAACAAGAGATATAGTTTGGAAAGTTTAACGTCGAATGATTCCAACGACTTTGGCATCGAGAGGCATTCCGTTGTGGAGTTTAAGAGTACTAATCCTTTCTTAAACTACGATGACAGAGATCGCCTGGATATGTCCGATATAAGCTCAGAGGGAAGCGACAAGCAGGGAATCAGCATTAACGTGGATATTTCTAATCCTGAGATAGAAATAATACAAACACCCGATAGCGTTAAGGATCCCGGAGACTATTTTGAGTTTTCGAGGTAAGTTAAACTAGATTTGAATCTGCCAATTAAATTATAAATATTGTAATAGAACTTTTGCTTTAGTTTAGTCTAGTTTGGTTTAGTTTGTTTTTATTTTATAACGGATACTCAATCTACCTTATTTCGCGTATTCTTTATATACATTACGGCTACTTTTTTGCACTTTTGCATTAAACACAAAAAAAGGATTGCTTTTGCTGTTATTTTTTTCGTTTTCTGTATTAGATATATTAGGTTGGCAATTTTTCTATTAGTTCTCTTCAGTTTTAAAGACTTTTAAGTGCCCGTGGTGCACTTAAAATGCAAATGGTGCAAATTTGGTTTATTGTGGAATTATTCTGATTCTTCTTATTTAAGAATTTCATGGATCATTTAAATTTTATGTTTGTATGGGATTAAGCCACAAATACTTATTGGTTGTAAAGTTTTGTTATTGATTATGTCATTTCAAAATTATCTTGCTGGATGTCCATCTTATAATATATGCGGCAAACAGCCTGTAAAGGCTGTACAAAATCTGAGGGTGATGTTCTTACCCTAGAAATATCAAATTCTGACTATTTTTGTTTATTTTGTATTATATGTTTGTGTAAAAAACTGTATGGTAATTGTGGTTGACTGCGTAAATTGAGTAAAAATTTTGTGTTTATTTGTATTGTGTGTTGCATGTATGTTGTGTGTAAGATTGTAGATAATATTTTTTGGCCTCAGCAGATGCCTGCTGTATTCTGCTGATGAGTTTGCTACAGATTTTTCTTTGTTAAGTAAGATGAGGGCTGCTCCTTTAACTTTTCTCTTTTTAATGTCTGTTTCTTTCATGATTATTGATGCATCTTTCCATTGTGGTCTAGGCTCGTTGTCCCAAGCATGTTTACATATATGTTCCTGATGTATGTTTCATGCTAATTTATCCTGATACTTAGGGGTCATGGGGTTTCACCGTGCGCTAATATTGAACCCTTGAAAATAGTCGACAAAATTACATATCTTGGATACAGCCTAAATAAGGAATGAGACCACTCACAAGAAATAAGATGTCGTCTAGAAAAGACGAGAGCTGTCTTCAATCGGCTCAGGAAGATTTTATGTAATATGCACCTGAACATTGATATAAGAACACGAGTCTTGAAATGCTATGTATTTTCTATCGTTTTATATGGAGTCGAAGCATGGACCTTGACGAAGGAAACATCCAAACGATTAGAAGCCTTCGAAATGTGGTGCTACCGCCGCATGCTCAGAATTTTCTATATCCATCATATTACAAACAACACGGTGATCCAACGTATGAATAAAGATTTGGAAATTATTGTGTATCGTGAAAATCAGAAAGATGACATATATATAGAGCATGTGATGTGCAATGAGAAGTATCAACTAATTCAACTAATTTTACAAGGCAAGATAGAAGGCAAAATATCTCAAAGGCGCAGAAGGATATCGTGTTTGAAGAACATCAGACAGTGGACAGGAATGACTACCATACATCTATTTAGAGCAGCTGTCAACAAAGTTGTATGGACCAACGTGATTGCCAACATCCACAGAAGATAGGCACCAAAAGAAGAAGGTTTCTCCGTAGAAGAAAACTTGAGTACTTCGGTAATGTTATAAGAGGGCAAAGATACTCATTATTGCAGCTTATTATTCAAGGCAAAATTCGAGGAAAGCGAAATGTGTGAACACGAAGAATATCGTGGTTTAAAAACTTCAGGGATTGGTTTGAATGCAGTAGTGCAGAACTATTTAGAGCAGTAGTCAACAGAGTCCGCATAGCCATGATGATTTCCCTTCATCAATCTTCGATAGAAAATGGAACTTAAAAAAGAAGAAGGTTTCTCCCACGTAGAAATGGTTGCATTAACAAGGTACACTCACCGGCATGAAAAACGGAGCACTTGCATTTTTGAAATGAAAACTTAAAATTTTAATTCTCTTTAAACTTTTACTGTTATAATTACATAAACACAAACGAAACATACTGTTTTAAGTAATTTGTAATAAAAAATTTGTTGAACAAAGAACTGTTTCAGTAGATAAGAATTTAAAATTTAAGGGAAAAAAATGTAAGTAAATGTTGTAACAAAATGACGCCCATTTAATGAAAACTTAAATCATGTGTTGGGATAAACTGATTTTAATAATATATGTTTCCTCCACGTGCTGTAATTATTGCCTGAATTCTCATTGGCGTGCCTAAAATCAAATTATAAATGTCCTGTTGAGGAACAAGTTCCCATTCATCTAAAAGGGCTTCTTGTAACTGATTTAAGGTTAAAGAGGCAGGAACACGACTTCGTATCCTTCGCCCAAGCTTGTTCCAAACATGTTCGATTGGGTTTGCGTCTGGATTCAATGCTGGGCAATCCATTACAGGAATGTTTACTTCATTTAAAAACTGTTGAGTGATTCTCGTATTGTGAGGTTTGGCATTATCATGCATCAGAACAAAGTCATTTCCAATGAAACCAGCATAAGGCACAATAAAATCTTGGAGAATTTAATCAATGTACCTGGCAGCTGTTATGGAGCCTATTGTACAGGACGATGTACAAATATGTACGTGCCTCTACAGACATTCCAGCCCACACCATAATTAAGCCCTCTTGATAGGCTACGTTAGGACTTAACGTATATTCTGCAAAAAGCTCATTTGGTTTTCGCTATACTCACTCACGGCTATCTAAAGACTGCAAGGTAAACCTGGACTCATCGATAAATAAAACGTGCCTCCAATTATTTACAGTAAAATGAGCATGGTTTCTGGCAAACTGAAGCCTAGCAACTCCATGACGCTGAGACTCTGAGAAGTTGTAAGCCTGTTGCAGGTCTGTGACTGCTTAAATTTGCTTCTTCAAGCCTTCGTCTAATTGTTCGTTCACTTATGTTAGTTAACCGGATGAACTGAAGTTGATTTCGGATTTGTATAGCAGTGGTAGGACTATCTCGTAGAGTTTGTAAGAGGATGAAGTGATCATCACGGACACTAGTTCTTCCTTGAAGACCGGTTCCAGGATGTCTAGTGTAAGCTCTGGTTGCAAAGAAACATGTTAAAATACGGTGCACAGTACCATTTTATATTTCATACTTTTGAGCAACATATCGCTCACTTTTTCCGTCTTAAATCAATGCAACAATAGCAGCCACTGTTTCGGGATTTACAACCATAAATCTTAAGATTAAATCAACGCAATTCAACTTTAAATTGTGTTTGACACTTGATTTGACGTGACAGTTTTCTCACATCAACAAAAACATAAGAATAACAATAGAATACTAACAGTTACCTTTGCACTTTTAAAAGTGATAAACGTAGTGTATTCTTTCTTTCTGATTTTTAGTGCATTTTTTTGGTAAGCACTTAAGTTTGATTAGAAATTACTTTAAAAGGTTTGTTTCGTTTGTGTTTACGTTATTATAATAATAAAAGTTTAAAGGGAATTAAAATTTTAAGTTTTTATTTAAAAAATGCAAGTGCTCCGTTTTTCGTGCCGGTGAGTGTACTTTATAGATGCAGTTTTTTTTTATCTTTCTTGTGTTTTGTTGGGTTTGGTTTTGGATAGGATGGACCTCAGTATATTGGTTGTTTTGATGAAAGATATTGTGACGTATGTACTTGTTTTCTATCCTCTTCAGTTATTCATATGGTACTGTTGTCATCTTTGAGTCCTTCTTGTGAGTGTCTGTGGATTGCTTGTGGTGTTTTATTGTTTTCTTTACGTTAAACATTTGCTAATTAAAAATGTGATTTTCAATTTAATCAATAATTATTGTGGCTTAATCTCGTACAAAAATAAATTTTAAATTAGGTATGACGCAGTAATAAAATCAGTACAAAGTAGAACAATAAGTAATATTATTTTTAATGAAAATTAACCATAATTTAAGTTGATTTGGATGTGTAATTTGTATTGTGAGATCGATCCGAAGTAGAAATTACTAGCATACTAAGTGACAATCTGTCACTTCCTTTGTCAATTCCTTGATCTTTATGCACGTTTAAGATCTTACTTAAGTAACAAATATATCGTATAAAACACGAAGATTCTTATCAGGAACTGGGGTAAATTAGACTTCAGATACCACAAGGAAATGTTTTGGCACCAATCTTCTCTCTGATATCATCATGATTATCAACCTGTACGCGTCCACTGCTACACGTAGGTCTCCTTCAGCCCTTTCCATATGTCACTGTTTTAAGCAGCTTTCATCCAGTTACTGTACATGCTCACTATTTATCAAAATAAGAATATATTGATTCATCAAAAAAAAATTCCAAAGGTACAGCTTTCTAAAAGCAACCTGTATAGCATTACCTACATTATTATTCTAGGCCCTTCGCTCATGTCGAAAGAGATTTGGGTGTAGTTCTTTCAAGTTTTATATCCAATTGGTTTTAATATATTATCTCCAAAATTAAAATGAATTTATATTTGTGATCTGTATGAAGATGGTGTTGACCTAGGCTGAAATTGAATCGGAATTGGGAACAGAAATGGAATGTTCATAAATCCTAATTTTAATTCTACTTGTGAAAAACAAAAAGTTACTAAAAGATTTTAGGAAAATTGCATCATATTGCAATAATAAACATTCCGTATTTCTGTATTGAATTAAAAATAATCAGTAATTATACGAAACCAAAATTATAATTGCATCATGTTGTAAGAAAATAGTAATTCTGTATTTATTAAATTAAATTATTAAATTGCAAGAAAATAGTCATTCTGTATTTTGGTATTAAATTATGAATGTGAAATACTTATATGAAACCAAAATTATATTTCACCCCAAATTTCGGAATTTGTGGACACAAAAAGGTTCTAATAGTTATGTAGTAAAAACAATAAAACTAAAGGCATATCACTCTTACTTAGTTTATAGATAATCACTATTCAATTAAAAAATATTAAATTGGTACAATCTGGATTATCCAAACGCGCGTGTGGCTGGTAGAAAGGATATAATTTTACCAACAAGGTAAATGCTGGGGATTTCAGAGTGTTGAATCCATTATAGGCGAGATCATATTTCACCATAAAAATCCATAGGACTGAACAAACTGCTATAAGGCTAGATGGCTTCGAAACAAATCGTACTCTATCTACATCAATAAATTCACATCGGGCCAACTAACATAGACTGTGTAAAAGGTAGTGCTCCTGGAGGGGGTCTAAAATAAATATTTCTTTGAAATATAAAAGCAAAAAGCGATTTTTCGGCTTATCTGATCAAGAGGCCACTCAAAATATACGTCGTATATGCTGGACGTCAAAACAGAATGAATGAATGATTCTTTCAATAACGTCTGTTGGTTTTGTTCTACGACGTATTTGTTTGTTTGGAATTCGGTCTCTCAGAGAAACACGCAAATCTTATTCACTACCACATATACATTAGAGATATTTGAACAACATTTTACAGAACAATGGTAACTTTCGCCGACTACAGCAATAATGGCCGTGAGAGACTTTGTAGAAAGCTCAACAAAAAAAACTCCAATCTACTACTAACTAAATTTACCATCTGGACAACAAAATGGATTCTTAAGCTTAACGAAATCGACGTATATTGACTTCATAAATAAACGGTTTGTGCAACAACCAGTCTACATAATAGTACACAAATAAAGTTTACCAACAGCAATATACCTTGGTATGACCCTGGATAAAACATAATAAACTCAACATTAAGTTTATAAAAATGTTTTGGCTACTTGGTGGCAATTCTGAGTCATCAATCCACAGCAAACTTATTTTATATAAGTAAGTACTGGATTAAACGCTATGGTGTCCACGTATAGGGATATGCGCCAGTAATATCCAAGGGACCCAATGAATGCACCTTGGTAATCGCGAAACAATGATCTTCATCCTAATCTAATCATCATTATTATCAGTTCTCATCAGTGGACATGTTCGAAGAAATGTCTACGTAGAAGATCAAGCGGATAAAACCGCGACAAACGTAGTTCACGACAAAACATTAGTGACAAAAAATTTTGATACAAAAAATCTTCAATTTATATTTTTGATAGCAACCATTTCAAGATCTTACTAGCAATAAGATCAACGCAAGTAAAATAGTCTTTTTTTTTAATTCACATTATGGTTTATCTCAGCTTGTACTTCTTGAATCACTTAATTGTTTCTTGGTCAACATTTGTTTCAAGTTTTTTATTTTATACATATATACTTCATCTAATTTAGATAACGACTTACGTCATTATCTACGTCAGAGATCGAAGTTGACATAGTTGCCAAAGTATAAAAAAATTCTGACTCCATTTTAAATCAAATAGATTACATAATTATGGCAAAAGTATTACCATCTCTTTACAACGACTATTTAAATTCTTACGTGACATTTTTGAAATAAAACACACTAAATGTGTTCTAAAAAGAACAGATTTTATTAGATAGTTAAAAATATAAAACAAGAGATATTCACTTTAAAATTCAAAATAATGAAGTTCAAAAAGTGTCAACACCGCAACTGTCAAATAAGTGTTACCAATTTATGCCAAAATTTTACCTTCGTTCGATTACAGTTACAGTGTGTTCCGAACAAATGTTCTTGATAAAAACGCTTTATAATGCATTTATACAAATTAAATGAAACATATTATTGTGTATTTCTTCAAGTTAACATTAATAGAAATTTTAAAATATGATTTCTACGCGTATATAATAAAATATGTCAAGTGGCTGTAATGTCAGTGTACTCGGTAAAGTGGTTCTAAAAAAGAACACACCTACACCCTAAATATTTTGTGTTGGTATCATGTGACGCCACAAGCTATGACGCCGATGACGTGCATCGTTATATAAATTAGATGCAGTGTACCTATTACACTTTGAGTTTTTATTTATACTAGCTCGTTCCAAATTTCTTGATTGATGAAAGATTTATTTATCTGAGCTTGATGCTGCTAAGATATCTTCCTCAGCACCAACCACACTCAGAGTTTATGAGATTTTCTTTGAAATAGGAGTATAGTATTGCCGCCGAATTTAATTGTTAACCTAGAAGTTTATTGCTTTTTCAAAGAAAACATTTTGATTGTATTTATCTATTCTAGGTCAAGAAAATAGCAATGACTAAACAATGATAAAACAGTGGAAACCTTGTCCAACTAAGTTATTTGTATATATTAGATAGTACTTTTAAGTTTTTTACAATGGTGTTTACGTCATTAGGACGACTAATTAAAACCAACAATTATTGTTATAAAATTCAAATGAATAAGATTCTAACTATACTTATAAGAAAAATACAGTATAAATATAATTAAGAAAAACATAGAAAAATATTTTTCAACCAGTTAAATTAATAATACAATAATTAATAATAAATGGTTATTCATTCTATTCTGCTCCTTCATACTACTACTATACGCCAGTAGATGACTGTATTGCAGTGTAATTTTCCTCGTCATGGTGGATTTGCTTGAAAATTTGCATTTATGTTCCTCTTACACTCTGCTTCAATTTTGGACTTAAACCCAGGGTTGCTTTTACTTGGGGGGTGAATGCCCATCTCGGGGGGTGAAAAAATATACTTTCAAAGTAAGTCCGGAAATAGATAAATTGACTAACTCTAAGCAACTTTTATTTTATAGTTTTTTCAAAAAGTAACACTTTTTGATATACTGTCGACTGAAAATGTTCATTTTTCAAAATAAAACCACGTTTTCGGACGGTTTTTCACAAATAACTCAAAAAGTAAGTATTTTATCGAAAAAATATTTTTAGCAAAAATGTAGCTTATAAAAACACAAAAAAGGTGTACTTGTGAGGACTGTAGACTCAATAGAAGCAGAGTTGTTGCTCATGAACAGTTGGTTCTTATTTGTCAGTTCCTACCATTAAAACTAAGCGAATTACGCTCAAAACAAATTTGGTCACTTTTATTTTGGTAAAAACATCTTAAAAATCACTCCCTAATTAGCACCCCGAATATAATTAATCGTTACCGCTTTACAATTTACTTTATTTATGTATTGTTTATATTATCTGTAAGTTTGACCGGTTCAAACAGTTAATTTTTGAAAAAATTTGGTTATAATGTAAAAAAAAATTGAAATTAAAAAAAAATAACGTTTTTTGTAAATAGCTTAAAAGTTACTTGATACAAAAAATTTTAAAGAGTAAAAAAATATAGGTTTTGCTTTTCTGAATACTTGTTTTTTTTATTTTTTTTCTATGATACAAATTGGTTAAGATATGGCGGTCCAAAATTTACATACACTCGTGATTAGTGACTCAAGCCCTTTCAAGCCTACTTCTTCCTCTACTTCTGTTCAGAATATTCCAAAAGTCAACTCCTCTGGAAAACAATTTGCTTTATAACAATAGCTTAAACGAATTAAAAGATAAATCTAATAAAAGACCAAGGCCAAATTCCTGATCCATCTGAACAGATGAGAAAAGAGATTATTTCTCAGGTTAATGTCCCCAGTACTTCAAGAGGAATATTAAGCAGCCCTCAATACAAAAAGAAACAATTATCACAGATTGACAGTCAGAGGTCCTAGATTCTCTACAGCCAGAGATAATTCTCTACAACAAACAAATAATTTAAATGTTTCTAAATCAGAAATCATCCAATTAGTAAACATGTAAATCCAGATGTGTTTTCAAATTCGCAGACCTAAACTCAAAATTAAATGTTTTGCAATGGAACTGTCGTTCGGCAATCTCAAATAAAGTAAATTTAGAATTTTTACTCCATCAAAATCAAATTCATATTGCTTTATTATCGGAGACATGGTTTAAGCCTGGTTTGTATTATAACTTTAAACACTTTAATTCCTTTAGAACTGATCGTATAGATGGATATGGTGGGTCAGCTATTTTATTGAAAACAAATTTTAAATATCAAGAAATTAGATTTAACTTAAATATTCCTATTACATACACATGTATTTCCTTTAAACTACCATAAACAAATAAAACTGTTCATCTTGTAGCCCTATATAATAAACCGAAAAACAAAACTACAACACAGCAATGGCCATCCTTTTTTAAAATTATACCAAAACTCTTTATTTTGGGAGGTGACTTTAACGCGCACAATGTCGCATGGGTCTGTGAAGTTGATGACACATCTCGTAAATCATTGTTGGATGTTATTGAGTAGTGTAACCTATTTTTTTTAATGACGGTTCACCCACACTTGTTCCTTTAACCACACATTCACGAGAATCTGCAATAGACCTCACAATATGTACTCAAGATATTATAGCGCTAATGAATTGGAATGTTTTACAAGATCCCCACGGATCAAACCATCTATCGATTATCTTTTTAATTTATTACCCAAAGGAAAAAGAAACCAAGAGACTATATAAAATCTGGAATTTCAACAAAGCAGATTGGAATTTGTATTCATCACTCTTTACATCTCTAAATCAAGCCAGGACGTATGGTAATCTAATTGAAAACTTGTACTGCTCAGCCAATATAGCAATACCACAATACCACAATATTACCAACAAACATCACATTCCAAAACCTCGGCGGGACAAAACGTGCCAGGAAACAGCCCGACGCAGAAAATTAACTTATATTAAATATAAGCAAAATCCTACAATAAGTAACCTAATAGAATATAAAAAGATGGACGCATTAGCGAAGAAAACCTTTAAGGAGAAGAAAAGGAAAAACTGCAGGGAGTATTGTGAAAGTTTAAATCAAAATATTCCCAACAATGCAATAATTTACCTATTGACCCGGACGAACATAACAGAGTTTTACCAAAAAATTTCACCAGATTGGGTTCCGAATGATATTACCAACTACATAGCCACTGTTTCTAGAGGTAACCTTAGCTTAGATCGTCCGTTCTATCTATGAGAACTAAGAAGGATCCTGAAACAAAATAATAATACTGCTTCTGGTAAAGACAATATATCTTATTCTATGATCTCTAACCTGACAAATGAACATAAAATATATCTACTTATTGTTCTAAATAATATTTGGCAGAAACAAGCACCAATTCCAGAAAGCTGGAAGGATAATATTTTAATACCTATAAGGAAACCTGGCAAACGCGATGACGATCACAATTCATATCGCCCAATATCTCTAGCTTCTTGTCTTCTTAAAACCCTGGAAAGACTAATTAAAAATAGATTAGAACATTGGTTAGAATTTAATGACATTCTTCCAAACTCCCAATTTGGTTTTCGTAAATATAAATCCACTCAAGATGCCATAACTGCTCTAGTAACTACAGTTCAAGTCAATTTCACGGAAAACTCATCCACTGCAGCTGCATTTCTGGATGTATCATCTGCTTTTGATAATATAAATTTGGATATCCTTGAACGAAAGTTATTGTCAGTCGGGATATCTATAGGTATATCATCCTTTTTGAAAACTTTGTACTCAGAGAGATTGCTTTATAAATCAATGAGAATTGTTTTTCTCCTCGACTGTCCAATATAGGACTGCAGCAGGGAAGTATTTTGTCCACTTTTATATATTTTATATTATATAGATTTACAAGTCATTGTTCCTATTAACACAAAAATACTACAATTTGCAGATGATGTGGTACTCTATTCATCAAACAAATCAATTGATGTTTCTAAAAATAATTTAACAACAGCTATTTCATCAATACATGCATTTTATGAAACAAATGGATTAACATTATCAGAATCCAAAACAGAAATCTGCTTCTTTTCTAGAAAACATAGAACTCCAGAAGGGTATATAAATTGTGGTCAATTCAAATTTCCAATTAAAAACTATGTCAGATACCTGGGAACTTATTTAGACAGAAAACTTTTGCGGAAAGATCATATTCAATATATCATTAAAAAAACCGAAAAAGCTATGAATATCCTAAGAGCTTTCTGTAAAACAAACTGGGGTGCAGATCCCAACATTAGTTTAATGTTTTATCGATCTATAATACGACCAGTTTTCGATTATAGCTGTCACTGTGTGGAAACGCATCGAACACCCATTTAACAAAAATTGAGGTACAGAAAAATAAGTGCCTACGCTTGTGCCTTGGGTATCTGAAATCTACAAAAATTAATGTAATGGAAATTGAAGCTGTTGAACCGGCATTGAATTTATGGAGGCAGTATCTTACCGACAAATATATAGCTCGTACCATTAGCAGAGACCAAGTATTTCTCAAAGATATACACAATCTGGCTGTTTTAGATTTGACTAAAAGGTACTGGTTTAAGAAAAAATCTCCACTCGTGGCGGAAAGCTACAGAAATCTATCTAAATTTAAAGAGGTAAGGTCATCTTCCACCAGTTTATACTGAAAAGCCTCATGTGCTGTTCTCAATAAATATCAAGACAGAATTTCTCAATGATATCAAAGGCCCCATGTTTAACACAGAAATTCAGAACAGATGGCCTAATTATTATTATATGTTTACCGATGGTTTAAAAAAGGAAATAACACTGCTTGTGCAGTATACCAACAGTATTCTGGACAACAGCATATATATATAATATATATATATATATATATATATATATATATATATATATATATATATATATATAAGTTACCCGATGAAGCCTCCATCTACACATCCGAAATGCTGGGTTTAAAGTTTGCTCTTTCTCATGCTTTGACAAAGGAAGTGAAGAACTGTGTAATATTTACAGACAGTAAAAGTGCAGTAGAAAGATTATGTGTAACAAATAAATTCAAGCAATTGACTCATCTTGATATAGAGATATTAAAATTGTACTACGAGGTTTCAAAGCTGGGAGGAGAAGTTATTATCGCATGGATCAAAGGCCATTCTGGGATAAAGGGTAATATCAAACTAGATGCTTTGGCAAAAGAAGCATTGCCAAGCGGAGGAACCATAGACAACAATATTCTACCGGTGTCAGATATAGATGTATATAGTAAACATTGGCTCAAATTAAAATGGCAAAGCAATTATACGGAATCCGAAAGACAGCCATCATTGAAATATTGGCAACCCACACTTCTTAAAAAAAAAGGTGGTTTAATTCAGAGTCCAACAGAAGTTTTATTAAAACTATTAATAGGCTAAGGTCAAATCATGCTCTAACACCTTCAATAATGTACAAAATGGATCTAGCAGACACTCCAAACTGTACTTGTGGTAAATATGGAGATTTATCACATATCCTATTAGAATGTGTAAACCAACAAGGAAATATTTGCAAATATTTACAAAAACTTGTAAGCAATTTGCGAACAATCATGTAATAAACCTTTTAATACGAAAAAATAAAAAAATATGCAAAACAAAATTAATATATTTTTGGATTAAACAGTTATAAAATCTTAAATTATGTTTAATGGTAATTGATATTCGAATCGGTGTTAACAAAAACGTTCTAAGTCATGAAAACCATTTATAGATCTGCATTAGTCATCTAAATTAATACCAAAAAAGTTGAGAATGTTTTTGATACTTTTAGATGTAATGTTTCATATTTCTCAGTGCAAAGTAATAGATGTACATATATGATATACCTATATGTTCAAATGTGGTCGACTTAGAACTTTTTTATTTACATTCCTAAGATGACACAAAAAAACCTTTATTTTGTTTAAAAAAATGTATATTTAACCTAAAAAATACAATTCTTAGTAAAAGTTTTAAATACAAACATTCAGTCATTTTTTGAATGCTTCAAAATGTCATGTTTCCTCCTAATAGATGTCATGTTCATCTTCCTTAGTATTGGGACTATCAGTTATTGGCCACTCCATTAATTCGTCATAAAACTGTCAGACACTATCAGGTATATAAGGTAACAAATTACCAATATCTTAAAGCTTCACTTTTTTAAGTGGTACTTTACCAGATGGATAACAAAGTATTGTGGGAAATTCAAATAATTGATTGTTAACTTAAGAAATTTTATAGGTTTGTGAATATGAACCCATCAATAAAACACCTACAAACAATCACACCTTTAGCTGTTCCCTAGGTAAAGTGCATAAAAGAACTTATGCCAAAAGATATCTTATCCTTAATAGGAATAAGTTTTCTTCTTGTTTCCTCAGAAATGCACGTCTTTTTATAGTAGGTTAACCACCACTGTTGAAAATCTAGTATATCTTCTGTGCTAACTTCTTTGACTGTAAACTTATCTATCGTATACCTCGAAGTAATAATAAGTTCGGTTATCTCGTGTAAGGTGTATACCCCATCATGTCTTTTTAGTTTTCTTTTGATGATTGAAAAATCCCTGTCACAAGGAAGGTAGGAGTGTCCTCTAATGGAATAATATTGCTCAACTCGATTGAATCGACCACTGTCGGTAAGGACTAAAAACACTCTTGTTTCCTCAGAAATGCACGTCTTTTTATAGTAGGTTGGCCACCACTGTTGAAAATCTAGTATATCTTCTGTGCTAACTTCTTTGACTGTAAACTTATCTATCGTATACCTCGAAGTAATAATAAGTTCGGTTATCTCGTGTAAGGTGTATACCCCATCATGTCTTTTTAGTTTTCTTTTGATGATTGAAAAATCCCTGTCACAAGGAAGGTAGGAGTGTCCTCTAATGGAATAATATTGCTCAACTCGATTGAATCGACCACTGTCGGTAAGGACTAAAAACACTCTGTTTAATATACGGTTCTTATTTTAACCTCCGCAATTATCCAAGTAAATGTGGACTTCGGTAAACTGAGGAAGAGCAGAGTTTAAATAATTATATACAAAGGAACAAACCTCATCCGGACTTTCTCTGGCGGTCCCTATGTGATATGGATAAATATTAGACTTATTGCTTTTACCGCCATGAATGCAAGACACATTCACCGTTAGATGTCTTAAATAAAAGGTTTTCTGTACTGGAATCATGGGAAGCGGTATATTTTACATATAATCGAAAGCTTTTATTTGCTAGTACATGTCATTCTTTTGCTTTTGTTTCTTGGTTGGTTTCTCTTTTTAATTTATTGTAGAATTTTTTTGATCTACGCTTGTGAATCATCAATTTAGCAGAAACATTTCTTCTTGCTGCATCACTAAGATTAGGACCTCTTAATTTGAAATTTAGTTCTTCAAATTCAGCATGGGGGCATGGGGACATTACATCAATCTGGGGACGACCATATCGTAAATTGAAGTTGTCTTATTAATAACCTGGTATGAGCACTGACTGCATTAGTGTCCAATTTTTCCCCACGAAGATCCTTCGGGGTTTTTTTAATGGTTCTATACATACCTTTTCTTTGGTTTCACCCACAATTACCTCGTATGTAAAATAAACATTATGAGCAGCCCTCGCAGAAGCACCTTCTTTTCTGGGTCTATGGGTTTGTACATTGTTACAGGTAATCAATGATTGTAAAAAAATATCCTGCTCGTTCTTCTGCTTACATCTGAAATCAAAAAAATCTCGATGAAATAAACCTTAGTTTATTGTATAGACTGCAAAACGTATATAACCTGCAATCATGGGGCCAACAGTGATACCTGGTACAACTCTAACTTTGTAATTAATGTACTCCTTACCTTTGACTCTAGCATTTCTCACGATATTTCGTTTCCACTTAGCTTCATTCTTTACTTTTCTTCCGTGGCTGGTACTGCTTGGTTCGTTATCCATCGCATTTTTTAAAAGAATACAATAAAATGATGCCAAATATAACTTTAACCTCACAAGACCAATCATCAAACATGTGGTTATTTAATTTTATTAGAGATTCACAGAATATACAGGATTCATTAATACAGTACAAACGCATATGTTAATAGTGTTGCTTACAAAAACATTCTGAGTCACTGAGATAGAATCCTTTAGTCTACTATGATATATTTCAGTTTTCTATTTAACATACATGGAGAGTAGAGACTTAGAATGTTTTTGTACCAAAAGATGCGCTTTTGTTCATAGAACAATTTTCCATCAAAATGTCAAAAATGAAAAAAAAAAACGACTTAGAATGTTTTTGTTTACACCGATTCATTTATTCTCTTCACTAAAAGACGATTTAAATCAATTGTCCGCCTTAATTTACAATTATACGAATAGTTTTGGCCCCTAAAAGATTAAAATAAACCAACGACACAAATTTAAAAGTGAAGTGGAGGGTAAGTCGAACTTGAATCCAAATTTTCATGCAATTTGGTGGTGACAAGGAAAATTATACGGTATCACCGTATTTCACGTTCATTTACTGGCTTGCTACCGTTCAAAGTTTTAAGCCAATTCTTTTCTTTGGTAATTTTGAATTCTACAACTAACTTATGATTTAGAGGCATCATTTCGTTTGATGTTTCCTTGACCTAAAAACTGTGTGTATTTTTTTTATTAAAAAAATCATTCTAAAATAGTGTGGTTTTTATTAGAATTCAGCACTACTGGTTCCACTTTAATCATTCATTGCATTTAAATATATTACAAAAGCAATACATATATCTTATCAAATATAGTTTGCTCTCAGCTACAGGGTGTTAAACATGTAGGCAGTGTGACCAACTTTAGTAGAAAACTACTTTCTTAGTAGATTTTCGACATAAATTAACAATTTTTAGTAGAGTAGAAATCTTTAGTAGATTCTAGTAGTTTTAAAGACAGAGGCATCGATGAGTAAATTCTTTAAATACATTAGAAAATGTTGAATATTTCAGTGTACATCATTTTTCGAGAGATCTATCTATCTATCTAATTAGCCTTCTTCGGTCCATCTTTGGACATAGGCCTCCCCAATCCTTTTTCATTCTTCTCTGTCTGTCGCTACTGTCATCCATCTAGAGCCCACGTGCTTCTTGATATCATCTGCCCATCTCATTTGGGGCCTTCCTCTGCTTCGTTTATATTCATACGGTCTCCAACTTATAAGAATTTTGTTCCATGGGTCTTCTTTTTGTCTTATATTGTGTCCGGCAAATCTCCATTTCAATTTTGCAACTTCTTGTCTAACATCCCTCACTTTTGTTTTCTCTCTTATCCACTCGTTTCGAGAGAAGTGTCGATAAAATAAAGGTAGATTTATATGATTATATGCTTTAGTAAAATATACCCATCACACGGATTCCACTATGATTTTTTAATACAAGATATAGAGAATGAATACAGGGAATTGAATCTTGATACAGAAGTTTTGGGCTAAAGTTAAGTATCTAAACCGATTAATACTGATGGAAACCTGGTTGTTAGTAGATTCTTTAAAAAATAAGTCACACTATAAGTAGATACAATTAGAATAATGGTTCTTTGATCAATAAGAATATATTATTAGTTATAAATAACGATAAATACGAATATTTTATTATGATTTGACCTGTAGATGGCGAAACGTATGCTATTTCATACAGACGAAATTATCAACAAAAATAAGTTTCTCTAATCGAAACTCATACAAAACATTGAAATAGCTAATTGTACAGGGTGTTAAAAAACGCTACTCGTCAGGAAAATTTATTTTTCTTCAAACGTCAAATAATGATGACATTACTTATCTAACTTGATCCTGTCAAAGTTTGATGTCTCCGCCGGCAGCAGTTTTTTTTCCCATTTCTTTACGGCGGAGGGAACAATGTTGTCATGGCAACAATATGAAACATGTCACAAAGCAACAATACAAATGTCATTAACAACAATTAAACATCATTTTTATTTATAGTAATATTAAAAGTACAATTAGATAATGAGGCATTTTCAAAATTGAAACCGTGCAAAAATGTTCCCGACTCTTGATAAGCATTGGTAATTGTTGATGATACTGATGGTCGAGAACAACTTTCAGTAATCATTCCCGATGTTGGCAAATCATGAGGGTTTAAAATTTTTTGAGCATTATCGTTCTTATTTCTTATTGAATCCTCTATATATCCTTCGGCAACCGTGCTTTATTTCCAGCCCCCATGCTGTTTGAGGCATTCTAGATTTTCGCCTCCATCAATTAAAAGTGTTGCTAAAGTTCATCGTAAAGAGTGACCCGTGTATGCGCTTGCATCGTTTAAATTTAAATAACTAGCTACTTTTTAGGCTACTGCGCTGATCGAATGTATTCCCATGACGCTTCGGTAACACTTTCCATTTTGGTACTTGATAAAAAATCGGGTTTTTGTGAAATTTTCAGGCCGCAGTGATGCATACTTTTTATACAGTTTAATGTAGTTTTGACTAATTATCGTAAAATATCTAATCTGTCGTGTTTTACTGTCTGGAATTTTGATAATTATTACATTTTCTTTATCCTCAATGTCCACAGTCTTCATTTTTATCATTTCGTCGCATCGACAGGCGCCGGTAACCCCAATTAACAAAACAATCTGAAATATTTTTATAATCTAGTAGAGTATACTACATGCTTTGCAATATAAGTTTTTTTACCTTTAATCCTAAATACAACTTATCTGGCGCTTCAAACAAAAATTTATCAAACTCGTCTTTAGTGAAAACTTTTGACTTCTTTGCAATATATCCTTCGCTTGTTTTTTTCAGAAAGGCACGTAACTTTAAAAATTTGCTTATATCCACATTTTTTTTTAATTACTAACTCGGATTTTATCCTAGAATATCGTGACCACATTGTAGGAGATTTCCGTTTATTTTCATTTTCCATTATATTAAAATATGCCAGTAAAACGTCTTCGGTAACTTGCCGTACTCCTCTTGTATCGCACCACTCTTGGAAGTGCTTGTACGCTAACCGATATTTTATTCCGGACTTGGAGGGCCCCAAACGTGCTACTGCATCATTAGCCGCGGACTCAATTTCGTTTAGGTTTTCCATTTTCGCACTAAATTTGCGCTTGTGGTTGCAACAACAATAAGCTGTCTTTAATAATTGCAAACAACTGTCAAACAACTGTAAGTAGGGAGACGCAAATCCCACCGACGACTTAATTATTTTAATTTCTAACATCTAGATGACTTTGATAGTTGTCACAGTTAA
The DNA here is from genome assembly GCA_918026665.1 of Diabrotica balteata. Classification (NCBI taxonomy): domain Eukaryota; kingdom Metazoa; phylum Arthropoda; class Insecta; order Coleoptera; family Chrysomelidae; genus Diabrotica; species Diabrotica balteata. Next base: position 120,237,080 of record OU898278.1, read on the forward strand.
TTTCGAGTAAAAATAGCGTATGAATTGTACTATTTATGGTTGAAAATTGCTACGTTTGAAGAAAAAATAGTATACTTTATTCGGCAAAGAAGCGACTTTTCTCGACTTGCCCTCTATTAAGCGCCTCACTTCGTTCTTCGCGTAATATCGGGCGCGTCAAGAAAAGGCATGCTTCTCCGCCTCAAGTAATATATTATTATTGTTAAATAAAATAAATTTAATATTACAATACTTAATTACATTAAAAAAACATTTAAAATAAGTACCTAAAATTTAATTTATTACACATCATACGATAAGAAAAACAACAACCACGCTAGGGTTAGCATACAATTGTTACACTTCTACATTAGTTAGTCTTCTCCATTTTCTCTCTACTACTTTTCACGAAACATTCTGCGAAGTATCTTTCTTTCCCATGTTTGCAATCTGTTGTTTTCCTAAGTATAGTTTTGTATACTCTTATTTTTGTATTACGAGATATGTATCTTTATCCCTAATTATTTTGTTCATATCCTTATCACATCTGTTGTTCTTGTTCCGTGTCAGGTTGATTTCAGTTTCTTCCTTACATGTCTGATCAATAAGGGTACCTACCTAGGTATGCATATTTATCCACCTTCTCGAAGTCTACAACTAATCCTTCCTTCACCTCTAATTTAAAGGAGCCTCTGGTGTTTATTCCTTTTTTGCTCGAGATTTACATGCACTCGGATTTATTAATATTAATTATCAGTCCCATTTTAGACCTTTCTCAAATCAGTCTTTGTGCTATACTTGCTAATTCTTTTCCATTTCTTGCAATGAGAGCCACATCATCAACCTAAACATTGGTGTTCTTTATAAAAAAGAGTGCCGGACCTGTTTTTATCCCACGAACCCTTATATTTTTTTAGAACTATACTAAATAGCAAGAAAGACAAAGGGTCTCATTGGCGAACACTTTTTTTCACTTCGAATTCTTCTGAGACTGTACCATTGTATTTCACAACACAAATGGTTTCTCTAATTTTTATTTTTACCAATCTTACTATTTTTCTGACACTTGAAATTCTTTTAGCGTTTCTATTAATTTGTTTCTGTCTATTGTATTGTACGCGGCTTTGTAATCAATGAAAAATACTTTTGCTAAATGTATTCATAGCTATTGATCAGAATTTGTTTTAGCATAAAAATTTGATCGGTTGTTGATCTTCCCTTGCAAACTCCTCCTCGGTATTCTCCCTGATTATTCACCACATTATTTATAATCGTTGTTTAATTTTTAAGGCAAACACTTTGTATATTACCTCTACCAAAGATATTCCTCTATAGTTTGCGCATTTGTTTTATCTCCCTTTTTATGTATAGAAATTATAATGGACTTGTTCCATTCTTCGTTCGTTCAATTAAAAAATATATAAGTATAATATTTTGTATTTTATATTTGTTATTTTTCGAAAACCAAATTTAAATCTTCTAATATTTCAGATCAGAATCAGTAACTTCTTCAGACAGTCAATCAAACTGGCTATCAACACCAGAATATTTAATGCAACAGCACAATCTATACTTTCCAGATAGCGTTAGTAATTCACCCATTTTGCAGCCGAAACAGGTTCACAAATGTAGAAGATTTAGCGTAGATCTCAGCCAAATGCGGTAAGTATAGATAAGATAATCCATATACTTAATTCCTAACTCTAGCTGAAATAAAAACTCGTCATATTTATTGTACAATACTGAGGACAATATTTAAGCAGCAATCATTGTTGTTTATCATTTTATTTTATCTACCACACTAAACCGAAAAGTTTTGGTGCTGATTACTGGCACTACTCTTTGTTTTGGCCAATTAATAATACTAAATAACTCATTAATTATTAATAATTAAATAATTATTATTTCTTAATCGTTATAAATACAGCAGCTGTGATTTTTTAAACAAATTAAGTTAACTTCACTTCTATTGGTCATAGAAAACTTTTTTTAATCTTTGTCTTGACTTATAGTAATCTTTGTCTTGAAAAACCTTCTGAGCAATTATTTTGCTCCTACATAAAAATATACTTAATTGACCAACAAGAGAATCCGTTTAAAATTATATCTCTTTTAATTTAGAAAAAAGTTCTATCCCTGTAAAATTTATAAAAATTTAGGATTTTTTATAAACAATTAAACGTATCCCGAAAATGAATTGACCGATCGGATGTTAGGAAGTCTCATTAAATTTAAAATATAAATAGCTATAATATAATGCTTTTTGCATAAAAAAAAAGAATTTTTACAAAAGTTATTTAAAAAATTAAAGGTGGCAAAAAATTCACAATTTTGGACATTCAATCGTTAATATTGCATAAGAGAGAGAATGAGAGAAAGAGAGAGAGAGAGAGAGAGAAAGAGAGAGAGAAGAGAGAGAGAAGAGAGAGAGAGAGAGAGAGAGAGAGAGAGATGGCATTAGACAAAGAATCTTTTTGCCACAGGAAAGTGTTACAAGGATGTTTAAATTTTTATCTTAGAATGATTTATAAACTTGATTAGAATATTATATATGCATTTGTCACAGTAAGATAACAGATTGCTGATGTTAACTGGTAGGCTAATGTTAAGATCGATTTAACCTAAATATAGGCTCCGAGTCTGTTCCCTATGATTAAAACAATCGAAAAATGTGATTCAAATCTCCGATAGATTTATTATTACACGCACAGAAGGGAGTTTCATACATTCCAATCCTATGCAAATGCGCTGGAAGGAATCCATGTTTAAATTTTAGCCGGGTTATCAACGAGGAATGTACTTTAATATAGTTAAAATGAAAATGGGGAATATTTTTTGGTAAGCATGTATGAAAGTGTAAGAACTATGAGAGGGCCGGACAGCGACACTGACCATTTTCTCGTAAAGGCCAAGCTCAGAACAAGAATTTCAATACAAACAATAGATAAACACACAAAGATCGAACGATGGAATGTGGCGAAGCTGAAAGAAGAAAATAATCAAAGACAGTACCAAGTAGAATTAAGAAATAGGTTTCAGGTTTTGGAAATAAATGAAAATAAAAGTGAAGATATAGATCAGCGATGGAACTCAATAAAAACAACTATTACAGAAGCAGCAGAAAAATCTATCGGAAGAACGAAAAAAACAAAAAAGAAAAAATGGTTCGACGACGAATGTGAAAGAACTCTAAAAGAAGCAAACAACAGAAGAATTGATTATCTGTCGAATCCATCAGAAAAAAAACGTATACGATTCCACAGGGAGAGAGCCGCAACTAGAAGAACACTTAGACAGAAAAAGAGACAATATCTGCAGCAACAAATCGAAAAAGTAGAAGGAGAACACAGACGAAATCAAAGTAAAAATTTCTACAGAGAGGTAAGACAACATAAGAGAGGCTCGTATATAAGCACACCCAACTTTGTAAGAGATAAAAATGGAGAAATGCTCGCTGCTGAAAACAAAATAATAGAAAGATGGGCTGAATATTTTGAAGAGCTGCTGAATATCCAAAATTTCACTGATGAAAACAATGAAAATGGTAAAAACAACGCAGAACATGAGTATCAAATCGTTGAATTAGAAATACCCCCACCAAGCATGGAACAAATTACGCATGCAATAAAAACGCTTAAAAACGATAAATCCATGGTCTGGACAATATTGATGCCGAGCTAATTAAAACAGGCGGTCATGAACTCATAAGTAAAATCCATCAATTAATAGAAATGGCCTGGCAACAAGAAATATTGCCGAAAGAATGGTGTGGTAGTATTATTGTACCAATACACAAAAAAAGAAAAAGGTGTCATGCATGTACTATAGAGGAATCTCACTAATCAACACTACATATAAAATAATGGCTTCGATATTATTAATAAGATTAGTACCATACGCCGAAGAAATAGTTGGTGACTACCAGTGTGGTTTCAGGCCTGGCAGATCGACTATTGATCAAATATTTACAATAAGACAAATGATTGAAAAGTATTGGGAATATATTCACGACGTGCATCAGATTTTTATAGACTTCAAATAGGCTTATGATTCAATTAATCGTGCAACATTATGGAAGGCAATGATCGAGCTCGGCATACCCAAGAAACTAGCTACGGTAATACAAATGTGTGTAAGTAACTCTTTTGCACAAGTTAGAATAGGGGGAAAAATATCAAATGCTTTCTGCGTAAATTCTGGACTGAGACAGGGAGATCCGTTGTCCCCATTGTTGTTTAACCTGACCTGGAATATGTCATGCGAAAAATATATCCAAAAATCAAATCAGACATAACTGCTCGGGGAGCAAAAATCATACTCGCCTTTGCCGATGACGTAGACGCAGTAGTACAATTAGCATTAGAAATTAAGGATATCTTCTCGAGCTTTGAAGAAGCTGAGTTAAACATCGGTCTAAAAATAAATGAAGACAAAACAAAATACATGGTCTCTCAAAACAAGAACGACGGCGAATAAGGCAAAACATTACCATAAATGATCACAACTTTGAAGTGGTTAAAGAATTTAAATATCTAGGAGCAACAATCACAAATGACAACAAATTAAAGCGAGAAGTTGAAACGAGAATAATGGCAGGAAATAGATCTTTCTTTGCAATGCAACATCTGATGAAGTCGAAACTTCTTTCACGAGGTGCAAAGATCCGGATATATAAGACCATAATACGACCAACAGTCGCATATGGAAGCGAAACATGGACGATAACAAGAAGAGAAGTAAATAAATTGCTGGTATGGGAACGTAAAATTCTTCGAATGATATATGGCCCTTGCAGAGACAGCGTGACAAACGAATGGAGGGGCAGATACAATAACGAGCTAGAGTCTCTATTCGAAAAAGAAAATCTAGTCAGATATATAAAGGCCAATAGACTCAGATGGGCAGGACATGTGATACGCAGTAACGACAATCGCCTTATAAACAATCTGTTCTGGGAAAGGCAGATGGAAGAAGGTCTGTAGGGCGGCCTAGAAAAAGGTGGAAAGATGAAGTCAGAGAAGATCTAGAGAAGTTGGGAGTGCGACAATGGGAATTACTGGCACAGGACCGACAAACATGGAAGGCAATAGTAAACGCGGCAAAGACTCACGAAGAGTTGTAGCACCATTGATGATGATGTCTTAATAGAAAAGTAATGGTTTCTTGAAGTCTTCTGAACCTCTTTATATTTCGACATCATTCTTTCCCTACCAATACTCCTGATAATAGACAAAAGATCTTTAAAGTAGTAAACGTTTGTAATTTCGGATATCTCAGATGTATTTGTTGCCTAATTAATTAATTCTATTTAACTGTTCCAATTACTCCACTGTGTACTTTAACCCCAGAGTAAAGTAACTATTTTTTTGTGAATTTTAGTTCATGTGTCATAATTTTTTAATATCAAGGATAATAAACTATCTAATGGATGGCTACGTATAGCTTGTAATACTGCCTGAAAATCTGATACTATTACGATGTTCTCACAATAATTAGTGACACACCAAGTTAGTGCTTTCTTTAGCAGCAGCCTCGGCTGTAAAACTTCAGGAATTCGATATTTCTCAACATAATTGGTGTTTGAGACAAAAAATGCGTAACCAGCACTTATCAGTTTTTGTTCCGTCTGTATGAATTATTGTTAAATCTTCCCCTAATTTGCTTAGTATGGATTTAAATATCAGATTAGTAAAAATTGGCAAGTCTGAATAAGAGAGTAATATAATGATAGGTATCAGAACTTCAAGGTCATGTTTATAAAATAGTAAATTTTGCTAGCTATAATATATAAGATGGAAATGAATTCGTAATAATAAAAGATTCTGCAAGAGGAACAGAATTTTTTATTCTCCCGTAGGAGTTTGTTAAATTTTCTGTAAAAAAAACCTATTTATCTGTAGACCTATTTATCTGCAACTGTTATTAGACGTTTGTTGGCTAACATTTGACTATGTATGTGTAAAGGTGGTTCTTGGGCTTCAATTAGAACTGCTTGGTTTGATGAAGACACCATAGCCCCTATACTTTGTTTCAAGTTCAGAAAATAACATTACGCTTATGAAGATCAGTGTTGCCAAAACTCTCAGGCACTCTCCTTTGCACGGATGTCCAAGATATTCCCTTGGCTTAATTTTTGAATTTCCATTTTCAATTAACATTTAACTGTAAAGTCAGAATAACTACTATAGCCATAACCCAGAATGGATCGTATCTAGGATCTATAAAACATTAAAGAGATCTGCACCTCATCTTTTTTCACATCCATGCTCGCACTTTTGTTTTACATACTGGACCACAAGAGTTTTTTATCTAGGATTATGTCTAGATACCTATACTCTGCCTAGATTAACAGAATCATTTAATTGTAACTTTCTTTGTTGTAATGACTTTATTACATCTGGTAAAAACTAAAATTAACTTTTATGAACATAATAAGTACATAGCAATTTGTACAAGTTCTTGACTTTCAATTAAACACTTTGAGTAATTTCGAATATTTAACACAATGTCATTTATGACATCAAAATGATTTAAGTAAAAAATTGCTGCTTTACAATTGCAAGATTTACACCTTATAATTTTTTGTAGATTTGCACACGTTAACGTGCTTTCAAAAATACTTTTTTAACGTTTGAAATGAATTTATTGACTAAATCAATTTCACTTCTAAGAACTTCTGCTACTCTATTTATGTCATGTAGAAGACAAGTGACATATACCATATTTGGATAAAATATTTTAAATTTTGTCCTACCTTTACCATATAAGGAGCGGCATCTGACAAAACTAATAAAAAATGATCACTTTTTATTTCCCTTGACAAAAAGAAAGCAGATAGTGGTTGCTAAATGAAACGGGTTACAGTCATATTATTCGTTTTCTCCAGTTGTTTTGCAGCTATTAAATAAGGGTTTTCCCGCTGTATATTTGAAAAAAAAAGTAGTTTTTTAGAGTTTTTTCGAAAACGAAAACATGAAGTTTGCTCAAGATTTGTAAAATACTTCTAGTTGTCACATATACCTTCTCAAATTTTTTAAATGTTTAGTTTGTCTTTTGGGGGGTGAAGATCAATCTTAAGACCCGTTTCCACGCTACGTCTTATTGTACGTTTTGTTGGATAGGACAAATCCAATACAATAAAACGTGGCGTGTAAACAGCAAAACGTACGTCTTGTCGAATCGAAATGAAATCCAAACGGAAGAAAAAACATAATGTGTATACACTGGACAAAACGTACATTTTGTCGTACGTTTTATATGACCCACACAACGTATAATAAGACGTAGTGTGAAAACGGGCCTTTATGGACAATTACGTAAAAGTTCTTATCGCCTACAAACACTTTAATTTCCTTAATTACTCCCTCATACAACGCGTTCACATAGTGTTATCTCGTTAGAAATATTAAAGTTACAATATTTTAAAAAAAATTTCCTAAAATGTGTATTTTGCAATTTTTCAATGGAATATTTGCTGCTAACAGAGCTTTACAACGTCTTGGTTAAACAATGTTTTTTTTATTCATCTTAATCTTGAACATTTTAAGAGATGCATAGAAAATCTATAGAAGAAAAAATATTCAAGCACCAAAAAGAAATTAATTTTTATACGAGGAGCTAAAGAAGAAAATTGGAATTGTCTACAATTTGATGAATTTTTGACTTTTGATGAATCTCTCTTGTCCGACTTTTTATAAATAAAAGCCACTTTGTGCATGAAAAATACTTTTTCCTGAAGAATTTCTTTTGTGGAACACGATGCTTTTGTTTCTTAGATCCTCATTTAAGAAATGAAATATCTATACTTTATCTGTCGAAATACTCTATCTCCACTTAGCTTTAGCTCTGGAAAACACTTTATTCAAGCACTTTTTTGAATGGTCTTCTTCTTCTTAGCCCTCTGTCGTCCATGTTTGGACATAGGCCTCTCCCAACTCCTTCCATCGGTCTCTATCCTGAGCAACGTATTTCCAATTTGTTCCGGTTATTCTTTTAATGTCATCAACCCATCTCATCTGTGATCTTCCTCTTGGTCGTTTACTTTCGTAAGGTCTCCAATGTTGTATTGTAGTATTCCAACGTTGGTCTTTCTGTCTAGCAGTGTGGCCCGCAAAGCTCGATTTAAGTTTTGCAATTTTTATTGTTATGTCCTCGACTTTTGTTTTGGATCTTACCCAGTCGTTCCTCTTTTTATCTGACAGTCGTATACCTAACATTGCTCTTTCCATTGTTCTTTCTGTTGTGGCTAGTTTATTTATGTTTGCCTTGGTTAGGGTCCAGGTTTGACATCCATATGTCATGATAGGAAGGATGCATTGGTTGAGCACTTTGCTCCTCAAGTATTGGGGTATTTTGCGGTTCTTAAGTATCCAACTAAGTTTTCCAAATCCTGCCCATGCTAGTCTTGCTCTTCTAGTAATTTCCGCACTTTAGTTCTCTTTGTCAATTCTCAGGATTTAGTTTAGGTAGATATATTCCTTGATTTGTTCTATCTCACTGCCGTTTATAGTTATATGTCTGGGGTCTTCTGTGTTTTACATTATTTTTGTTTTTTAATATTCATTTTTAGGCCGACGTATTGGGAGCTGGCTGCTAGTTTCCCCAACATAATTTGCAGTTCCTCGAATGTGCTCGCTATAATCACTATGTAATCAGCGAATCTGAGGTGGTTTAACTTGTTGCAATTAACGTTAATGCCATATGTTGACCAATTTGTAGTTTTGAAGAAGTCTTCTAAGGCTAGGTTGAAAAGCTTTGGCGATATTACGTCTCCTTGTCTCACTCCTCTCTTAATGGGGATGGGATTTGTATTTTCGTCTAGTTGTACTATCATAGTTGCATTTTCATATATATTATGTATTAGTTGCCTATATCTCGAGTCTATTCTACAATTATTAATAGTTTGTTCTATGGCCCACATCTCGATACTATAAAACGCCTTTTCATAGTCGACGAAGGCAAGAAATACGGTTAGTTGGTATTCATTTGCCCATTTGAATGGTAGACTTATTTAAATTTAATGTATTCCAAATACTTGAAAAACACTAAACAGGATATAACGTTTACTTTAAATAAATGTTTGGCAAAAACTGACAAAATAATTAGATCCTTAAAAGTAGGTAGGCACCTACGACTTGCTAGACTAGGATCTTTTTCTTGGAAAATCTATAATTATTAAATTTAGGTCTCCTCCTCCTCTATTCTTTATCCTTCGTAAGGATGTGGCGAAGTTATGGTATTTGACGAATGGTTGCTATCCATTCCTCTCTCTTCTGGGCGAGGTGTGCTGCCTCAGACAAAGAGTAACCGGTAGCGCACTTTATTTGGTCTGACCATCGGAGTGGTGATCTTCCTTGAGTTCTTTTAACATCTACCTTGCCTTCAACCATCAACCTCTCCGTGCCTTCAAATCGTCTGGTAATGTATCCAAAGTACCTCAATATATTTCGGTTGGTGATTGTGATAAGCCTAGTATTGATGTCGAGTTCTGTCAATATTGAAACATTTGTGCGATGTGCTGTCCAGGTTATTCGCATCATTCTACGATATACCCACATTTCAAAGGCCATTATACGTCGTGAGCCGGACTTTGGTCCAAGTTCAAAATCAGGTAGTAATGGAAAAATCCAAATACATAATGAGTTCGTTCATATCTAAGTTATAAAATTGCAACTAAGAGGAATATTTGAAACTATTACATATTGTTTTTTTAAATATGTAAAATAAATCATGCTTAACTTAAATATGGAATGGTGTTTGAAATAAGTAAAAATGTGCAATTTATGGAACCATATGCCCTTTGCATACTAGGGCGATGCAATAAGTACTTAAAATACAAAAGAAAAACAAAAATTTTGGAAAATTGGCGATTCAGAGAATGGTGGCCATTACCTCTCCGGCCGATAGGACAATCTTCGCCTCCTTCGGAGCACGTACGCCAGGTGCCGCTACTCTTTCGACTGTTTCTTAGTCCCTGGTGTGTACCAATGGATTCATGTTTCGTCAATAGTTAAGAAAGGATGTAGAAACTCCTTCGGATTACGCTTAAACAGCGTCAATCTTTTGAGATGCCTACTGTCTCAGCTATCTTGCGTACCTTCAGTCGGTGGTTTGCCAATATGAGATTGTGGATTTTTGTCACGTTTGCCTCTGTGGTAGATTTCTCTTTAGATATTGGCGCCATCGGGGGTAAGGCTAAGTACTTATCGGACCGCCTACGTATATTCCGTCTAAAAACCTACGTATATTCCTACGTATATTCCTATTCCTATAAAATTCCTACGTATATTCCGTAGAGCTACAACAATTTTTGTTAATGGCATTAAAGTGATAGATTCTCTAGTTTCACACTTAGTTTTTCGTCTTTCATTTTTTACATATATTACAATAAATAAATATTAATCATTTATAGACTGGAAGGTTTTTTATAACGAATAATAAATATTTAAATCAGCTTTTATTTACATATCGAGGTTGATTAGTGAATTTTATCTAAGTAATTGAGTTTCTTTATCGACTTTGTTCCATATTGTTTGTTATTTGATGGATTATTTAAGTCATGTTGTTATCATTAAATTATTTACTTATGCTGATTGCATTTGAACAGCTGCAAACATTTCTTTTCTATTACAAAAATAGCTTCTTTAATTTTCTATACATGGAGAATATAGTGTAACTTTCCTAGGAGTTCTAAACTCAACAGTGAATGATATAGTTACCATTATATTGATTTGTGATCATACAGCGGATAAACTAGGAAAAATTGGTTGAAAAATCACAAATAATAAAATGAAAAAAAACAATGTTGTAACCTCGAAAACCTTTTTTGTATGGTGCTAGAAAGGTCACCAATGGAGACACTGCGAACGGCAGCTAGATGGTTTGTGAGAACGATTCGGGGGGTTCTAAAATAGCTTTTGAAACCAGGAATGGATCCAACAGAAGAAATAATGAATATAAGACAAGATAAGATGGATTAGAGGAGATAAAGAAATAGGTATCAAGAGAGATAGATAAAATTACCAAAGATAAGAGAAGATAAGAAATAGGGCGCCACTTAACTTTTTGCAGTTACAAGGGGAAAATTAAGAATCCTTAGAAACGAAAAGAGATAAGGAGAGATAATTAGGTTCTAGGACCAAATATTTATTAAATAAAGGTGGTCAACACACTACATAAACAAAATAATAAATATGTTTGGTGGAATTCGTCCACCTACTTACCTACAAACATAAACAGCCTGATCTTTCTCCTGGCCGAAGATATCGTGAAAGTTAAATATTTTTATTAGAAAATATTCAGAGATACTCTATTATCAGAAAACTTATTAGGAGTAGATAAGTAAAATTCAGTAGGTAACCAAAACAAAATATATTCAAAAACTAAATCACCAGACGGGTAAATTCCGAAAACAAGAAATACAAATAAATCTACCGTAACATGTAAAAAAATGTAAAATCTTTTAATATAATAGACATAAACACATGCACATATTAATAAAATATAACATTAAGGACAACTTGATGTTTTTAAAAAAATTTCAAAGGAGATCATATAAATATCTCTCGTTAATATTTAAGGCTTATCTCGAGATACCTGGCTTTAAAAGTAATAATTTATAGGAAGTAAAAAATAATACTAAATTAATTAACAATAAAGTTGCAAAAGTATAGAGACAAGATTATAAAAATCGGGTTTACCAAAAAAATTAAATAAAAACCAAACCGCACTTGGTTTACACGAAGCTACTCGCACAGTTTTTATTTAAATAATGTATGTTTGTAATTAGTATTTGTTAATGAAAAGATATGAAAGTTAATGAAAGTTCTGAAAAGTGCAATAATTGATGAAATCGTTGTTCCTTAGAGGAATTGATTGCATCGGTAGTTAGCTTTAACCACCGATCAGGAAAATATTGACGATAGCCCGTAGATTACTCTAACAAATCAAAAGCAAAAAAGAATCTCTCAGGGCTAAAAATAATTTTTATCTTTTTTTTTTAATTAAAACGTGGCTTCAAAGTATCTTCTGCTAGTTCCATTCAAGAAAGATCAACAAAAGGAAAAAGAAATAATATTATCAATATAATCAATTCTGATATTAAAACAATTGTCCTTTATTTTAAAATATATCCAATTAATTTAAAATTCCGTTGAGGATAAATCTTACACCATACACTATAAAAAATAATCAATCATCCATCAAATCAGACATCCCTTAATGCTCTATAAAAATTAAATACACATATTTCTAAACCAAATATCTCTTAATATAAAAATTTTAGAAAGAATTATTGGTTCCTTGACTTCTTGCCTTAACTATAAAAATATTGCAAATTACAAACAATTGACATGAATGTTGATAGATGGTCGTTATAGAATGTCTTAATAGAATTTATTTTAAAACTCAAAACTTTGATTTTCAAACAGACTATCTTCCCTTGATTCTGCTTAGATTGTGCCCTGACCAGATCGCAATGTACTTCCCGGATCCTACCAATTTCCCTGCTCCTTATTCCGCCCACTGTTTCTTTTGATAATAAAAGAAAAAGACAAACAGTATGTGAAAATGTCGTGATGTCTTTACCACAAGCTCCAAACTCCAAGACGAACAAACTGCTTCCTCTCAGACACAACGAAAATATATCTGTTTATACTTACAGTAATGCCTCTATTTCTACTGGAACTCGTCTCTGCTTACCACACTGGCTGCTTAATTTTCCACACAAACACTAAACGCTACTTCTTATAAATTGTCAAAAAAAAAAAATGTTTTCACCGGAACCGGTCTCTCTCGATGTTCAACTCACAATGTCTTTCTTTTCCCTCATTTCATTCCCGACAAGCTTTTCACCCCCTTCTTCTTTATCCATCTCAAACCAATCCAAACAAACCTCCCCTCTCATCAAACGCATCATCGGTTTCTTAGTCCATTAAATTTTTGGTTTTTCCAAAAAGTACATGACGTTAAAGTACTTTCCTGCAAACGACCTTGAATTCCTTTTTTTAACTTATGTAAAGGAGAAATCTCATTAACCAATAATCCTTACTTATTACTTTCTAATATATTATAACCGCAAATTTCAAATAGTTGTGTACTAAATCTACCTGGTCATGTCCAAACCGTATTGTCTTTTTATCGGAGAAAACTTTATAGATCACTCATTTACATATTCGGAAACCACTCACGTTGTTCCCTGTAAATGGTTTATGATTTTAATTTTTTTTTTTTTTAATTTGGGGATCTTATTAATATATATATATATATATATATATATATATATATATATATATATATATATATATATACCTATATATATATATATATATATATATATATATATATATATATAAATATATATACCTATATATATATATATATATATATATATATAATATATATATATATATATATATATATTGTAGTTTTGAGTTTCTTGAACCGTATTATATTTAATATAAAATTAATGTTTCTTGGGTTTAGGTTCAATAAAGATATGGTACATGTGGAACTAGATTTTATTTTCCATTGTAATCAATCAACGTTTCGGCAGGAAACCCTTGCCTTTGTCAAGATTCTAAAATGTGTATATATACACATATTCTAAAATGTGTACATATATACACATTTTAGAATCTTGACAAAGGCAAGGGTTTCCTGCCGAAACGTTGATTGATTACAATGGAAAATAAAATCTAGTTCCACATGTACCATATCTTTATTGAACCTAAACCCAAGAAACATTAATTTTATATTATATATATATATATATATTATATATATATATATATATATATATATATATATATATATATATATATATATATATATATTGAGATAATTTTTAATATAGGAGAAATGAAGGTAATCTAAATTGAACTTAAATAGTTATTAAAGAAATAATTTATAAGTTATATACTAGAGAATATTATTAAAAGTATTTATATGAGGGTGTTCATAAGAAATTAGCATAATAATAAGTTCAAATAGTTTTTATTTTGCAATGAATTTGGTTATTTCAATAATTCTAATGTTATGAATATATTTAAGTGCACCATCTAAATAGGCAACCAAATTTACTTAAAAAAATAATTTTTATTTTTATTTTAATAATAGATATATCTGAGTGCGCCATATTTATAGGCAACCAAATATACACTGAAGTGAGTTTGGGTTATTATGACATGTAACATGTAAATAAGAGTGAATTTGAACAGCAAGTAGACATTTAAAATGATAATTACGAATTTGTAATACGAAAGTATTATATATAGATATATATATATATATATATATATATATATATATATATATATATATATATATTATATTATATATATTATATTATATATTATATATAAATACGAATTTGTGTTACGAAAGGTACTGAGTTTTTTCTCTGGTGGTGGAAATTACACAAGAAAGCCCTGACATTAGTATTTCCACCACCAGAGAAAAAACTCAGTACGTTCTGCTCGATTATATATACAGGCAAAATAACAACAAAAATTGCCAAACACATAAAAAGAAAGGAATAACACCAGCTTTCCGAACAAATAACAACCTAGGCAAATATATTAAAAATAACAAGAGCCAAAATAAAAAACACTTAAATAGTGGTGTGTACAAACTTCAATGTGGCGACTGCCCAAAAACTTACATCGGTCAAACTGGTAGAAACTTTGATAAACGAATAGCAGAACATAAAAGGGCTTTCAAGAATAGAAAAACAGATTCGACATACGCACTTCGCCTTCTAGATCATAATTATTCTTTTAATGACAAATTTAAAATTCTTCACATTCAAAATAAAGGCCTTAAGCTATCTTTGTTAGAATCTATGGAAATCAACAAATTAAAAAACACAGATATAATTCTGAATGACCAACTTGAGACAAATAGTTCTCCCCTCCTCAACCTATTTCATTAGAGACTATAAATTTGTAAACCCAAGCCAAAATAGATCACTTGAGAAAGGCAATCAGCCGAAACAGCTGTAGTGATAATATTTAAAATAAATTTTGTGGAAGTTTGAAAACAAAGTTTTCAGTGTTTTATTGTTACATACAGGAAAATGTTCATGCAGTGAACCAAGATGTTGAAAATTTTTAGTCATTTGCGGAAATCCTACACGTGGTTCACCAAAATAGGTTTGCACCTTTTACATCTTATGCTATTGAACTCCAGAGTATTTTACGGCCAAGCCCATCAAAAACAAGTTTTAATGTATAAATATACATAATTCTGCTACCCGGGATACTTCTAAAATATAATAAGGGATATCGAGAAATAAATGATAAAAAAAACTCAACCTACTACATCTAGGAAACCGTTGCATGCAATGGCCGATTTTCCAAAAGAAATTGGAAAAAAGGGGCTCTACGTAAAGTTTGTGTAATTTGTAAAAGACGTGGAGTGCGTAAACTAACGAGAAAATGTTGCATTGCTTGCCCCGGACAAACCTGGACTTTGCTAAGCGGAACATTTTGAAAGTTTTCATAAGTTATAAAAATAATGTTCTTTTATTTTTTGCTTTGTTCTGAATATAATTAAGTTGTTCACTGTCTATTTATATATGTTTTATTTTTTAATATTTGGCATGACTTTATAAATTAAATACATTTTAATGATATCTAGATGTGGATATTTTGGTATTACAATTGATATCCAAGGGTGGATATACTGGTACACCCAAATATCCTTATATGGATATTCTGGTAAACACTATAAAAATTGTCATATAAATTCAAATTGCTTCAAACATTTTTTGGCCCCCATGGAGAATATCTCTTCTATTATACATCATAACTATCATAAAATGTAATTTCATCAAAAAACTTTTGCTTATATACAGCTCCCTACGTCAAAAAATGGCCTGAGGCGGTAGGGGTTAATCTAAAATTAACAGCATATACAGAAAAGTATACAGAAAAATCAAATATTTATCAAAAACATAAATGAAAACTAAAAGCAATACAACAATTTTATTTAACAATTATATTTTATTTTCAGGTCTCTTAGATTATTTTTTAGTGACAATAGTTGCACATGTGGACAACTCGTCGTAGCTTCCAGAGAATCTCAGTACAAGATACTCCACTTTCACCACGGCGGACTGGATCATTTGGCACAAGTTTTGCATCAGTGGCATTCCCTGCTGCATACAATTAAGTTAGCCAAAGGTTTGTAGATACTTTGAAATTAACAACTGACTCCAATCGTTTAAATAATGCCGCGGTTAGTGTTCTAGATTAGAAGAGAGTTGCTCAAAACAAGATAGCTAAAGTTCTTTGATTCGAAACTCATTAACTATGCTACTCGCATCTATGGTTTTTTACCAATAACTTTCACATTGACCCCATTTTATGTCTAGATATATTTATTCTTCCATGAATGGATGATGACCATAGAAAATGTAATATTTTTAGTAAAATGTAAAGTATCCCGTTTTGCGACCCTAATTGAGTAAAATGGGATAGTGTTTTAATATGAAGAAACAGTGTATACAGAAAATGATATTTATTGAATTTAGAACCAGAACAAATTGCTCGTCTTTCATTAATAATAAAAAGAAATGAAAATTTTTATCCCAAAAAAATCTCGACTCATCATCGTTCTTCACTCCAGGGCAAACTCCGTGAGCCAAACGATGACCATCCTGTTACACAACTCAATCATCTTCAATCTCAGATATAGAGTATAACTCTGTGGAATAAATGCAACTTGCGTCATTGTCCTCCTCTTCTTATGAACTACTGTCTCTTTTCTTTAATTTTCTTTGGTTAGTCACCTTTATTATTTTTTTCTTTAGTATTTTCTACTTGGTTATACTTTGGTTTTCTTCCAAGTTTACCTTGGGCTTTTTAATGGACTTTTTTTCGATTCATGCTACGAATTCTTCATTGTAAGGTGTTGAACTTAGTACTGCCGTTTTTGTCTCTTTTTATCTTCAGCATTTAACCTCTAAATTTTTGATGCGGGTGGCATGTCCGTCCAACAGTAAGATAGCAAATTGTTATATGGATGCATTGAAAAACTCAATAAAATTATTTAAGCATTTCGAAAAAATCGTCTTTTGCGTCCATGCTGACAAATAATAAAAAGCTTTTCTTCCAGGACAAGCCTCATCTAGCAGCTCAGGCTTGGCTCTGGATCTTGGAAAATGAAATTAGGCGGCATAAATGCACCAGTTGACCTCATGCAAATTTCCTGAGTGACGAGAACGCCACGTTCTGCTGAAGATATACACCAAGCTTGTTTTTCTCACGCAGCGATAAGCATTTTGATCTTTTCTTTTGAACTGTCATTATACCCGTTTGATCGCAGTTATAAATCCGTACTGCGGGTATTTTATATTTTTTGAGCACGTCAGAAAGCAACGAAAAAAATTTGTTGAAAAAAAAAGATGTTAACTCAGGTGATGAAGTTTAACATTTGGATTCACAAGGAAATGAATTTCCTCTAGTCGGCTGTATACTAAAAATCACAAAAAAATTATTTAAAAGATCATTTCTAAAAAGGTATATTTATTTAAAAAGAACCCTTTTGGACTACATCACAGAAAGTTTTCGGAACGAAATTCCATCATCAGTGCTCTTACTAGATATACATACGTGAAGCCACTAAATATATGGGTAAAAATTCGTCACTAACTATTATTGAATATGTTATATATTACATTGTTGCTGATAATTTTATATGATATAAAAGTTTTAAGCAAATTTATTTCATGACAACGTAAATCTCCCAACTGGGGTTCCTGGCCGAGTAGTCGTCTCTATATGGACCTTAAGTAGCAACTGGTGCTACCTAAGTTTGTTTTTTGGCACTCACCACAATAACAAGGTAACAGTAATCTCCACTTGTTACGTTCAGGCAAAGGCTATTTCTGGCGGTTACGACCGTAATTCGCTAGATCGTTCAAAATCACAAGTCTTGAAAATTTTGCTTATTTTAACAAAGGCTGCTACTAGCCTTTTCTATTCGTTGTTTAATTTATAATTTCAAGTGAATGAGCATATTGATCGTTTATACGAGGGTAGATTGATATAAAACTAGCCTTTGATAGAAAAAACAAGTATTTTGGAATTAAATCGATTTATTTCTCAACATAGTCCCTTTTTAGCTCGATACACTTAGTAAGACAAAGTTCAAATTTTTTTATCCCATCCGAATATTATTTTTGCTCGAGCTCTTCGAAATAAGCCGAAGTTTTAGCGACGACTTCATCATTTGTTGCGAAACGGCCTCCTCCGAGCCATTTTTTGGTTTGGAAACAGGAAAAATCGCTGGGGGCAAGATCTGGGGAATACGGTGGGTGTTCAACCAATTCATAGCCCAATTCGTGTAATTTTGTCATGGCGACGGCCGATCGGTGAGCCGGTGCATTGTCTTGGTGAAAGAGCACTTTTTGCGTTCCAAACCGGGGCGTTTTCGATTCAATTCGGCATCGAATCGATCCAATAATGCTGCATAGTACTCACCATTGATTGTTTTTCCTTTTTCCAAGTAGTCAATGTGGATGCCCAGAAAACAGTCGACAACACTTTGCCGGCCGAATGTGCACTCTTTGCCTTCTTCGGCGTCCCTTCGCCTCATTTGCACCACTGTTTCGACTGTTCTTTGGTTTCTGGTGTGTAATAATGCACCCAGGTTTCATCAACGGTGATAAATTGGCTTAAAAAAATCCTTCGGGTCGCGCCGTATCATCGCCAAAAGCGTCTTCGAAGTGGTCACACGTTTTTGCATTTGATCGATTGTCAAAAAACGCGGCACCCATCGCGCGGATATCTTTTTTATATCGAAATGATGGTAAATGATGTAGTTTACGCGTTCGTACGAAATGTTTAGGACCTCTATTAATTCGCGGAACTTAATTCGACGATCTGCCATAATCATGTTATGGACTTTGTTGATCATTTCCGGCGTGGTGACTTGACGTGAGGAACTTAATCACCGAACGATACTCGACTTTTTCCATTTCTCCGAAAATACAAAATTTGCTTGCTTTTGACGGCTGTAAAAACCAAACTAATTGTTTTTAAAACTTAAAATTTTGACAGACGTCATGTCATAAACGGCAAATGTCAACACCGAAACCAATTCGGTATCAAGTAGCGCCATCTATCAAAGGCTAGTTTAATATCAATCTATCCTTGTATTAGTACCCAAATAAACGTCTCGTTAACTTGTGTTGTTTACTTTAAATTGATTAATAATTGGCGGTGTATGGTTTTTACATCACATTTGTTTTTTTTTTAATCCTAAAGTTAACGCCGTATTCTCTACTCGTTTTTGCTACCTTAGTAACTAGTTTCATATTATCTATGAAGATGATTGTGTCGTCTACATAATTTGAGATGATTCAGATGTTCTTTATTTATTAGTGCACCCTCATTGATGTTTTTCAGGTCTGCCTTAAATACTTCTTACAAGATATTTAAGGTAATTGGATTAAACGCATCCCTGTCTGATACCTGTATATATTTTTGTAATTTTTGTTTTTTTTTATATTTTTTTCTACATGTTCAAATCAATCCGATTCCCGACACCTCTTTCGTTTTTTTTTTGACCAATTCAAATTGTCCTATGACCTTACTATATTTTTCATTTCCAACCTTGGCGTTACAATCTTCTTGTACTACTCCGATTTTATCTTTAAGAATTTTTAGTAGAAATACTCTCAAGTAATTATAAAACTCGTCTATAACTTCTTCAAAATTATCAGCTGTTGAAGCATATATGAATAATGTTCATCTTTGATTGGGAGTTTATTTGCCTAATGATTATTCTATCTGTCCATGCAGTCAAACTATTTAAAAATTCGGCTATAGGTTTGTTCGACATTATCCCAACTCCATGTATGCGATTTTAACTTATTATGTCAATACATGGAAGTAAAAATTGCTATTTTAAAATGGGAAAAAATACATGGTGGTTTTCCGTTGCCGTTCATGCGTAGTAACATAACCTTTCTGTTGATCCAACTGTGCTTATGCATTTTTTACTGTTAGCCTCGTCTCTATTATTTCATTTATTTTATGGCTAACCTCGTAACTTGTATTGCTAACTGCTGCTCAACCTAAAACCTTAATTAAATCACTCACTAATCTGCGTTACAAAACAGGATTAAAACATGGGAGCAACAGAACTTAACAAAATGTACAATTTCCCTGATATTTAAATTAAAATTATGGATTACTATGTTTTCTTTTTTTTAAATACCCTTGAAGAAACAATTAATATATTTTTAGGTTTAGACGATACTCTACCATACCGTCATTTTATGGTATGCAGACCGGAAGTATCATTGTTAGAATTGCATCCCGAGGAAGGACAAGTGCCTAAGCTCACAGAAGAAACATTTAGGGGTTTATTTAATGAAACTGGACAGTTAGAAGATGATCTAACTTTAAGGAAGTATGTATTTTTCTCGGGAATGGATAGGAATATTAGAAAAGAAGTATGGCCGTTTTTATTACATGTATACCCCTATTTAAGTACGTTTGAAGAAAGGATTCAGATTGCCGAAATTAGGAGACATGTAAGTTAAATATACCTATTTATACTTATGTTTTTTTAAAAAAAAATTTCACACAGTGTTTTTCAAATAATACAGAGCCACCAAAAAATTCGTAAAGTGAGCAGGTCTGGGGAAACGCTTTCCTTCTTTTAGATGGTTAATTAGTTTTTCATGACCTTTTTAAATTACGATTTTTTTTTATTGTTCTCTGTATAAACTAGTAACAAAGTTAAATTACTGTTTTTCTAAATTATAGGAGTATGAAGAAATAAATAGGAGGAGGTTAGAGCTAAATGAAAATAAGCTACATCAATTTAGAAGAAAAATACAAAGTGTTGTAGAGAAAGATGTAGTTCGGACTGATAGAGGAAATCCATTTTTCGCTGGAGAGAACAACCCTAACCTTGAAGTTATGAAGAATATTTTGTTAAATTATGCTATTTACAATTCAGGATTGGGGTGAGTACAAAAAGTTATTTTTTCGATTTAGCAATTTATCAAATTTTGGTTAAATAGGCAATTTTTAGTAGTCAATATCTTTTTTAAAACTACTATAAATTTTAGTTCAGCTCTCTGATTTTCATTCTTCTACTTTGCTTTCTGTCGTTCATTTTTTAACATAGGCCTCTCCCAACTCCTTCCATCGATCTCTGTCCTAAGCAATACACTTCCACTTTTTTCCTGCTACTCTTTTTGTCATCTACCCATCTCATCTGTGGTCTTCCTTTTAGTCGTCTACCTTTGCAAGGTCTCCAATGTTGTATTATGGCGTTCCAATGTTGATCTTTTTGTCTAGCTGTGTGGCCTGCGAAGCTCCATTTTAGTTTACCAATTTTTGTTGCGATATCTTCGACCCTTGTTTTTAATCTTACCCAGTCGTTCCTCTTTTCATCTGACATTCGTATACCAAGCATTGCTGATTCTATTGCCCCTTCTGTTGTATCTAGTTTATTTATATTTGTCTTGGTTAATATTCAGTTTTGACATCCATATATAAAGATAGGAAGGATACACTGGTTGAACACTTTGCTCCTCAAGTATTGAGGTATTTTGCGGTTTTTAATTATCCAACTGAGTTTTCCAAATCCTGCCAATACCAATCTTGCTCTTCTAGTGATTTTCGCACTTTGGTTCTCTTTGTCAATTTCCATAATTGGGCTTATGTAGATATATGTATGAATTTCTCCTATCTCACTGCCATTTATAGTTATACATTTGAAGTCTGTGTTTGTCTTTGTTTTTGTCATATTCCATTTTTAGACTGACGTATTGGGAGCTGTCTGTAAGTTCCTCTATCATAATTTATAGTTCCGCGAATGTGCTTGCCCTAATCACGATGTCGTCAGCGAATCTGAGGTGGTTTAACTTATTGCTATTAACATTTATGCCATATGTTGACCAATTTGTAGTTTTGAATGCATCTTCTAGGGCAAGATTAAAAAACTTTGGCTGATTTTCATTATTACTGGAGAATAAAGAAATATATACATATAGCGGAGGATGGGGCATTGTGAACCATCTAAGGAAGATATGCGCATATAGTTAAACTAGAAATAATTTTTTTCTTTAATTAATTAAGACGCATCACATTGCCCCATAGGGTGGTACAATGCGAACTACTGAGAAAAATTAAACTATTTCATTACCTAATCACTATGTTTTGCAGACAAAATCAAGGAAAAAGTAATTTGTTATTAAAAAAAAATTGAAAAACGGGGAAGAGAACATTAGTAAAAATAAATACACATATTATACTTATTCAGAAATACAAAATTCACACTGAAATTCTTCATCATCTTCTGGATTTATTCCTGCACATGCTTCATGAGCCTATTTCCGGCATACCGAGAAAAGTACCCATCCGTCTTCATCGGATAATGAGGAGAACTTTTTGATAGTTAAATTTAGTTTTTTTTTCCTCATCGTCTTTGGAAGGACAAACTCTATTTTTTTTGTTACTTCTATCTCTATCTTCGTGTTATCATCATTTATTTTTTTAGCTTTTTCTTTTTCATTGTTTCTTTTGTCTCCTTCGTGTTTATTTCCTTTGCAGGAAATGTAAATGTATATTGAAATCGTACGGAACTATCCCTCATTTTTTTTAAAACGTTTACATCAGTCAAAGGTGTTACAGCTTGTAAGTAGGCCTCACTAAAAATTTTAGAGATTTGGAAAACACTTACTGCCTAGGTTGTTATTAACAAACTTTTCCAATGCCATATCATAATATCGTACCAAAGGCGCCATGAAACCCACATCGGATGGCTGCATTCGATGCGTGGAATGTGGATGCAAACAAATAATATGTACATATTTCTCCCTAGCCAAATAAATTACTCATATGATTTTTGTTTGGCTGCTATGTCCATCAAAAATTAATAAGATCGGATCGTCTTCACTTGGTCTTGCTTGTTAAACAAAATGTTGGAACCATATTAAGAAAAGTTTATTATTTATCCAGCCACAATCGCTACAAACGAATATTGAACCTGTAGGTGCATCAGCTTGGAATTCGACTTTCATTCTCTTCCTTGCAAAGATTAGCATCGGCTGTGTCTAGATTCAAACAAAGGCTATTGTTATTCCATTTCTATCAGCAGAAGTCAGCCGCCCAACTTTTAAATACAATTATTCTTTCTCTTCCTTCGTAAAAACCGTTTCGTAGAAACCTAAACCCTTTTCGTCAGGAGACATTCTTGTTATTTTTTCTTTGTATCTGCGACTTAACGTTGCTTCCGGAATACCAAAAACTTTACTAGCTTTTAAATAGCTTATCTCCCCAGCTTTGACTGCCCGAATAGCATTTTTCAAGGCAAAAAGAGACCAGGATTGTTGGTCAGTTTTCCTTACATAATTTCGTACTATTTCTAACTGTAAAAGAAGAATATAGTTAAAGAAGTGTCAAGAAAATATAATGGGGTAATGTGCACTAATCCTAGTCCACGTTTCCCCATGCGTAGTACACATTCAAAATATAGAAATTAACATACAAGTTCACAACGTATCAAACAGCAAATCTTAATTATTAAAAGTACATTTCATAAGCGACTCCACAGTATAACAAAGTTAAAGTAAACATGCCTACTTACCGAGAAATTTTTAGTCAAAAGTAGTAAATTCCTTAGATTAGTAGCGACGGAACACGTGTTTTAATTTATAACACATCTGGGCCCTGATTCTAATTGAGATTTCGACTGAAAACATGTTGAAATCAATATGGCGACGTCGAAATGCGACTTTGCGAGCCTAGTGGATTTCAGCTGAACTAACCAAAGGACGTCACTAAATTTCGATTTATCGAAATTAATTTCAACTTCAAGAAAGTGGTTGAAATTTAATTTCGAGTCGAAATTAATCTGACATTACTAGCGGGACTGGGAGAAGCGAGGTTAGGTTCAGTTTAGGCGGTGTTGTTTTGTTTGATGGTCGAAATTTTAACACCTATAAAAATAGAACTGCGGTACCTGGGGGCCCCAAGCCAGATGCTACTGATTATTTTTTAAAATATACTGTGGTGTAAAAATTAAAGAAATAAAATATCCCAATATTAAAACTAAATTGGAAACCACAATTTTTGAATATATTCAACAGGCTGTAATGGAAGATAGAAATAATAAATAATTTGGTTGTAATAATTTATTTTAATTCTATACTCTTATTTGGAGATATAAAATAATCTTTAAACTCATCAAGAATTTTTAGAGCGGTAATGTATTATTTTTAGTAATACCAATATTAAGCTGCAGTAAATTTAAAAATATAATATAACCACTAAGTCAAAAGCCATCATAATTTCTTTTTGGTCCACAGACAATTTGGTGCCACCATCACCAACTGCATCCATCCATTTTCTTTAAATTCAAAATATAATCATTGAGAATGGCCACTAAAAATTTAACAACTCAAACAAGAAACAAAAATCGTAAAATGTAAACAAAACAAACATTTAGATTTAACAAGCGGGCAGCCAATAAACAAGACGGCCAACCCAAATTCTGTGCAGTGTCAAAATGATAAAGTAAATGTCCCCACTTTTAACTAAAATCGAAATGAATGAGAATCGCTAGCGATTGCGACTGTCATGGCGTAGTCGCTTTTAAATTTCGACATCGAAATGAAATAGAATCAGGGCCCTGAACATACACCTCGTGCTTTCAAACTCATACTAACTAAAAGTAATTTGTCTAATGTCTACGCATATTTGTGGTAGTTACTAGATGCAGTGTTGCCAATTAAAAAAAATAACCGATGTGGTTTACATTGAACAGATGGTCGACAATGCTCCATCCTCCCCTTAATAGCCCTATTACGTTCATTTCTCCCCATTACGTTTCATATATAGTGAAAGGGAAAAAGCTAGTTTAAGAAACCTCAATAAAGAAATAAAACGAAGATGTAAGGCCGACAAAAAACAGTACTATCAAAGTATAAGCAAAGAAATTGAGAGACATGGTCAGAATAATCAGCCGAGAGATCTATTTAGAAAAATACGCTACCTGACAAGAGACTTCAGAGCCAGAACTTGGGCCATTGAAGATAACACTGGAACCCTGAGAACAAACAGAGAAGACATAGCAGAGACATGGAGATCGTATTGCAGGGACCTATATAAAGATGATCAACGCCAAGAGCTTGTTAGCCAAATCTCTGACGAGGTGGAAGAAGAACCTGATATACTCGAACATGAAGTAAGACAGGCTATCAACAAGCTCAAATATAACAAAGCACCAGGTCCAGATATGATAACAGCAGAAATGCTTAAAGCCACAGAAGAAACCGGCGTAAAGTTACTTCATCTACTCTGTAACCAAATATGGCATTCCAAACAATGGCCTGAAGACTGGACAAAATCTACAATAACGACCATACATAAAAAAGGCAGCTTCCATAAATGCGACAATTATAGAACTATCTCTCTTATATCCCATGCCAGCAAGATAATGCTACATATAATCAATGAGAGACTGAAAACATTCCTTCAAAGAGAAATTCCACAAGAGCAAACTGGAGTTACCAAAGGTAGAGGTACTCGAGAACACCTGCTGAATATAAGACAGATAATCGAGAAATTTAGGGAATTCAACATCCCACTATACATCTGTTTTACAGATTACCGTAAAGCGTTCGACAGGGTCAAGTGGAGACACTTATGGCGAATACTAAAAGAAGTAGGCGTACCACAACATCTAATTACGCTTATAACCGAACTATATGAACACACTACTGGATCAGTTAAAGTACTTGACACACTTTCGAACGAATTTCATCCAGAACGGGGTGTCAGACAAGGATGTATACTATCTCCACAATTATTCAACATATATGGGGAGTATATTATGTGAAGAGCACTTGAAGGATGGGAAAAGGGCATCTCAATAAATGGTCATAAACTAAACAACCTACGTTTCGCAGATGACACAGCCCTTCTTGCAAATAGTCAAGCAGAGCTGATAGAACTTATACGACTGATCGAAAACGAAAGTCAAATATTTGGTCTGCAATTAAATATATCAAAGACAAAGATCATGATAGTGGATAGACTACACAACAATCATCCACACATAACCACGATTGACCGGTTCGAGGTTGTGAGCTCATACTTATATCTGGGATCATTAATCACAAACACAGGGTCATTACAAGAAGAGATTAAACGTAGATCTGATCTAGCAAAAGTTGCCACAGCAAAAATGACCAAAATATGGAAGGACTGTCAAATTTCAAGAGCGATAAAGATGAGGTTGATCAACTGCTTAATATTCCCAATACTGACCTACGGATGTGAATCTTGGACTCTGAGACAATCGGAGAGAAGAAAGATAGACGCCACTGAAATGTTCTGTTGGAGACGAATGTTACGAATTCCTTGGACCGACCGCAGAACAAATAATTCAATTTTAAGAGAGCTAAAAGTTAGCCAACGACTCTCTAGTAAAGTCCATCTCCAACAATTAAAATATTTTGGGCATGTTATGAGAGCAAACACAGAAAACATGGAAAGACTCATAATACAAGGAAAGGTAGAAGGCCGAAGATCACGAGGAAGATCCCCAACAAGATGGATAGATCAAATTACAGGAATATGCCAAAGACCTATGCATGAATTAAAAGAAATGACCAGAGACAGAGATCTCTGGAGACGGACAATACACGACATCACGTCGACCACTACACTCCCCCTGGGGGGTCAGGATTGAAGAGAGAGAGACGTTCATATCTGAATAAAATATACTCGTATTTTATGAAAATACCTTCATATACATTGAAATTGATTGATGTATTTCTATTCCCCGAAACAAATTTATGTAATTCGCTTTATAGACGACGGCATTTTAGATTAGATTTAGAGAGGTGGCCTTATGGCCTATTTCACTGCGACCTTTTCATATTTATTGTGATCCTATAGTCCTAGATAAAATTCTCTAGCCTGACTTTTTTATAAAGTCTAGTAGATTCGAGACTGTACCTGCCATATAGCTATTTGCCGGTGGATTTTCTTCTCCTGCAAAGAACCGCACATTTGCCAGACTGTCACACTGACATAAAATGTGCTGTGCTGTTTCCTCGTCGAGGTGACAAAATCTGCACAGGTCATCATCTGATAATCCCATCAGCTTCACGTGCCTATTCAGCTTACAGTGCCCTGTTAGAAGACCTACTATGGCTTTGACTGTTTTCCTGTCTTTGCTTATTAGGTCTGCCGTAAATTTTGGCAAATGTTCTGCAATGCACTGTTTCGCCCATCTTTGTCCTGGTGAATTCCTCCACCATTCCAGAGATTTGTGAGCTACCTGTTTCCTTGTAGCCGTTCTTGTTACTGACTTTGCAACGCCGCAGAAGGGTTCCGGTCCAATGAATGGCATCGATGAGCCTTGTTTGGCCACTTTATCTGCTTTTTCATTGCCCTTATCACCCTCGTGTCCCGGTATCCAGGCTACCGTAACCTTGCTACGGTCTCCAAGTATATTTAGGAGATACACGCAATCCCATACTAGCTTAGAATTGGCCCCTACAGAATTGAGTGCGCTGTCTGAGTATCTGTGAAGATGGCAACTGAACAAAAACGTTCTTTCCTGCCTTTCTATTTCTTCCACGCAATGAAACTGTTGCATCGATAGGTTTTCCCATCACAATATCGGCTGTTAGCTCCTCGATTAGCTTTCTGTTGTCAGTACCATGCATCTGGCTTATATATCGCTGTTTGCATCAATGATCTGGCTTCACCCTGTATTAAGATATGAAATGGTGGTAGATTCAGCAGGACTTATCTAATAGCCTTATTGCTCCCACTTGCTGCATCGTTGTCCACCACATCACCGAGCCATAGGTTAGATATCATGGGTCTAATAACCCTTGTGTATAACCATAGAGTCATTTTGGGGTTAAGTCCCCAATTTTTACCGCACATTCTTCTATATCTGCCCAGGGACATAGTAGCTTTCTGCGTGGTTTTCAGAATGTGAGTATTTCATGTAAGCCTATGATCAAAATATACCCCAAGGTATTTTGTTTCTTTGGCAAATGAAATCTCTGTCCTTTACAGTACCGGTGGTTTTAGGCCTTGTAGTGCTGTTTTTTTGGTGAAGTTGACGATTTGTGTTTTCTGAGCATTGACTATCAGTCTCTCTTGTGTACACCAGTCGTCAACTATATTTAGGGCTGCTTGCATTTTCTCAGACACCACCTGAACAAACCTGTCCCTGAAAACGATTGCTATATCACCAGCATCTTCTTCTTCTCATGGCGCCGTCTCCTTTCGAAGGTTGGCGATCCAAATGGCAATTGTGGTTTTGAAAACTGCTGCGCGAAAGATTTCTGAGGATGAGGGGTCGAACCATCTCCTTAGATCTTTCAGCCATGAGTTCTGGCGTCTTCCTACTGATCGCTAGCACATCCTGATAATAAAAGCCTTCTATGGACAGATTTCTGAGGAGATCATCAACCAAAGTTGTCCAAAGTAGAGGGGACAGAACTCCACCTGGTTGACAACCTCCACGTACTTTTGCTTTGATGGTTGCTTTACCCAGAGTGGACATTACTGTCCTATTCTCCAGGAATGCCTTATCAATCTGCATATTACTGCAGGTGATCCTCGTCTACTCATAGCTGGTGCTAACAGCTGGTGATAACATTATTAAATGCCCCTACTATATCTAAAAAAGCGGTCATTGTTATCTCTTTGTCTTAGGTATACATTACCAGGTTGGTATGCATATTGACGAATGCTTAGAAGATTATCTTTTAGCACTTCGTCTCTGATGTACCTATCAAGAAGCGTTCCCAGCGTTTTTAATAGAAAAGAAGATAAGCTTATCGGTCTATATGACTTTGGTGTTAGATCTGATACTTTAACTACATTAGACAAGTATATGAATTTATTCCTTTGCCATATTTCCGGTACGACCCCCATGCTAAACTGGCTTTGAGGAGCTTGCATAGGTGTGGTATCAATATTAGAGACCGCATTATTGCCGTAGACGACGGCATATTACGCACTAAATTTTATCCATTGAAAGTCGATTTGCACTTCTGATCTTGGTATTTTTTTTATCAGCAATTAAATTTTATAGCTTATGGTTTCAAATACAGCCTTACTAATTATCTGAGAGATGTTGACTTTTTTGTCTCTAAATAAATGTTTGATATAATTAATCTCCCTTTTGTTTCTAAATCTGCATTAAATACGCGACACATAAACTAATCTTTGATTTTGGTTATTGAGACCTTCTCTATAATGTCTTTATCTTTGTTCTTGTTATCTCCTTTACTTCTCTAACAATCGTATCAAGCGCGAATTGTAGAGACCGAAACCAGTCGTCCTAGGTTATAATAAAACCAATTCAAATGAGCAAATCTTTTCTGTTTTACTGCCTTTTTGGTCCTATTGAACATAGACTCCATTTTGGCAACAATTTATCATCCTATCAATATAATTTTAATTTTTCAGATATACTCAAGGCATGAGCGATCTTCTAGCTCCAGTTTTATACGAGCTTCAAGATGAAGTAGCTGCTTTCTGGTGTTTCGTTGGTTTAATGCAAAGAGCAGTATTTGTAGCTACCCCTACCGATAGAGATATGGATAGAAATTTAAGATATTTGAGAGAATTAATAAGGCTAATGGTACCAAAGTTTTACAATCACCTGGAGAAACACAAAGACGCGCTAGAGCTGTTGTTCTGTCATCGGTGGATACTTCTGTAAGTTGAAATGTTTTAAAAATATTTTAATAATATAAAAAATGTCTAATTTGTAACTAGTTATATAAATAACTATTTATTATTAAAGGTGCTTCAAAAGAGAATTCACGGAAGGTGTAGCATTAAGGATGTGGGAAGCATGTTGGGCGAATTACTTAACAGATTATTTTCATCTCTTTCTGTGTTTGGCAATAATATCTGTATACGCTGACGATGTTATAGCTCAAGATCTGCGTTCAGACGAAATGTTGCTTCATTTCAGCTCACTGGGTAAGATGGAATATATTTTAAAATATGTACTTAATATCACTGACTGATAAAATGAAATATGTATTAGTGTTAAGAATAGAGGGATTAGATCTGTAATAGTTAAAATCGGTTTTTCTGTTTAAGTGTTATTCCCTTTTAATTTTTATATAGAATTAAATCTAGTTTAAAAGGCTTCATAACAAAGACGCACATGTGTCATTCAAGAAAAATTAAAATAAATTGGTTTTTTTGTAGATAGCTGCTATTATTCTTTTTATAGTATAGTTTCTGATATTAGAATGTCCACAAGTAATCTTGTGGACATTCTAATATCAGAAATATATGAAATTATTATAAAATTATTATTTGAAAATACAGATGTCCGCTTTTGGAACAAAAATGGTTAAATGTCTATTTTTGATCCAAATGTGATGGTAGCTGTCGGTTTTTGATACAAAAAAAAAATTGTATTTGTAAGAGTGAAACCTCGGTTTGGACCTAGCTTAAAATTTAATGCTTATAAGGAATCAGGTATTTTAAATGAAAATTCCTATTTTAAAATCTTTTATTCAAGTTGCATTAGTACCTGCCTACAAAGCAATTTAACTAAAAATATATATTTTAACTTTAGTAAGATTTAAATTGAAATTAACACAAGATCACCATCCAAATCAACATTATTATTTTCATACTCACATGAATCATCATATTTAGCCGATATTTCAGGTTCTGCTTGCATTATGTTTTTGTGCCACTGCAAAGTATCATTCTCCCTCCAATTTACTCCAAAATGTTTTTCAATCAATTTTGCTACGTCCTTAACCTTTTCTGCTTTTAGATATGAATTTCTTTTGGGTTGATCTGTCCAATAGTGCAGTTGGTCTTACAAAATTTTCTCTCTGCTCCAGTGTCAAGGTTGTAAGAAATCTCTCCTTTCACAACGATGTTTCCCAATTTAGTTTTCCGAAGAACTATTCGTCGGCAGGTAGAAATTTTGAAATGAAGTTGAGTCGCTATTTTAATAAAACTTTTTGCTGCTTGTTTCTAGTCCAACGGTACCCAATCCCTTCCAATCAACTTAATCGTACCAGATTTCTTAACAATTTAATGATATTTTTTTTTTGTCACAATTGTGTTGATTTTTTTTTAATGTTTACTCTATCATCCCAAATACTCTGTCGGAAGGAATGAGTGCCCTGTTACAGGAAAGACTGTTTAAATTTTTCGTATGCTTATTGGAGCACAGCTATCCAGAAACTTGCAGCACATAGTTAAAATATTTATATTCTTCTCTTGTCCAGCGCAACCATCAGACACCAAACGAATGGAGTCATATCCGGAGAGATCAGCCGATCTCAACTCATTGAGGACAATGAAAGCGTTGGATGATTTTGTTGCTTCGTCTTCCGTCCAAGTATAAATTGAGACAGTACTGGGATTCAGAGCAGAGATTCATTTGACAATCCTTTAACTACTTAAAGGTTATAACAGTAAAACTGTCGTAAATAGTGCGCACTTTGATCAATTACTTTTGGTAAAACAAGGTTTTTCTGACAATCAAAACTCAAAATTAAACATCCTTGTGGTTTTTCTTGTAGGTGTTAGAGGAAGGCTTAGGCCTGTTTCTTGTGTAACTCCATATTTTCATTTTAAACACCTTTTTTCTTCCTCCGCTTTTTCCACATAGATAAGGTTTTGTAATTCTAGGCAAGTACTACATTCATCCATGCCAGGGTAAGAGAATCCAATGATGAAATCTGAGCAAAATATTTTCCTGAAAAATCCCTGAGTAACCTTCTCAGATTCTTTACCATAATTGAATTTTCCACATTTTGGCGATATTCAGGTCTGATGGTAGGTAGACACGTGATAAGTGATGTCGTAAATAATGCGATTCAATAGCTTGAAAACTATAGATCAACTTTTTTACTTCTTCTCTTTTCGAAGCAAACTTTACTTCCTTGTGGTTTCCGCCTCGAGTTTCCACTGGGACATGAAATACACCGTTCTGGAATTTTCGGAATACTCCTATAATTCTATGCTTAGTAATAGGCTGCAACACCTTGAGAAAGCATCCCTGCAAACGTTGAGATTGTTGCCAGCGTGGTTTACAACGTTTGCAACTCCATGACATCACGCATTGTTATAAGCTGGCACTGGTATCCAACTCGGTGATGACAGGTGGGGTACAGAAGAAGACCCTTGGCTGAGTACCTGCATGAACATACATAAGAAGTTAATTATTTAGTTAATTCAATGAATAGTCTATTCATTTAAGTCAATAGTCAGAATTTATATTTATATTATGAAATAAAACTTTATAGCATGAGTCCGTTTTTGAAGCAGACCTTCAACTGTGAGGTTAAAAATAATGTATTTGCGTCGGTGTGGGAAGGAAACTATTATCATCATTGAAAAGAACAGGAATAATTCTATACGAAACCACTACTAACTAATTTTTTATTTTTTTGATGTCCATGTCCGTCTTTGATCTGAAGCCACTGAGTTGTACTGCAGCGATGATAATATTAAAGAGTAAATTAACGTGACATAAAACATTTGATTTCCTATTTCAAAGAGAAGCAGGAAAAATCCGACAGTGTATACATTTTCTGATCTTTGGTAAGACTACTACCAACTACTACTAGTATCATGACAGAAATACAGAAAGACAGAATTGCTATTACTGATCGAAAGCTGGGCCTTTTGGGGTGTAATACGAGAATGTGTAGAAAATGTTATCAAGAAATGGTATAAAATACCAAAAAGAAGGAAATATCCAAAATGCTTCCAGGATTGACACAAACAGGATTAATCTCTCCCTGTTGTTGTTTTCCCATAACTCAGGATCGTGAATTTCCTGATTGAAACATGGAACGTAGAACATTTACCTGATGAGCTCTCCAGTGAATAATAGACTTGTACAATTCGCTCAAGACAGAATTTCTTTTTATAGTCGACCTTTGTAGTCCCTTTCTTGAGTATCGTACAAGACTATCCAAAAAGATTGTCCAGAAATGGTAAACAATTCTAAAAAAGAAGAAAATGACCGAATATTACACTTATACACAGCTCAAAATAATTCCTACATCTTCGCTTTGGGGCGAATTGAATTTGTAGGAATCAGTGTTTGAGAAATATTTTATGCCCTCATGTTCTGAAATGAAAGACAACGATGGATTTTACAACTCGTGTATTTAAAACTGTCCAAATTCTATTCTACTACTACTTCTGTCCAAAACTATTCCATTTCGGCGAATAAATTAGTGCCGAAAGATCGTTAATAAATATGCTTAATGTGATTTACGGGGGAGAAGGAACGAATTATATGCAGCGGGTAATTAATACGCAGAGTCGATTAAAATAAAACGGTTCTAGCTGAGGTTTTTTTGGCAAGTCCAAATGTCTAACAAAGCGTACTGCTTTCAAATTCCAGTTATTATTATGACGTCAATTATAGTGTACATGATTTCCTATAAGAAATAGCCGTGGAAATCGTAACAAGGTAAGCTTTCATTTTTCTTGTTTGTTAATTTCATGTTGATTTTAATAGTTTTTATAACTTAAGTAACTACTCGTATGGAATAATATTGCCCACAAAATGTCTTGCTTACTACATAAATAAAATAAAAGGTATTGATATAAGTACCTAAGACTAATTATTTAATTGCAGATGCCTAGACTATATGTTCAAAATGTTCTACTCGTGGGAATATTGTAGATGAAGTCCTTCAAACAGCTCTAAATACTATTAACTCAGAAAAATTAGAGAAATTAGTCTTTACGGAATTAATTACGGAAAGAATTAACTAAATGTATCTTAGTAAGTCTGAGATAACCAGAAGGAACAAGCATTAAGCGAATAATCCTTTAATAAAATCGAGGTCAATTTTATCCGAGCATTGCTTTAATATCAGATTAAATATACATACAACGTTGACAATTCTGGCATAACGACTGTACAAAGACCTTCAATCACTTTGGGCCCAAAGAGACAGAAGTAGGTTCTGCAATGTCGTTGGATAGAGGAAAGACCATTACAATAGTTTGTGCGGTGAGTGGGTTTGAAGGATACCTTCCACCGACGTTCATCTTTCCCAGGAAGAGGAGGAATTCTCAACCCCAAAAATAATGTCTCGATAGGTGCAATATATCACTGCTGTGTCAATGGCTGGATAATTAGTTAGCCGTTTTATGAGCGGTTAAAGAACTTTATATTCTATTTCCATCCTAATTTATTTATGTTACCTGTTTTATTAATACTTGACAATCACACCAGTCAAATTTCGTTGGAGATATATTCATTTTGTAAAGTTAACTAAGTCCAACTCATATTCATACTTCCGCACACTTCTCAAATTCTACAGCCCCTCAACCTTTCATTTTTTGTCCTCTTAAGGGAACCTATAGTAGAGAATGTGAATTATATCTCTGAATATCCACATCAGGTAATAACAAACTTTCAATTAGCTGAGGTTTTCAACCTAGCCTGAAAATTGCTACACTGGAAAACGGGGTTGCTGGCTTTAGATCTACTGGTATTTGTCTTTCGACTTTTCGCCCTAGATAAATTTAAAAATGAAAGTAGAATGGTAGAAACCTAGAAACCATTAAAAGAAGCATCATTAATAAGAGAAAGACAGCATATTTGGGACACACACTTAAACGGAGAAAGGCAGCATATTTACAACATATACTTAGAAATGATAAGTACGAGCTTAAGGGTAAAATCAAAGGAAAAAGGGGTCCGTCAAATATCCTTGTTGAAAAGCATTCGCGACTGAACCTGCTTAAACACCAACCTTCATAGTGAAGTTTAAGAAGAAGTAGAAAATCAAGTAGAAGTATAAGTTACCGAACAACTGGCAGATCAGGTTATTAATGAAAACATCACTCCAAAGGCAGCCCCAGCAATAAATTCTGAAATAGATTCAATTCCTGAAACATCAAAAGCCAATGTTTTTTTTTTCGAACTTATTACCAGTACCAAAGGTTCACACAGTGTCAAAAAAATAGGAAGTGTGCAAAGATTGATCTAAAATTTTGACATCCACACCATGATGAAGCTGATTTGAAGAGAGAAGAGAGAAACGAGAAGAAAGCAGCTGCTACAAAATGAAAATATCTTTCGCAAAAAGGCGAAAAATCAACCCATGTTCTTCTTTTTCAAGTGCCATCTCCGCGGCGGAGGTCGGCAATCATCATAGCTATTCGGATTTTTGAGACGGCTGCTCTGAAAAGTTCATTTGATGTACATTCGTACCACTGTCTCAGGTTGCGCAGCCATGACATGACATTGACACGACCCATGTTAAAAATATTAAATGTCAAGGTGGTGAATTGGAATATGATGAGGAAGACATAATGTGGTGATTATAAAATAAACTATGTGAATCCGATTATTCCAGAGAACATCTGCCTAATTTGTGTCGAATTCGGGAAGGACAGAGAATAGTATCATCAGAGTGCATCTTGTTTGGGTTGGGCATATACCAATTGCACTAAAAGAGAAGGTTTGCAGTTTAAATTATAATTTTTTTTTGTATCTAATAAAAAAATCAAGCTGTATATTTTTTTAATCTGCCTTAAATTTTCCCGATACACTGCATAAAATTACCCATATAGATGGTATTTGAATAGTGTAATGAAGTTATAATTAACACGTTTGTTTCACTGGATTGTTGCTCTTTTGAAATTCGTAGTCATAGCAGCGTATTTTGCACGCGCACGCGTGCTTATTTTGATTTTCTTGGTACCTTAGCAATATTGTTTTTACATGTACAATTAGAAATCACGGCCCCAGTATTTTTAAAAATTTTGTAAAATCCTTTGAATTGTTGAGTGACTTGGAATTGGACTATTGGAATATCATACGCAAAATAAAGAACTGACAATTTGCGCCCTATTGCCTGAATAAAACATTGTTATTATTGCTACTTTCTCCTTAACTAAGTACATTTTTTAATTAGCTTTATTGTTTTTTAAACAATAAATCACAAAATAAAAATTTTGGCAATTCAAATATTGTCAAATATCAGAAATATCAATATGACCAAACGTAACATGTCATACACATTATTGCACAGCGTGTGGCCTGACTTTAAGGGGTGGCCTGAAAAATGTATTATATTCTGGCAACATTTTGGAATGCGTTTAATTCGTAGAGCAATTTTAACATTTGTTTTCGATACATATTTCAGTCATCTATAAATATTTTCCTGACTTTTGGAGTAAAATATTTAGGGAAGCAGAAATTCAACAATTTAGAATTTCCCATTCTATTTCCTATGACCCGTTTGACGATTCATCACCCTGTATATATATATATATACAGGGTGATGTATTTAATTCTCTTATTTAATTTTTAGCTATGTATATGGATGGACAGGTCATCACAAGAAAAGCACGGGGATTACTACATCAATTTCGTCAGATGCGCGAAATACCCTGTACACTAGCTGGTCTGTGCACGAGATGTGGTCCAGGCATTTGGGACAGTTCACACAGTCCACGCATATTCTGCGTGGGGCACGAACAAGCTGGAATGTGTATAAATTGAACAATGGACTGAGTATTAATATTTGTTTAAAGAAGATGGACGATTTGTATTTGGACAATACAATGTTGATGTTGGTTATTTATTATTTTAGGGTGAGATGTTTGAAGATAGGTAAAGGTTTTAGGGATAAACTGGATAATTATTTTTTCTATTTAGAAGAAACAACAACTACTATAAATATATAGAAATTTAATGAGTATATATTATGTAATCAAAGATACAAAGACCTTGATTTGTCCTGAATTTAAAAAAAAATCAAATATTACTTCTTTTTATAGATATATGATTTAGATAAGCACACTTAAACCATATAATATTATAAAACTCTCTAATAAAGCCCTAAAAATAAAAAATAAAACATTTTTCATCTAACTCACGAAGAGTATCAAAAAAGACATACTTGTATATAGGAAACTCTGTTAATAATATAGTTATCGAACAGAGACAATCCAATTTTGGGAAAATATGTACCCAGTAGTTAAACAGGTATGTCAGAGAGTAGCAAAACCACTATAATGAAATGTATAAAAAA
Source organism: Diabrotica balteata (assembly GCA_918026665.1). Taxonomy (NCBI): domain Eukaryota; kingdom Metazoa; phylum Arthropoda; class Insecta; order Coleoptera; family Chrysomelidae; genus Diabrotica; species Diabrotica balteata. The sequence continues at coordinate 120,274,119 of OU898278.1, forward strand.
GTTAATGCAATTCAGCACATAATTGCCTTTTGACCGTGGTTATTCGATGGCTCAGAGCAACCTCCCAGAGCAAGTTTTCTGTCTACAACATTCGTATCATCATCCAATAAGTATATGATCCAATGTAATATCTTGGCTGCATAGACTTGGTGAAGACTTACAAATCACCCTTACTTCTGCTAAGACGTTTACAAATGTGATGAAATATCTTAAAGATTGTTACTTTGCGATACATTACCATAGGCTTTTGTGATAAAATTTTTGTAATTTATATCAAATGCATTGTAATTATTTTCTTTTACAATCGTGCCAATGGCCTTTGTTTAATTAAAGTAGATATCACTGTCGAATGGAAATCTGCTATAAGCATAACCTAGTGAATGCATAGTGAAATAATTTGACTTTTTAACAGGACGGTGCTCCTCCGCATTATGGTTTACTTGTTCGTCAATATTTAGACCAACACTTTCCACGGCATTGGATTGAGAGAAGAGGCAGCATCGTATGACCTCCTCGGTCACCAGATTTGGGACGCCTAAAAAGTAGAAGGAACCAGAGAAGCGTTATATGTTTTTAATGTGTTATGTATTATGTCACCCATTACTATTTAATGTATATAGTGAAACCATTTTTGAAGAAGCATTATTATTTCAAAGTGCGAAAGATCTATTAACAACATAAGATATGTAGATGACACCGTGACGGTGCCAAGCTCTGCTGAACAACTTTAATTATTGCTAAACAAAACAAACAGTTTCTGTGAAAAATATGGACTAAAAATGAATATAAAAAGACCAAATACATGATAATAACAAAGAAAACAAATATACCAAAAAAAATACATTTGGGAAATGTACCGATAAAAAGGGTTGATAAATACAAATATCTAGAAACCTGGATTTCAGACAATAATGATCAAACAATTGAAATAGGAGCCAGGATAGAAATAGCAAGAACTGCATTTGTAAACATGAATGCGTGTTTTCGATACTTCAATATGGACTTGAAAGCTGGACATTGAAGCAAGAACACATAAATAAGTTACAGTCCTTTGAAATGTGGTGTTACAGGAGGATGCTTAGAATAGCATGAACACAGAAGAAAACTAACACGGAAGTATTGCAAGAAATAGGCTAAAAATGCGAAATATTAAACACAATATAAATAAGAAAGTTACAATCTCTGGGACACATAATGACGGGACAGCTATATGAACTGCTAAGGCTGATAATACAGGAAAAGATAAGAGGAGGAAGGAGTATATGAAGAAGGAGAGTGTAATTTTTAAAGAATTTAAAAGACTGGTTTAAATGCAGTTCTATAAAACTCTTCAGAGCAGCAGTAGATAGAGTAAAGATAGTGATGATGATATCCAACCTTCGATTGGGAGACGGCACTTGAAGAAAAAGAAAAAGTAAAATTTATAGAACACCATCCGCATCTTTAGAAGATTTCAAATGCTTCGGAAACTAAGAGAACGTTTAAAACAAAACCTTTATCATTGTATGGGCTCCAGAGGTCATAAGTTTCATTATTTGGTCAACTAAGAAATAAGAAATCAGATAAAAATATTAATATTAAATTGTGTTTTCTTTTAATAAATCAAAGTATTCGACCGAATTTAAAAAATGTAAGACTAATGTGTAGGGAATTGCAAAGATATTAAAAGGTTATTTGACCCACATTGCCATTAAGAAATGTTGAGGTGATTATTAAACTGGCTTAGAAGTCAAAGTAAAATAAACGAAAATATCATCATCACCGTAAGATATCAATGAGAAAAATCGACGATTACGGGCATTCAAATGAGAAAGAATACAAATTAAATATAATTTATAATTTTAATCGTGTCTATTCAGCGTGTTAGTCCTAACAATAAAAAGATTAAGAGAAAAGATTATTAGCCAGTTATTTATTGTAGATTGCACAAATGTACGCATAACTGAACAATATTTTTACTAATTAAATATTTTCCGGACTAAAAGTTTAATAGTTTATTATACTTATGTATAGAACTTCTTAATATGTCGTAAGAATTTCTTAATATAATCTTCATCTTTTATAACGATCTGTTACAATATTTATAATCATAATAGTTCATACAGTTTTTAAGAATTTTTATAGATAATATAAAAAATTCTGAATTATTCTTCAAACACCTCATACAATAAGTATTAAAGTACAAATTTCATGTTTGTAAAAATTAGACAGAGAAGGAAATGCTTTTGCTAGCAACAGGTGCCTTTTAGTCAGTTAGACGTTAGGTTTTGATAATCAATGTTTTGCTGTGTTTAAAACTTATTTTGTAATAGAAATATTTTATTTTAAAATAAAAATATCTTCTGCATTCCATGTAATGCAAATTGTATCCAACTGGATGATTTAATACCTATAGTAAGAAAGTACTGAAACTAGTACGATGCATGTTTTTTAGTTGATGTCTTTTTAATTTACCAAGTCAGTAGTGTGATAAAGTGGGTATAAATATTAAAATAGGGAAATCAATGTGTTAGAAAGAGAGAAAAGTACCTTTGTTACATGTATAAGAGCGAGAACGATATATGTTGACGTCACATTACGCGAATCAACTACTATCCGCTAGTATATTCGCGATTTTTAATACAAAATTGAAAGAAATATTTATATAAAGTGCATTTGACATAAGGAATCCACAATACTGACTGTCATAGTTCTGCTATTATTACATATACTTACCCAATTATAATTAAGTAGAAGTACCACTATCAGGATTTAAGAAAAAGTATCAAATAATTAGAGAACCGGCATATTAGTGACAGTGAGATCAATTGTAATCCTGAAAGAATACAAGAGCAGCCGCAGTGCACCTGGATTAACGTTGATAGACGGCTAATACAATAAACATATCCACTAAGAAGTATTCAATATGTATTCACAGATCGACTTTATTCTAACCAATCTAAGATTTAGAAATTCCATTGTAAGCGTTAAGACTTTTCCTGGAGCAGATGTCCCCTCAGACCATAACCTCCTTGTCTCAAAAATGAAACTGATGGTAAAAAAGATAATAAATTCCAAAAGTTCTAAGGTGAATATTCAGTTACTCAAGATAAATGAAATCCGTGCTGAGGCTTCAACTTGTATCAATCAAGAAATGAAAAAATTAACATAAGAAATAAAAAACATTGAGAATCTGAATATTATGTGGAGCTAAATCAAAGATTCTGTTATAAAAACATAGAAAGAAACTCTACAAAAGAAAACAGAAAGCCGAAAACCTTAGATGACTCAAGAAATACTGGAAATCATGAAACAAAAAAGAAAATATAGAAACAAAATCCCTAATAAGTACAGAGAAAAACATAAATTAATAAGGAACAAAATAAAAGAGGATAAGGAAAAGTGGATGATGGAAACATGCATCGAAGTGAAAGAATTGCAAAAAAAGCATGATCATTATAATTTACATAAAAAAGTAAAAGAATTATCTGGAAAATCTCGAACAAATACACATAACCGATTAATTGACAAAAACAATAAACTTATTAATATCCCAATTGAAATAAAACAAGTATGGACTATATATATCGAAGATCTTTTCATGGACGCAAGGATGGAACCAACACAAATTGATAACGAGGAAGCTCCAATAAAATTAAAATCTGAAGTCCAACATGCTATAAACAACTCAAAATCTGGCAGAGCCACTGGGCCTGATGAAGTTCATATCGAGTTGGTTAAACCTTCTTCTTCTTTTTGTGCCACTCCTATCGGAGATTGGAAATCATCAAGGCTATTTTGACCTTGTTTACGGCTGACCTAAAGAGTTCATTAGTGGTGCAGCCAAACCACTCTCTCAAATTCCGCAACCATGACATTCTTCTACGGCCTGGATTCCGTTTTCCTTCTATTTTTCCCTGCATTATATTTTGAAGTAATGCGTATTTATGTCCTCTCATCAGGTGACCAAAATATTCGAGTTTTCTTCGCTTTAGCGTTAACAAAATCTCTGGGTCTTTTCCTATTCTTCGTATTACTTCACAGTTTGTTATTCTTTCAACCCAACTAATCTTCAGCATTCGACGGTAGCACCACATCTCGAAACTTTTAATATTTTTCATGTTGTTCTGTTTGAGAGTCCAGGCTTCTACACCGTATAATAGCGTGTTAAATACATAGCCTCTCAGCATTCTTAATCGTAGAGGGATGCTTATATTTTTGTTGCAGAAGAATTTTCTCATCTTTATGAAGGTGGCCCTGGCAATTTCGATACGTCTTTTTATTTCACCGTTTTGGTCTCCAGTTTCGTTTATTAAAGTTTCCAAGTATTTGTAACTTGATACTTTTTCAACTTGAGTGCCGTTTATACTAATATACGCTGGTTGTGTCATGCTTTTACTGAAGACCATATACTTGGTTTTTTTAATATTGATATTTATCCCATAATTGTTGCAAGCAATATTTATGTCTGTAAGTAATCTTTGTAATTCTTCTACTGTTCTTGCAACTAGTACAGTGTCGTCCGCGTATCGAATATTATTTACAATCTCTCCATTAATTACGATTCCTCCGTTTGCTTGTAAAAGGGCTTCCTGGCAGATGCTTTCACTATATACATTAAATAACAGAGGTGACAAAATGCAACCCTGTCGTACTCCTCTACGTATTTCTATTGCTTGTGATGTTTCAGTTTCTATTTTGATGTTAGCTTTCTGATTCCAATATAGATTGAGAATTATTCGCAGATCTTTATTATCTATGTCCTTCCTTTCAAGAATCTCTCTAAGCTTATCATGGCGTACTCTGTCAAACGCTTTTTTAAAATCGATAAAACACGTATGTACCTTCTGATTAACGTCTAGGCATCTTTTTGTGAAAACATTCAAACCGAAGAGAGCTTCTCGAGCACCAAGCCCTTTTCTGAACCCCATCTGTGTATTACTAATATCTGACTCCAACTTTTGATAAACTCGGTTGTGGGTGATTTTTAGAAATATCTTTAGTAGGTGGCTCATTAAAGATATTGTTCGATGTTCTGAACATTCTTTAGCATTATATTTCTTTGGCAGTGTAACGAATGTAGACAACAGCCACTCTTGAGGTATAATTATTGTATATTGTATTAAATAAGTGCAATATTATACCTATTGATTCATCATTCAAGAGCTTTAGCAATTCGGTAGGAACCTCATCCGGTACATTTGCCTTCCCAGTTTTGGAATTTTTAAGTGCCATTTCTACTTCACATTTTAGAATTTCAGGTCCCGTTTCGCCATATATCAGAACAATGTTATTTCTGTTGTCCTCAAATAATTCTCTTATGTATTCACTCCATCTATTAATTTTCTCTGTTAAATCTATAAAGGTTAAACCTTAGACTAAGACAATTTAAGTGTAATAACTATACTCTCAACATATACAAATCTGGTGAGATATCTACAGTAATGGCTGCTATCAACCTTTGTTCCGCTACCAAAAACCAAGAACCCCAAACACTGTAATGACTATTGATTAATCAGCTTAATGTCACACTTATTAAAAACATTTTTAAAGATTATACATCCAAGAATATTCAGAAAGTGCGATGCAGATATGAGTAATAGACAGTTTGGCTTTTGTAACGACTTCAGAACAGTGGAAGCTCTGTATAGTTTCACAACTCTTGCCCAAAAATATCGAGACCAACAAAAAGATCTTTTCGTTGCGTTTATAGACTATGATAAAGCTTTCGATAAAGTTAAACATAACATTCTCATGGAATGTCTAAAGAGAGAAGAACTCGACTGAAATGACATTAACATAGTAAGAAATCTCTATTGGAACCAACAGGCCGCTGTACAGAAGGTATCAAGATAAATGGTGAAAATATAAATAACATCCGTTATGCTGACGATACAGTCATTATCGCTGAAAGTAAGACAGACCTGCAGACGTTACTAAACACAATTTGTGATACTGGGGAACAATTTGGTTTAACAATAAACATAAAAAAAACAAAAGCCATGGTTATCAGTAAGAGGGGCAAAGTCATTACAAGGATAGAGATAAAAATGAAGATATTGAGCAGGTGGACAAAATGAAATACTTAGGAGTCTGGATTACGAAAGATATGAATCCGAAATCAGAAATTCGCTCAAGAATAGAGCAATCAAGAGCAGCCTTTGTAAAGATGAGGAAATATCTGAGTAACCAAAGACTCAATCTGCAAATCCGATATTGGATGGTAAAATGTTATATCCACTCTATTCTTCTTTATAGTGTCGAAGCCTGGATTGCTAATGTTGACTTAATGAGAAAACTGGAAGCTTTCGACATGTGGCTTCTTAGGAGAATTTTGAAGATACCATGGACCGATCATATTACGAACGAAATGGTGTTGCACAGAATGGGAAGACACAGAGAACTTTTGACCACCATTAAAAGGCGATGTGGGGTACATACTTAGAAATGATAAGTAAGAGTTGTTGCAGCTGATTATGAAGGCTAAAATCGAAGGAAAAAGGGGTCCTGGTAGACGACAATTATCCTGGCTGAAAAATATTCTCGACTGGACCGGATTAAACACACAGACGCTCTTAAGAAAAGCAGAAGATAGAGACGAATTTGCAATGGTTATGTCAACCTTCATTAGTGGAGACATCACTAGAAGAAGAAGATGCACAGTAGCAACTAGCGGATAATAGTTGAATTATGACAGTCGGTAATGTAGATTCCTTTGACGTAATGTGACGTCATATATATCGCTCTCACTCTTACACATATAGCGAACGCGCTTCTCCACCTAACATAATAATTTCAATATTCTGATAGTCGTACCGTGGTCGTACCCGCTTTGTCACACTACTTGGCCATAAAGTCACGATACCATACTTCTGATTTTCCTCCTTTTAAAAATAGATCTAATTATATAAAAGACGTTTAGATGTAATGTATTTAAAAGATGAAATATATTATGGTTTCTTGCCATATAATTTTTTAGCGTAACTGTCCTTTTTGTCGTACGTATAAATAATAATAATTTTTAAACATTGCAAATCAAAAACACAACTCATTTTAATAAATTTATGAATAGGGGCACCCTGTTTTGATATTATTTGAAGAACATGGCTTGAAGGTACTGGTTTGTTGATAGTAAGTTTGCTCTTATGTTAAGTTTTAATCGCATAAAATTGTGTAAATACTTATATACAATGACCTAAAATCCTATTGTAATAAATTGTTAATCTATTTTATTAACGCTCATAGTGTTGTTGTAATATTTGATTAGTTAGAGTATTATAATGTAGAAAAAACAATGCCTAGACGAATATCGAGAAAGAAAGAGATTCTGAGAGTTATCGATCATTTTTTTTTAATATCTTTTAAATTCATTATTTCCGTTTGTTTCGAATTTATCATTTTACAATAAGCTTGTAATGCCGAATTTTCATTTTTAAAAGTTTTCACAATTACACACAAATAGTTATAACGATTGAAAACTGACTGATTAGCCTAAATGCGTTTGTAAATATAGCTAATTGTAGTCGTAGTAAATGTGGCGAATGGCAACTTATTTACAAATTTGGAAAAGCCGAATCTACTTCTAAACAAATTAAGAAATCTGAATTTATTACATCCTAATGACAATATTAAAATAGCTGATTCATTTATTGCAAATATTCATTGGCTAGTCAAGTTAAAGTGTGATAACAGAGTAATATATTTTGTCACTGTGTTATGTGACAGTAGAATAAAAAAATGAGATGAATTTAATAGTAGAGTTCTGAAAAATTCCTGTATTTTAGAGATTACAAAATGAACGAGACAATTAATACCTATTAAAATACATAGGTATCGAAAGTTCTGCAGAAATCTAAACAAAATGAAAAGAGTTTAAGCCAAAAATAGGGAGCCGTAAGCATGGGGAGGAAAATATCCTAAACGATACCTTACTTACTTACTTACTCCGTGGCGTTACAACCCTTCGTGGGTTTTAGCCGACTCGACAACATGCCTCCATTGTTTTCTCTCTTTAGCAACCTCCATCCAATTCACCACGCCCATAGTGCTTAGGTCTCCTGCTATATTGTCTCGCCACCGGAGACGAGGGCGTCCGCGTGGTCTCCTTCCAGTTGGGACTTCCTCCCACACCAGTCTTACTGTTCGTTCGTCAGAATGTCTTCTGAGGTGTCCTGCCCATTGGAGTCTTCTGGACTTTATTTCTTTTATGATGTTGGCGTCTGGGTAAAGTTCTTCAAGCTCTTTATTAGTTCTTATCCTATATTGTCCTGATGCTTCATCAAGCACCGGGCCAAAGATCTTCCTTAGGATTTTTCTTTCCCAAACACGTAGTCTCTCTTCATTTGCCTTTGTTAAACGATACCGCCTCAGTCTTAAACCAATTGTTTAAATTTTTCTACGCAAAATTTAATAGCCATCATATCGAAGAAGCAAATAACAACCTGGCAAATGAAATGATTAGGATCTATTCAACCCAAAGGAAAGACTACCTACCATTGAGGAGGTGATCTAAGCCATTAAAAAGCTTAAGAATCACATTTGCAGTGAGCTTTACAAGAATTATAAGCTGGTACAGATACTGCATAAAATTTTATATCTTATCTGGCAAAATGATACCATGCCCTATGAATGATTTTAAGGCGTGATACGTCCGTTATATAAAAAATGAGACCAGTTCCGATATGACAACTACAGAGGTATTACCCTGTTAAGAACTGCTTACAAAATGCTAGCTTATTCTCTACGAAACCTACAAGTTTAAACTTTGAGCATAATTGGAAAAAACCAGGAACATCAATAATTGGGCTGATTCATTCAGTAAGACAGATCCTCGGGAAGAAATTAGAATTTAACATTGAAACCCATTACGTATCCTCGAATGTACCAATCTATTTGTTAGTTTTGTATACCAGAAAAAATTATCCGAATAACGAGAACGACAATATCTCTAACTTAAAAGGTAGCGGTAAAATACAGAAAGACAATTCTAGAACTTTTGACATAAAGGATTGACTTAGATAAGGGGATGCACTGGCTTGCTTCCCATTTAAAATATTGACGCGAATTAGAGATAGTACAGCGGTACTATTTACAATAGATCGATACAAATAACTCTATTAATTTTAGCATATGCTTATGAAATTCACATAATAGGGCGTAGCAAGCGAGATGTTGAGCAATAATTCGTAGCCTTGGAAACGGCGGCGATACAGGTCGGTTTGGTTACCAACGAAGACACAACCAAATACATTCTGGTATCCTATAGCCTAGAATCCTATAGCAAACGAAGAACGGAAAACAGTCTTTAAAAGTCATATCTTGGAATGTGTTGATAGCTTCACATATCTTGGCTCGCTTGTGACTACTACAAACAAAACAAGTGAAGAACTTAAAAGACGAATAAACCTTACAAATAGAGCATACTATGGACTTCAAAAACAATTCCACTCAAAAAGCATCCAAAAGAACTAAAATTATTTAAAAAAAACAATGCTGTGGCCAGTCCTTATCTATAGAGCAGAAACATGGAGTCTAAGGCAGAACGATGAAAGTCTTTTGGGAATGTTCGAGCAGAAAATACTCATTTGACAAATTCACAATATTTGGAGCTATAAGCAACCAAGGGCAATGCCGCAAAAGATATAACTTCGAATTATATCGACTATTTAATGAACCAGACGTCATAACGTTTATTAAATCACAGCGATTCGGATGAGCTTGACACATAATACGAATGCTAGACTACGTGATCGCAAAGCTAGCCAGAGGAACACCTGTCAGAAGAAGAAGCTGAAGACTTAGGTACCTAATTCTTCTTCTTTGAGTGCCTCTCCTATCGGAGATTGGATATCATTATAGCGATTTTAATTTTATTTACTGCTGTTTTGAATAATTCGTTACTGGTACAGCCAAACCACTCTCTTAAATTTCTCATCCAGGACATTCTTCTACGGCCTGGATTTCTGCGTCCTTGGATTTTTCCTTGCATTATATTTTGTAAGAATGTGTACTTTGGTCCTCTCATCAGGTGGCCTAAGTATTCAAGTTTTCTCTTTTTTATATTCAGGATAACTTCTGGATCGTTATTTATTCTGCGTATTACCTCTTCATTTGTAATTTTATCCACTCAACTTATTTTTAGTATACGGCGGTAGCACCACATCTCAAAGCTTTCAAGATTTTTAACATTTTTCTGTTTAAGAGTCCATGTCCCAATATAGTAAAGCAAAGTACTGAATACATAGCATTTTAACATTCTAGTTCGTAGATGAATACTAATATCACGATTACAAAATAATTTTTTGTAATCTGGCAATTCCAATACGTCTTTTTATACGAGGGTTAGGGTTGTTAGTTACCTAGTTAGATGGAGTTAAAACCGCCTTAGGTGTATTAAAAATTAGAAAATGGCAACAGGTCCCTGGAAACTGATTAGAATGGCTACGAAGTTTGAAGCAGGCCAGTATCCACAGATTATTGTCGAGCCAAAGATGATGATGACGATGGATTAAATATGACAATGATATTCTAATATATTGGATAAAACTACAGAAGTATTATCTATTTTACGGGAAAAGAAATAACTCAAATAACACGACCATAAAAATAAGGTAAGGTGCAATAAATGGCCAACATAATATGTATTCTTAACCTCATGGAATTCTGTAAATAATAAATCAAGGAAAAGATACTAAACAGAGTATGGAAATAAGGTAGTAAATAGTGTAGCTGCGAAGCTTATTAGAATGCCTAGGTTTTCTGAGCAGATTCTTCGTTTGGCAGTTTAGATTTAGAGTAAACAAAACTATGACAATGGTTAATCTTTATAATAAAAAATTACATGTGAAGATACTCTTTCACTTTTTAATTATGAGGATAGATAACGTACTCAGGGGCGGATTAAAGCCCGAAAATTAGGTTTTTAATTTTTATAATTAATTATGTCTAATCTTTGTTTGATAAAGTCTACAAGTGTGGACGAGCGTTCCCGTGCTTATACCTTCACACCAGCAAGTGTGGATGTCGATGTGTGTAAATGCGATAGAGTCTCGCGCCTATCGAGTTTAAAAAGTCAAACGGAGCTATTTACATCAGTCTCCTGAACGTTACGTATTGTATCTTACGTGAGTTTTGATTGAAAAGTGTACAATTAAGACTTAAGTCACTGACCTATTTGATATATATATATATATATATATATATATATATATATATATATATATATATATATATATATATATGTATATATATATATATATATATATTTATATATATATATATATATATATATATATATATATATATATATACATAGATTGTTTTGGATTCATAGTCAATACTTTGTCAAATTCCAAAAATGAAAAGAAGACAAAAAATCCAAAAACAGGTAATTCTTATCTTCAAGCTATCAATAAATATATTGCTGCAAATTACAAAGTAAATGTGAACAAATTTGCACCGTTCATCAAAAAATATTTAAAGGCTGGAGTCCCTACTGGATCGTTGGTGTAAACAAGGGCAAAAAGAGCGTTAGGATCTTAAAGTTAGCGTTTATCTCATAGTGTTCTGGATCTACAAAGCCTAGTTCAGGAGAGGAATAAAAGCTGTAAAAATAACTAATTCGAAAAAAAAACTGCCACCGCCGTCAAACGTTCTGCTACCAGTAAAAATACTAAAATCTGTAAATAAAGTGACTAAGGCTAAAGAAGTAGCATCAAAGACAGAGAAAAAGCCGGCCAAGGCGACGAAAGTTAAAAAGAAGTCAGCTCCTAAAACAGCGTCATCTTCATCCCTAGTTCTGACATAGGCCAAAGTAAAAACACTAACCAAAGCAAAGAAATCAAATAAAGGCAGTCCTAGAAAAAATGAGTCTTTGAAACGATTACTATAAAAAATTTAAGTAGGTCTGAGAACATAAAACGAAAAGCAGATTGAGATAAAGTGGCAAAACAAATGAACATGGAGAACAGTTACAACAATCGTCGTCATTTTCGCAAATTTATGTATTTATTTATTTATTTATTTCACATACATATGAAATAATAGAAGAAAATATAACGACATTGCATTATGTCCAGATAGTTAACAGACGCCATGCGTCCATTAAAATTAAAATTAATAAAGGAATCTTTGGAATTATCTTGGATGTAACGAAGAGTCAAAACAAATCATAAGAAAATTAACTATTGCCTCCTTCTTCTAAACAATCAATAACGGGCAAAAGTTAAATGAGATTGGTTGGATTATACTGAAATCAATAACTTACTTGCACTATTAGGTCTGTAAATTATTTTCCAAGCAAACAACGCTAATGGCAAAACGGACGAATGATTGGAAAAATCTACATAAAAAATTGTCAGAACATGGAAACTCTACTGATCACATTATCTGCTGTGATTAACAATAAATTTAAAATAATTTTCATGATAGTAATATCTATTTAACACATAATGACTGTACTAGATTTTGATTCGATACCGAGCAGCGACAAGCGGCTGGCCTATTAAAATAGGCCCGGAATTACAATGTTGCCTAGGGTCCGATTTAGCCTTAGTCAGCCACTGAACGTACTGTTGTTATGTAATAGTACCAACAAAAATTTAAACTACCTGAAAAACTAGAAAACTGCAACAATTACTGAACATAGTATGTAGGAGAGTGAAAGTCTGGTATACATCATTTAAAACGGCGTAAATCAATTATAGGAAATTAAACCATTTGGCTGTTTGTTAGGTAATTTTTTATTTTAACCTCCACTTGTGAAAATCAAAACTGTTCCTTATTTCAAATTATTATACTTCATTTAAAAGTTAATTTCAACAATGACCTTTTGAATAAAAAATGACTTACTATGCATATAAGTTTTTGTGAAATAAATTTTTGTTTCAGTTTTTGATTGAATCTGTTATTTGTCGTTACGGCTTCACATCTCTTTCGATTAAAATATAAAAACTGAAACAAAACATAGTTTAATATTATTTAATGAATAATGAATGCCCAACATATCCAGTAAAATTATTAAGAAACGAAGCGGCAGAGATAGGCGTTTTAGGACACATTGTTGCAGATCCAACTATTGGTACACGAAAGCTTGCAGAATTATCTGTGGTTACTCAACGTATATTAATTAGAGGTACATAATAAAAGTGTTGACAAAAAATGAGAGCGATCGCTTAGTTTAGACGGCATCACATCAGCAAGGCTTCTCAGAGCTATATTTTGTAGGGCATCCAATATATAAAACAAGTACAACAAGTCCTCAATGTTAAGTCGTGCGATTTTAAATTAGAAAGTAGCAAAGGCCTCTTTGATCTTTCGACATGAGAACTCCATTCTGCCGGAGTCTCATCTCTCTTGAAGCTGGAATTCACTATATTTGCTTCTGTGTGTATCAGTGTATCGTCGCGTCGGACGAATTTCGAAAGGCAAGAAAGTCCATATCTATATAATCTACCTGGTTCTGAAAGTTAACAAAGACTTCTCTGATATTCTATTACAATTTTACATTTTTAATACAAGTGACTCAAAAAGCTATAGAACGTAGAATAGTCAACATTAAATTCAGCGACCATAGCTTATGAAGAAATAAGAGGAAAATCGAAGATAACAAACTCATCAAAACTCGTGACCAAGAGCACACAAGAGAACCATAGGCATAATCAAACTAGATGACTGATGGCATCCAAAAAATAAATGGTAACGAATGGATACAAAAAACAAAGAACAGAAACGAATGGATTCTCTTAAGGAAGGTTTACATCCGACGATGGATGGTATACCTGATAATGATTATCACATTATCATTATCATTATACCGTATAGAACGGTCGCGTAACTGAATTACGCTATAATATTACTTTTGTTTCAATGATATGTCAGATTTAAAAATTCCCGTTTTTAATGTTGGTGGAGAAGGAGCGAGATGTAAAGTTAATGATAAACTAGAAAGATGCCCCCCCCCCCCCGCCTTGTGGAATGATTAGGTATAAAACGTGCAAAAATGTGTCTTGAAGATAATTGATCTATTTCATTTTCGGTGCCGGATTCTGTAGACTATTATCTACTCTTAATTATATTGATTCATACGAGTATATGTATGACAAGCTAGATAAAAATGTCGATAACTTTCAGAGTATTGAACAGAATGAGTTTAAAGCCACATACCAAAACGAAAGTACGTAGAATATACGCTTATTGTTGTTTCCTATTTTATGTTAAGTACCTTTAAATTGTTATTACATATCACATTGGTCTCTTACTACCTTCAAAGAACAAAAATTGTCATTCATTAAACATATCATGTTTATATATTAAAATCAAACCAAGATGTTTTAAAATTTTGTTTATAAATCCACTGGCGTATCTAAACCAGGTAATACCTTAGTAGAATATTTTTATTTCAGATTATTAGTTTATTAAATCAATACTGTCTGTTACAATAAAAGTAGAAATTTTATGTTGTCGAATTGTCTTTCAATATCACCTCAAACTTCAAAATGAAATTATGATCCAAAATGGAATTAATTCATTTCTTAAATATTTACAAGTGTGAACTGACCTGGACATTGAACCGTTCCTTATTAGATGTTGTTTTGTTTTTAATAATGACTCTGTGTTTAATCTAACACCCTTTCTAACATTTTTATCAAAAAATGTTGGAAAACTAGAACAAACCTTTCGTTCTCATGTCTTAGTCATCTAGCTTTCAGTTGCTTTCTTGTCTGGTTTGTTGTCACTGCTTCCTTTTTTCTTTCGTATCACCCAAAGTGTTTTTAGCAGCGTTATGCAGTATGGATTTTACTTCTGTCCAAGTGCTATTAAGAAATTGTTTGATCTTGTGAATTATTTATGAAATTTCGGTTTTCGGTACCATAGCTTTTATACTCGTAAGTGTATAAGTTACATGTACACGACGAACGTTAGCTATCATCAGCGCAATCTGTACTTTGTCTACAGCTTTTCCAAAGAGAGTTGTTGTGCTGACTTTATTCTATTGTCCAAGGTTCTTTACTCAGGAAGTATACCTACGACCTGGAGCTCCCTTTCCTTTGATTATTAATTTTATGAGTTCGTATTTGTCATTTCTTAAGACGTGGCCAAAATATTCAAGCTTGCGGTTTTTTATAGTAAATAAAACTTCATGTTTATTATATAATCTCAGAAAGACTTATTTGTTGCGCACTCTGTCCATCCATGATATTCTGAGCATCCTGCTGCGTCTTGGACACGGCGCTAGTAAAGGTTGAATCTTCCACACTTTAATAAAAAAATGCTCGATAAACAGCAGCGCAGCACCGAGTTCGTAGCATCGTGCTAAGATGGTGACTACACAAAACAGATTTCATTTTGATAAATGATACCTTGGCCTGTTCGATTGCAAATTATCCCAGTATTCATTAAGCGAGCAACCTAGGTATTTGTAGGATGGAACCGTGCTACTTGCTAGCCATTAACTTCAACATAAACATAAATTGATAATCGCTATTGCATTATGCAGTAAGGTGATTACATCCTGCAATATCGTCTAGAAAACTTTATAAGTTGGCAAATAGCACGCTGGATTTTTGAAGTGCAAAGGTACTAAGGAAGAAATCCTTATTGTAAGAAAGCCTAACACTAGACTCACCTTATTATCAAACTGTATAAAGATAATCTGGCATATATTCGAATGGACGGATACCTATCTAACATGAATGCATTTTGGAGAAGGGAGTACGCTAAGAATGCATTATATCTTCCTTATTATTTTACATCTATTCAGAATTCATAATGCACGAAGTTTTGGATGGTAAGGACGAAGGAGTAAACCTAGGCGGTGTCAAGATATCTAACTTAGGTTTCGCAGACGACACTACATGTTTATCCTCTACTCCAGAAGAATACTAACGTATTAAAAAACTTGGGTAAAAAGCGCTAAGTTTGGACCCATGGTTAAATACTACAAAACTAAAATCATGGTTATTGATCGCCAACAATAATTTCCTGAAACCCAAACACGAACTATTACGGGATGCAAGTTAGTCTCGTTTATTGTATATCTTCTATCTATGGAGCTCTAGTTAATTGAACAGGCCCGAACCGGAATTTTGAAGACGCATACAACTAGCAAGAGAAGTAATGATTGAACTGAAGGGCGTCTGGCGTTATCGTCACATTACTATTACAGACAAGAAACTCGTTTCAACTCCGGTCTTTTCCATATTTTACTATGCATACCAGACATTGACAGCTAAAGAATCAGATAGACGAGGCAAATACGCTTTTGAAACGTGGACATAGAGACGACTGATGCAAATTGCATGGACGGCTCATCGCACGAATGCCTCGGTTCTAGATTAAATTAAACCTCAACCAGCGTCTCTCTAGTTCTGTTTACTCTAGAAATTTAAAATTCTTTGGTTATATCATTAGATGGAGAAATATTATTAATCAAACGATCCGAGTAGCTGAAGCTCAATGATAAACACATCTGCTAATATGTTAATAACTATGATGATGATGATGATTGTACTGTATATCTGGGTAGGTCTTAACGTTCCTAAACGTGATGCTCCAACGAGATTTTACCAGAATAAAATCTATTTAGTTCCTGTACCTATTGCCTGATGATATCAACGTATATAGGCTCCTCGGATGGTGTTAAAATACTAAGATAGTGGTAAATATATTGCTTTGTATGTAAAAGTGCAGAAGATGCTCACCTATTGCATTTCTTTCTTCAAGTTCATATGAGCCAATAGCGTTTGGTAGATCATGATTTTCGTTAGTTACGCCAATCTTGGCATTGAAATATCGTTGAATTATTGTGATTTTTCTATTTGGCAGTTTTTTAGTGTCTGTTCTAGTATACTATAGAACTCTTCAATTTTTTCATCTTGTTCATATCGCATTCATATTAACTGGACTGGCATTTAATCTAACAACAATGATGCGATCAATAACTGTTTTTTAATAATATACAGTGTTTTTGTTTTTTGTTAACCATCACTATTACACCATTTCTGAAGAGGTTAGATTTCCAATAGAAGTAAATATCATTGGGATTCTTAGAAGTGTACTGCCTATTGTCTGTCTAACGGATTTTTGATAGACCTACAATTATAAACGATTTTATTTTATTTTCCGCCACATTCACTTTTTCTGTTTTCAACAGACCACGAGTTCCAGGTGCCTTCTTTCTATGACGTATATGGTCTCCTGCAACGCCATGACCGTTCGTCCATTTCACACCAACTAACTCAGACCTTGATAGGTGCTAATTAGGTCACTCGGCGACTTCTCTCCCCATCATAATATATTGTTACACCTCTCAAAAAAATGCATGATAGTATTAAATATACCTCTAACACGTGAGCATGAAGTAGATGAAGTAATTATCAAGCAAGGAATAAAGATCAAATATTTAGCTTGAGAATTATCAGTTTTTGGCGATGTTAGGTACGGGGTCAGACAACTCACAATTAAAACTTCATTTATTAATACATCACCCTATCATAACATATGTAACTATCAAATGACAACGTTCATTAGATCTTACTTAAAATCAAATATATTACTCCTATTCAGGATCTAATTTAATAATGTAAAGCATTTATCTTGAAGAGAAAGAAATGGAATATATTGAAGAGAGTTAATTCATAGGTTATAATATCTTATTTACTCAAGATTTTCTGACCATATAGTTTTTGACAACGAAGACGAAGAATGGTAGTAAATGGTAAAGAAATAAAGGTGCAAAAAAAAATAAAATTAAAAATAAAATCGGAGAAAGTAAAAGTAATGAAATCATTTACATAAGTCTTAAAAGTGTAATCCAAAAATACTATATACACTTTTTTTTTAGATTAATCTAAAGTGGTTTTTTTAGATTATGCCTAAAACTGCTCACTGCCAAATTGAAGGATAAGCTCAAATTGGTCCTCTAATAGAGTGTTTTCCTTTGATATATACCCTGAACCAACATGACAACTATGTTTATTGTTTTCACCTGTTTTAAAACATTTTAAAAAATTGTGAAAACCTTGAAGTATCCATGTCTGTCTGACCGTCCGCTTATCTGTCCGTGAACACAACTCTTCCGTTTTTAGAACAGATAGGATGGCAAATGAGGTGTCTAATGAGAGCTTATAACCCAAAGATGGTATTAATGGTGAGGAATTTGACCTCGGACTTCAGGTAACAAAGTTGCAAACGAAAGCACTGTTTTTATGTCGCCGAAATAGTACAAACGATGTATTATTCGACGTACCTTAGCAAGACGAGGACAAATATATACCTCCGATTTTTATGTCACTTCCGGTTAAAAAATTATAATAGGAAGTTTGGCAAAAGAGACTTAAAATTAATGAAATCGTATATCGATCGACGCAAAGTTACAGGAAGAGTTAAAATATCGTCTTCCGGTTTTATTTGTAGTCACGTTGGGCGAAAACCTAGAACTTACGAAGTCCACTTGTTTGTTTTACTAGTGTAATTTTTGTATAAAACATCCTTTTGACTTTTGTATATTCTTGACCTGCCTTGGAAACCTTTTTAGAAACGTCAGTGTGAAAAAAATGTAGTTTTTCATTTTACATGTTTCTGAATACTGCATGGTGCTACCTATTAGTCTAGTGGGAGCGCCCACCAAACTGGCGTGGCAAGTGGCAAGTAGCAAGTAGCACGCATCTAGCATGTTATTTAAAATGTAAAAAATGGAAACGAATGATTCAGTTCACACCAAAATAACAGTTACGTCATTCATTCTAATCATTCGTTTGGATTGGTTACATTTTAAATAACATGCTAGACGCGTGCTACCAGCCAGTTGCCACTTGCCACGCTACTTTGGTGGGCGCTCTCACTAAAATTAGTTCAAAGATAATTTTGTTACATTCAATCAGAGACAAATCAACATTAGCTGTATTAATGATGAGAGTTGGCTTGAAATGTGACTTTATTAAAGATGGTATCCTTATTGTTACGAGATTTTGTAAATTTAAACTTTAAAGATTTTTGTTAACAAAGTATATGGCTGCTTGTCTGTTGGTTAAAGATAGTAATATAATGAAATTAATTAAAACGTACATTGAAAATGGTAGTTTTATTGTTCTTTTTGCTTTTCCTTACACTTTTTCTGGTAGTAGTATGAGGTTATGTTCTCGTTCTAGGTGAAATAAATATTATCAAAAAACCTGTCGTGGAACGCCAGGAAGATATAAAACATCGAAACTGTTTTTTGTTATTAATATGCATGCTTCACTTAGTAAAAACAGTTTCGCAATATTGATAAGCCCTAACAGAGTTATTTAAAAGCATTTTGGAGCATAAAGACCGTTGGGACCCTGAAACTGTGAATTCCTTAAGAGGTTATTTGGAATTATTCACATGAGAGATTTTGATTTTAATTTTTTGCTTCTTCTAAGTATTTTCTAAAATATGTCCTTCCACAGACATTTTATTTGATGTATTGCAGACTAAATCGAATGATAGTGGATTTTTTTGCATCAACCATAGAAGGTTATTAGCGGTGGTACAATATAGACTATAATATATTATAATGATTAATATAAAATATAAACTATAAAGTTTTTACAAAGTTGATTATAGTTAATTTAGAATTTTTCTTAAAGTATCACTTATATTTGATTATACAATTTCGTTTTCTTTAAAAACCTAATGATTTTGTCACAATCCGCACTGTCCAAAGCTTACTTTATATCACTTGGTAGTCCAGTAGCTTATCTTTCCATTTGATATAATGATGGACAGTCTATAACAATGTGGGCTACAGTTATATTGTTGTCACAGGCGTAGCATATTCTAGGAGGTTCCTTCCTTAGAGGTGTTCGTGCCTCAGTTTGGTATGTCCTAATCGGATACGATGTATTACAACCTGGTCCCTTCGCTTTACTAAAATTGGTGTTTTTGTTGATAGATTTGGGTTAACTTGCCTCAATTTATTATTTGGTAAGAGTTGCCATCTTCGTAACCATAAGTTTTAAGTATACTCATTGATGCATTTTTTATATCTGAGTAAGGAATTTGGTTAGTTCTATCTTCGGATCTCTCCATTTTACAAGCTTCATTGGCCATTTGATCAGCTATCTCATTTCCTGATATCCTCACATGAGATGGTATTCACACACTATGTAGTTGTTTTTGATTATTTTGTAGAGTCACAAGGTCTTTTTTAATCTGTTCTAAAATCGGATGATTCGGATATATTTTCTGAATTCCCTGGATGGCACTTAAGGAATCTGTGAATATTACTGTCATGTCTTCAGATCTATTAAGAGTTTGTTGTACTGCCTTGGATATCGCAAAAACTTCAGCAGAATATATTGAGTAGTCCTTAGGTAGTGGAAACTTGAGCACAGAATCCTCTGTGACAATGGCGGATCTTTTGATGCATCGGTATAAACTAGTTGACAGGGTGAATATTTATTTTTACTATTGTAGAAGTATTGTAGAAAAAGAGATGAAGGGATATTGTCCTTAGCATAAGTTGACAAATCTGTGTTACAATATGAAATTTGTATAGTTCAATGGGGAGCATAATCAATATTGGTATGCATAATACCCGGAAATGTAAAGTTGCTAATTTTTTTGCTAAATGATGGTCTAGGATGTATACTGGATTTTGTATTTAAAAATTAACGAATTCGAACATCAATTCGTCACAATTAACAGACAGAGGGAACGATTTGATATCATCTGGCAAAAAACTTGCCATCTCAAAGAGATGGGATCCAAGCGAAAACTCATTAGAATTGACGATGTAGGCCACACAAAAATATCGTCGACTTTTTTGTGAAATAATAGACAATGTAAATAATAACATTTCCCAGAAGCTTAAAGAAAGATTTAAAAACCTTTGTGATTTAAGATTTGTGGAATTATGCAATTTCAATAAATATGCCAACTATAGTTTCCCGGGAGAGTCTTTTAATTGTCTAAAAAAGCATTATTATTATTAAAACAAATTATAAATTTTTTGACATGCTTTTGTTGTTGTTAATTATATTATATATGTCATTTACTGTTCCTCCGCAAATAACCTCTCATGCTTGATGAGTTCACTAAGAAAAAAAGATATACCTATGCTAAGTTGCTTGACGTAAGAAAATAAGGAAAGTGAAAAAAGAATAATTGAACGAAAAAATACCCTCAAAAGAAATCTTACAAACATCGAATGTTTTAAAACTAGCGATATAAAGAAATACAAGAGAAACGGAATAACCAAAGAAGACTGAAGAAGATATGGGCTAAATTGATAAATTAACTGATATGGCAAAATAATTTGAGAATGGAATTCAACGAAATAGTTTTGAAGAAAATGTGATGAAGACGCTAGATTCTAAAAGAAGATTTATTTTATTAAGGGTGTTTTAGCAGTTCATGCACACTGCGATTTGAAATGGGCGTATCACTTACTTTTCTACACTGCTTACACGAGACTATCTTTACTCAGTGGCGCAGCCGACGGCTAGTTTAATGATAACAAATGCATTACTCTCCGTTCAAATAAGTTTTAACACGAACTAACTGACCAGTGACCGTACGTACATGAGATTTGACGTCACGAAGGTGATAACGGTGATAATAAACGACAATGATGAGTAACACGTTTCACTATTTGATTTTAGTATTTTTTAGCAATTGTCTTCAAAGTTGGAACAAGCTTTTCTCGATTATTACTGGATACAGAAAGGTGAAAAAAATCAACGATTACAGAAAAAAAAACTCTTTCAAGTGATGTGCGTAAAAAGTTTGGTTATAATAGAACGTTAAACAGTATAATCCAATTTTTCAACAGGTTTCAAAAAAATAAAAAAAGTAAAACCATAATTTTAAAATTAACATAATTTCGAATATTGTGTCCATATTTCGAGACATTTTGTCGGTGAATAACAGTTCCTAGGTTTTGGTGCACCGATAAAACAGCCTTAATATTATTTAAAAAAATTGAGGAAAAATAATTTTAAATATTGCAAAATATTTTGGCAAAAACATGTCAATTTTGTGCTTATAAACAATTAGAATAACTTTTTAACTATTGACTGCAAAAACTGATTTTTTCATATTTTGAGAGCCTAAATTTTTTTACATAGCTAAGGAAAACAAGTTGACCTAGAACACTTTGGGACGAAGTTAGTCACTTTTTTTTTTATAAATTGATAGCAGCTTTGTTTATAACAATAAGAGGCCTTATCTGGAGAGGTCATCTGAAAGAACATACTATGGTTTCAATGTGAAAAATTCAAAAAAGATCGCATTATAATGGAATCGTTCACAAATTGTGGTCCTCAAAATTGGTCGGCTTTGAAACTAGTGAAAGCACAGGAAGGGGAAGGAGCTGTTAACTGTATCTCTGTTTCTTGTTTATAGATTTCGAAGTTTCTTTTTTTAATTTGTATGTCCTTTTTGCGTACATTACGAATATGTATAATTTAAATAATTAGGTTGTTAAAGAAACCATTTAATTTAAGCATTTTTTTTTAGTTTTTATTTTTTTTTCGGGAATATTTGGGGTAATTTAATGTATATATATATATATATATATATATATTATATATATATATACTTCTTCAATAAACTTCGTAAATATTTTATTTATAATAGATTTTATGAAAAAAAATCAAATTATTCTCTTTCAATTCTTTCTACTTTAAAGTACGTACTTAATATTTCTTTAAAAATAAAAAATCTCAAAAAAAAATTTAAGATTTTCCTCAATGGAAAAATCATCTCAATGAAAAAATTTTCATGGCAACCTATTTATTTGTTATTATTTATTTATTTGACGCTTTTTAAACAAATTATAAAATTGAATACACGTGGCTTCGAAAGCAAAAGACATGATTATATTGACGAATACCAGCCCGTACGATAGATAATAATTTGCGCTAAAGACTGGTAATAATTTATTCAATATGATGGAGAATAGTCGGACAAACATTAAACATAAGTAATCTCTTGGAAGAAGAAATTAGTATTCTTGCTATAATAAGATTATCTCCAATTTTAACTTCTCTGTAATCGTTCAGAAATTTGTCCTCAATTTGTTTACTTAAAAGGTATTCGTTCAATTCATCTTTTTCTTGCTTCCTCAGTTGGTACATATATATATATATATATATATATATATATATATATATATATATATATATATATATATATTAATAGCTTAAACTTTATTTAAGTAGTAGTAGATTTATTTTGACAAAATCGGTCCTGGTACTCCGCTTTCAAAGCAATATTGGTAACTTCAAAAGAAAACTATATTATTACATTTAAAAAAATTTATTTAAGAAAAGTATATTGATTTTTTATTTTTAAGCCGTTATAAAAAATAAAACAATATCTATACTAAAACGTAGAAACACTAATGACAATTAAATGGGTACAAATTAACAAACATTAACAAATTATAATTTAGTGGTAATTTTTAATTTAGAACTAGCAAAAACGAACGGCTATTAATGCAAACGTCAATTTTGGCGAGGTGTGCGAAATGACTTGAGTTACTGGAGTAAACGAAAGTTAAAATTTTAAATGATTAATATTCTTGCCTCCGCCACTGATTGACACAACCAATGCCGTTCACATGTTTTTAAAATCTGAGCGGTAAAACCTCACCATAATTGACATTTGCTGCATATGTGAAATTAACATCTTTAAAAATAGCTAACTGAAAGAGAAACTAAATATATTTAAAATAGAAGGGGCAGACTATGAATTTATGTTTTGAAACTATTTTCTTGTTGCATGTTTAACTCTAGATATTATTTTATAAGGGATTAAACCACAATAGATTGTAATAAGAATTGCATCTTACATTTACTTGACATTTCGATCACAATCCGGAAATCATTTTCAAAAAATTCTGAAATAATAAATATTTAATATTAACATTTTAGAATTGATTGAAAACGATTTCAGGATTGGAAATCGAAACGTAAAAGCAAAAGGTAAAATGTAATTCTCATTACCAACAATTGTAATACCATATAAAATAAAATCTAAGTATGAATTTATGAGAATTTGGTCCATTTATTAGACAAACACTGAATAATAATGTAAATTGGTAGAGGTACAAATTTTAATGCCTGTCATCATTTTAAAATAAACACGTACAAAAAATACAAACAATCGTTGCTAATAGGTGATCTTATTAAATGGATAGCGCCTGAAGAGAGTTGTTGAAACGTAATCACGTGGGAATCACTGAACAACATTTATTAAAAAATAATATAAGTATGGCACAAAAATGTTATGTATTATAGTATTATCCTAAAAATTCTACAACTTAATAATTAAAGAAAAGAGAGAAAACTTAAGTATGACAGTAACATAATGTAAGACACGAGTGAATGAAGTTCTGAAATATCATTTTTACACTACAAAGTATATTTTTTAAGGATTAAAATCGTTCGGATACATCTAGCAAGATCACAGCAGAACAACCTTTTCGATGAATACTTGCGTCACATCAAAAATAAGTGCAGTAAATTTTCAAGGGTTGACAATATTAACACGGATTGGCAATAAATAGGGCATAGACTTAAGACGTTCGAAGCTTGAAGATGAGAGAAAAAGAGGTAATTTGAGGAAAAGCAGTTCCAAATGATTGGAATCTATTAAAATCAAACGAAAGGTATCCATTGAGGTAGTCGTCAAAGCCATTAAAAAGCTTATGAATAATACATTACCAAAAATTGATCAAATCTGCACTGAGCTCTACAAGAATGGTATCGACGCTCTGGTACAAATATTACATAAGAACCAGACTGCGTATTAACCAGAATGCGTGAGTTTAGGATACCAGAAAAACTAATCGACCAGGTAAGTGTAGGATAAGGATATGAACAATGTCTTTAAAAACAAGTGTTAACATACAGGGAGAGAATTCCAGAAGTTTTGTAATAAAAATGGACTTAGACCAGGGAATGCGCTAGCTTGCCTTTTATTTAATATTACTGATTACCTTAGACTGATAACTTGCATTGATAGAATATGGCGTAGCAAGCGATATGTTGAGCAAAAATTCGTAGCCTTGGAAACGGCGACGAAACAGATCGATCTAGTCTTCAACGAAGACACAACAGAAGACAAAACCAAATATATGTTTAATTACTAAGGATCTTACAGCAAATAAGGTATGGGAAATAGTCTCTGGGAAATAGAGCATACTATGGACTCCAAAAACAATTCCACTGAATAAACAACCAAGATCATCTAAAATTATTATATACGAAACACTGCTGAGGCTGGTCCTCATATATGGGGCGGAAACATGGACTATAACGTAGAAAGATGAAAGACTTTTGGGAATGTTCGAGCGGAAAATGCTCATACGACAAATAGACAATATTTGGAGCTATAAACTACCATGGGAAGTGCCGCAAAAGATATAACTTCGAATTACATGTTATTTTAATCTAATTGCCATGTTAATAACATTTAATGTCCTTAATATGTGATTTAAACCCTAATATGTATTTTAAGTTGGTAAAATCGTTTATAAACCCTCTAAAATGATATGACGATTTCCAAAACCAAATAATCCATTTTAATAACATACAAATTTATACGGACAGTCTGCTCAAAAAAAAACATGTATTCTTCTCAACTTTAAGTGCATTTTTCCAAAATTACCGTCGGAGTAGGTTGACACTCTTGCTTAATAGTGTCCATATGATATTGATGTTTTAGATTAAATGCAAGCCAGTCGGTAATTAAAGAAAGAATGCAAGGAAAGATACGTTCGCCACATTATTTATATAATAAATTATTATCAGAAACCCATCAGGATCGGTTGTCACCTAAACATTTTTTTTTATATAATGAAAATAAAAACAAAGGGATTCTATGTTCACAGTTTTACTAAATAATTCAATTTATCTAACTCAGTCTTTAGTGTTGGTGGATCAGGTTACTCAGTAACTGCCAGTGCCAGTCCCAAATCTGGATAAAGGAGGAGGGCTGGACGTAGAGCTAACGACCCTATATTATTAAAAGACATTGTCACGAAGTCAAGAAAATGTCACCTAAAGATGGCAATATATCTTTTAGGTCTATAAGAAATGGCAGACGACAGGAATGAATTACCTTCCTAATACAGTAGACTCGCGATTTTCCGAGCCTCTTGGTTAACCGAGGCAAAAGTCGTAGCAGGTGAGTTACAATTGCGAATAGTTATGCGCTGTTAGTTCTAGCCGGAATTTTCATCTACCAAGTTGGTCATCTCCTTATTTCTAGAAATTTCTGTCTCTATCTCGCGTTTTGTCTACAATTATTGTTCCTATGTTAATCAGTGTAAGTTGGACAAGGGTGAATCAATAAAGAAGGTTGCTTCAGATTTAGGTATTGGAGAAGTAACTGTTGGAGTTTGGAAGCGTAAACGGAATGAAATCGAACAGTGGGTCAACCGAAGTGTGAGTGGTGGGAGTGGATTGGCGCGGAAGATCATGAACAAATTTCTGATGTGTTGTTCTTGTGATTTTCACAAATGAGAGGATTGGGCAGCCCGATAAGTGGTCCAATACCCAAAGCAAAAGCTATTGAATTCCACACAAGAAGTTTATGGATTGAGAAGAAAACTCTTGTGCTAGTGAGGGATGGATTGACACAAGGAAGAAGAAATATGGTATCTGACAATTGACCCTTTGCGGCAAAAACTTTTTGTTGACTCAATTGAAATTGAAACATTTTATTAAAAATTACAAGACATTATCCTTAAAGATAGACTGACTTCAGACCAAATATTTAACTGTGATGAGGCAGGCCTTAATTTTAAAATCCTTCCTTGGAAAACACTAGCTGCTAAAAATGAAGGAACTGCACCAGGTTACAAGAAAAACAAAGAGCGAGCCACAATCATGATCTGCAACAATGCTTCTGATTCATTAAAATTAATATCTGTTAATAGAAAAATCCAAAAATCCAATGACATTCAAAAATATTCAAGTGAATTGCTTACCCACAACCTATAAAAACCATGAATTAATTAGTGGCAACATAAGAGCTGTGTTTCTTTCACCCAATATGACGTCTTTCATCCAATTCCTAGACCAAGACGTTATAAAAGCAATGAATAGGAATGATCGACAGAGGCTTCTTTAGGTACTGCTAAATAGGCTGGATGAAGGGCAGACTTTAATTACCGCATTTAAGAAGATCACGGTTATTAAATATATTTTCTATTGTTTTATATCTTATCTTTAACGACGTTACAGTGTCTAATATTCAAAAATCATAAAAAATTATTTCAGAAAGAAAACGAAACACTGAAACTTCAAAAAAAAACTGCTGACTGTGAAGGTGATACTATAGCTAACCTAGCCAATCGGAAACAAAGACGCCATCGATTGGATGAATGGAGATGAAGAAAAAAAACTGACAGTTGACGCAATTGCCGATCTAATTCTAAACATCGACCAATAAGAGGAAAAAGATACATATAAGATAACTCAAAAGATTTCTCAATCCGATAGGTTTAAGGCCCTTGAAGCACCTCTCGCATACAACTAGCAGCAAGTGGAATCAACGCCAGTATATGTACTTCATTTTCAACGTTGGAGCAACATCGCTGCTTTAAAAAGAAGAATGAAGCAACGACTTTGATAATAATAAGAAATATGTTTTTATCTTCATTAAAATAACCACAGTTAATGTTATTTACGTGTTTCCGTGTATCCAAGGTAGCGACGGTCCCAATTACCTTGGTTAATCGCGAGTCTATTGTAATAGGTAGTCTAAGATGGGCAGTACACTTGTCAAGACCAAACAAAAACTGTCCTCCCAAACGAATCCTAGTGGAAAGATGATGTAAATGACAACTTGAATAATATTGGTGCGGCAAATTGGCAATGAACAGGAACAATTAGCAAAACTAAGGAAGCTTGACACTCAACTCAACAGGGCTGTAGTAACATTGATGATGATGATGCACTTTATCTTTCAATAAGAGTAGTAACTTTTAATTTTGGTTTTAACCAACAAATTTTTTTAGGAATTTAATATAAAATATTTATAATGTTGAATAAATGATCCAAGTGTGTTTCTTATATTTCTTGTTAAAAAAATATTTTGTTAATTAATGATATATACAAAAACATCAGTTTACATTTTCTCAAAAACTTAAGTAAATGTTACCCTTTAATGAAGTGTGAATGAAATTAATGATCTAAATAAAAAAATATACATAGGAGACGACATTATACTTTGACAATCACATTATCAAAGCATTAACAATGATTCAACTTAACTAAACGAATATTATTTGTAAGATTGAAGTTCAGTTATTCAATAACCAAAATCAATATTATTTGCTACATAGTTTTAGAAAAAAAAAACAGAATTTGACATAGTGATAAAACTGTCTCAGTGATAATAGATCTTAATGTCTTGCAGAGACCATTATTGCTTCTATATTTTGTTGATTCCTTGGCATATACAATGCTGGATTAATGTATAAATGTGAAAATACAAATAACTCTAATTTTATCACTTTGTTAATTCGTTCTTCTTTGTTAACTTCGTCTTCTTAAAAGGAGTTTACTGGATTTTACACATTTTTATTAATTCCTACAAATAAACATAGAATGTGGATTAATGTTCTGGGTGTTTATTATTTTTTTTTGTTTATTTATTTTACTTATAATAATATATTGGTACAGTCCTTGGACAAATTATTATGGTTTATTATTAATGGCAACATTGTAAGTACCTAACTCATAAAATATTTTCTAACTGTGACATTTCTTTAGATAAGGTCTCATTTTGTTATGTTAGTGGAAGACCATGCATCATACAGTTTATTAATAAACTGTTAAGTTAAAGTACATTCCATTTGATATAATTGACAAATAGGTGAGTACTTTTTAAGTATTTTTTTTTGTGGGGGAAGTACAAGAGTTAACATTGAAATATGTAACAAATGGAAAAGTGAATTACAAAATTTGTTATATGGTTATGAGCCTGATAATATCTTCAATGCTGAGGAAGGGGACTGCTTTTTAAATGTCTTCCTGATAAGTCTCTAAAAAATTATTAATACCATGGTGGGAAGCATAGCAAGGAACATTTGACTATTCTGCTAGCAGCAAACATGTCAGGCACAAAAAAAAACTCACTATTAGTGACCAGTAAATCTAAAAAACCATGTTGTTTTTCAAGATGTCAATCACTACCTTTGAAATATGAAGCAAATACAAAAGTATGGATGACTTCTGCCATTTGTAAAAACTGCTTCATAAATATGGCAATTACAATATTATATTCTTAATAAAAGAAAATGGCCAAAGAAAAA
This sequence comes from Diabrotica balteata, assembly GCA_918026665.1. Taxonomy (NCBI): domain Eukaryota; kingdom Metazoa; phylum Arthropoda; class Insecta; order Coleoptera; family Chrysomelidae; genus Diabrotica; species Diabrotica balteata. Next base: position 120,303,391 of record OU898278.1, read on the forward strand.
AGAGAAATCTTGTTATTCATTGATAATTGTACAGCCCATAATGATATTCCACAAATGAAAGCAGTTAAAATTCATTACCTGCCCACCAATGCTACATCAAAATTACAGCTCGATCAAGGTATCATTAAAAACTTAAAATCATTAGATCGAAAAAAGTAAGGCACATATTGGATAATATGTATATTATGTATTGCAAGCCATGGCTGCCATTAATGGCTGATAAAGCTTGACTAAATGTAACCACAACTACTATAACAACCGATTAGGTACACTGTGGCTTTGCATCATCAGTGTTGTCAATAAAAGGAGCTAACACTGAAGATGTTTCTATTTCACCTCCTGCAGAATGGAATACAGTGGTATCTGAATCAAGAATATCCTTTGAGGACTTTGTTACATGCAATGATGGAGTTACGATTGCTGGGACTTTATCTGATGTCTAAATTATCGATTCAGTAGCTCAAAAAATAGGTACTAATGATTTAGATGACATGGAAGACATTAATAAAATGACACACTCCATGGCTTTCCACCAATGCATGAATATCATTAAATACTTTACAGAATTTTATAGAGCAAACCAGCAACTCTGAAGAATGAGAATTGTCTGCTCTTTATACCTTATACAATGTTACATATATAAAACAAAGGAATTCTCTAAAGCAAAAAAAAATTACTGACTTTTTGACTAATGCCTTATTTTTATATTTTAAAGATGTTTTGAAATAATGTTGATTTATAATAATAAAAAAATATTTTTTACCTCTAACTTTAATTCTTATTTATTTTAAGATCGGCCTTAAGTTGAAATCCTCCATAAGTTGAAATCTCTATGACTCAATTTTTTTGGTGTCTCCCTTAAAGTTCAACTTATAGAGGTTCTACTGTATGTATGATAAAAATTGTGATTTATGTATCTAGGAATAAATATAGAAATATAATATTTTACTAACCATTGCAGTGTGAAACTTGAATCTTTTCTTCAACAGTCCTATTTTTCTCTAACTGGACCTTTAAATCTAAATAAATTTCAGTTTTGGGGAGATTCACATAGAGTTCTTTTTTACTGAAAGGTTCTTGTTTTTTTAATAAATATTCATATTTTCTACTTATATGAGACATTTTCTTAGTGTAAGATTACAAAATATAATTTTTTGAGTAATACCTAAAACAAACAAAAAACTTTTGTTAATAAAAAAAATACAAAAGGTGTACCAAATATTTCTATATACTTAGTACTATGTAATTCAAAATATAAATATTTGAGAACATGTTTCTACTCAATAATAAGCTAGTTCTTCTATAATGTTTCTTCTATAACTAAAAAAGTAAATACAGCATAGGACCATGAGCAGCTGAACATAGAAAATATTTAAGATGGTATTGACTGCTATTCCTTTAGATGAGACAGATAGGGAGATCTTTATATCCACAACATGCTACCATTACCTTAGGACTGGAGGAACAAGGTCACATTCATATTATAAAACATAGTTATCAGCAGTATCATACATCACAAACGAGATAATGAGTGATATTTCCTAGTATTGGAAACAGCGCTGAAGCAGGTCATTTAGAAGACAAAACCAAGTACATGCTTGTTACTAAGGATCCTACAGCAAATAAGTTACGGAAAACAGTCTTTGGAAGTCATATCTTTAAACATGTTGACAGCATCACATTCCTTGGCACATTAGTGACTACTACCAACAAAACAAGTGAAGAAGTTAAAAGGCAAATAAAGCTTACAAATAGGGAATACTGTGAAATCCAAAAACAATTCCACTTAAAAAGCATCCAAAGAAGAACTAAAATTAATAGGGATATACAAAAATGCAAAGGTTGGTGTTGCATAAATTTTTAAACATAATTGAGCAAATAACATCACATTATTAATTACAGATTAAAAAAATATATATTGACATCACACATTTAAAATATATTAACATTACAAATTAAATATGCTGATCAAGGAGAAGGATAGGCCAGGCACTCCTCCACAGTATAGGGCTCAATGTCAACTAGGTGTTGAAAAACCTTTCTTTTAAAAGCTCTATAGTGTGTTTCCTGTTGAATGTCAGATGGTAGACTATTATAAAATTTAACACATGCATACAAAGGACTTCTCTCTGTTATAGACAATCTGTCTATAACAGAGTCTTGCCATACTGCTCCACCATAGGCTGATCAGACACTAGCATATTTTAGTCTAAGCCGCAGATTCATTTAGAATTTTAAACTGCTGTGTTAGCCTTTTTGTTTGCTGTACACCTAGCTGGGGATCAAACTCACTTCCTCTGAACCACTGGCAGTAAAACAAATGGGAAACCGGCCGCCCAGCCTGCTTGACTATCTGACCGACGATAATTTTTATATTCATTCCATTTATTATTTATGGAACTTAAAACCAAACTTTTTTCAGTCTTAGAAATTTATCATTTTAATTCAAACAATTTGAAATCAATTACAAATTAATCATTTTTTATAACAATGAGGTTCATATTTAATTTGTAAAAATCTGAGTTTGTATTGAGTTACTTATCATTTATTCCTTCCTACATTTCTCATAGGACAGTAGTAACATGCTTGTTACCAGTTCACTCAGCACCTTATGATGTCTGGTATAAAGAGTTCCACATGTATATTAAGCCACCATACTAGCAAGAATATTGTTTTATTTATAATGATAAGGTTATAGTAAACTATGCTGTGATGATAAAAATATAGCAAATAGTTCCATAGATAGGATGAGAAGTTCAAAAACAGAAGAATACCTGAAAAGAGCCAAAAATAGGTTTTTATATAATAGATTAATATTAAATGAAAACAAAACAAATTTAATGTAAAATGTGCTCCAAAAAACCAATTATGCCGAATATAAAAACACTAAATCTAAATGGAGTTGTTTTGTATTCAGTTTTTAGGTGTAGATATTGACAACTTTTTATGTTGAAAAACCATAAAGGACAAGTAAAACCTTAAATTAGACTTTGTATAGGGTAAGAGTTTTAAGAAAATATGTAGAATTGAATGCTTTAAAATGGAATCTGAATTAAGATACTACCCAGTCTAAATTTTCTTTCCCTGAACTGAGAAGGGTATTATTTTAAAATAGTTTAAGTAAATAGTTAACACATTCCATAGCCTCTATTTGTAATTACCTAGGTATTTTTAGATAGATCCAAGATAAGTATAAGTACCATTAAGTATTTAGTCTATTATAGTTTTATAACCTTTACTGCACATAAACGTTTTACTTTGATATTACTGCAAGCATATTTTACCTTTGACTAAATACATAAATAGGAATAAATACATACCAAATTAGCCCTTATTACCAAATATCAACATAAATTAATAATAAATTTTCCAATCGTCATCACAATTACACTTGTAAACAATGCAATATGCAATGCAATAACCCACTATGAACCCACTTATCTATGCAATTTGCAATAAAATAACCTAACCTAATCTAACCATTCGCGATAGCAAATTCCGACAGGGGGCGTTGAAGATTTTAAAGAATATTAAAGATGGACGATAACTTCGGGAAACAAAAATCATTTTGTCATTTGATCTCTAAGGTATAAAACTGGTATAAAACATTTAATATAAATCATTTACACGTGTGTTTTGCAAAAGTAAAAGTTGGAGTACGTTCTTCAAAGTTTATTTGTTTGTGATTCGAGTTTATACATAAGGTAATTGACTCCCAAACCTAAATAAAAATAAATGTTTTTCTACATTATTTGTCTAAAACACCGGAAGTAAAATTTACATTATATTAATTATTTATATGGTTGTAAGATCGGCAGAGATCTTTAGTTGAGGGTGAGGCAGTTTTTGGAGCTGGCCACGTTATATTTTGTAAATTACGCCTTACGTTTTCTACTAATAACTTCATGAGACGTTTGGGACAATTTAGCTGATGGAACAACATTTTTCTTCAGTCTCCTTAATTTAGTTTCAGGTGTTACCATAAAGTAAATTAAGTATAAATATATTAGAAGATAAATAATATTTAGCGGAATATTAGCGGAAATTTATGTATGGGATTTTTTTTGTGAATTATAATAGTGATTGTATTTATAATAGTGATTATAATAATGAACATTGAGGAACACTGCAATAGTTTTTTGAAGTCGAAGTCATTATATATTAGGGGAAAGCGTGTACCTTGGGACGGTTTTACCTTGGGACAATCATTATAAAAATGTAACCGTTGTAGCGAGAAATCTGAGAAATTTGTAATATGATGGTAACACTGTCTCCACTTACATCAAACATTCGCGTTTCCGTCAGCAGCCATTTGATGTGACGACAAGTGTAAAACGTTTTGGTGTCCGTGAAGTAAATTTTATCCATCTTTATAAAATAATAGGAAAAGCACGGTAAGAACTATTGGTTGAATTTTTTCGGCGTATTTCGTCTTTATATATTTAATGCTCACTGTAAACTATATTTTATGAGAAAAAACTTTACTTTAAATTGATGAGGTTAGATTTAGTAAAACATGTGCTTGGTTGTACTTGGGACGTTGTTATGGTTGTACGTAGGGACTTGTCCCAAGGTACAACCAGATATTTTTCTTCACCGTGTTAATGTTAATCTTATTGTTGCAGATGGGAAGAAGTGCTACAGGAAAAAAAAGGGTGAAAACCAGATGCAGAAGCATTAGAAGCAGCTGCCAATGAGATACTGGCGCATAGTCGACCTTTGAGAGAAATAGCCTATCTGTATGGTGTTTCAAAAAGTACTCTTAGCGAATAATTCAACACGCAAAGTCTTCAGTACTGAACAAGAAAACGAACTGCTCACTTACATTATCAAAGCTGCACAGTGGAACTATGGTGTCACTGTTGAAGACATGCGAAAACTAGCATATCAGTACGCCAAACTCAACAATGTGAACTACCCTGAATCATGGGATAATAATAAAACTGCTGGTAGACAATGATACCGATGTTTTAGAACTTCTTATAATAACAAAATATCTCTTCGGAAGCCTGAAGCCACAAGCTTAGGTCGAATGGCCTGTTTCAACAAGCCAAACGTTTTAATATTTTTTGATAAATTGGAAGAAATTTATTCGAGATTAAAGTTAACACCTCAAAATGTGTGGAATCTCGATGAGACCGGCTGCCCTACTGTTCACAAGCCAGTTCGTGTGCTTGGCGATATAAAAGCTAAGCAAATTGGAGCAGCTACTTCTGGCGAGAGGGGTATTAATGTTACTATGATAGCCTGCGTTAGCGCTGCCGGAACATTTATTCCACCAGGTATAATTTTTCCACGTGTTCACTTCAAAGAGCACATGATTAACAACGCACCACCTGGAACTATTGGTATGGCAATTCTAGTGGTTGGTCCAATGCTGAATTGTTCGTTGAATATCTTCAACATTTCATTTCAGTTGTGAAGCCATCTCCTGAAAATAAAGTGTTGCTTATCCTCGACAACCACGAAAGCCACCTCTCATTGGCTGCTATACACATAGCTAGGGATAATGGAATAGTAATTTTAACCTTTCCTCCGCATACCAGTCACAAACTTCAGCCGTTGGATAGGTCTGTGTTTGGGCCATTTAAAAATTATTTCAATAATGCTAGCAAAGATTGGATGCTGAACCATCCGGGAAAGCCTATATCTATTTACGACATGTCAGAGCTGATAGGAAAAGCATTCCCATTGGCGTTTACCCCAAATAACATTTCGTCAGGTTTCAAAGTAGCAGGTATATGGCCATTTAATGCAAACGTGTTCGGAGACCATGAGTTCTTACCAGCTGAGGTGACCAACAGGCCATATGAACCAAAACAAACTGATATTGAAGAGACAGAACTTATGGAAGTTGATGAAGCCATACCATCAACAAGCAGTGCGCCATGTTCCACTACTGGAATGACCCTGAACAAATTCGCCCATTTCCGAAGGTTCCACCGCGTAAGACTGGTGGAAGGGGAAGGAGACCGGGAAGATGTATGATTGTCACAGACTCACCGGAGTTGCAGAAAATTAAAATATGTAAGCCAGTCCCGAGGAAAAAAGAGGCAGTCAAAAGAGCACTAGTTGTATCTTCTTCTTCGTCTGAAGATGAAGACGAGCTCGAGCTTAAAGACATCTCTGATGGAAGCAGATTTGACTCAAGTTCCGAAGATGAAGATGTTCCTGATTTCTTTCCATCAGACAAAGTTGCACTCAATTTTACCATTGGCAGCTGGGTTGTGGTAAAATTTGAAGTCACTGGAAAAGCTACATCCACTGATGTTTTACTATGCTGGTTTGGTTCAAGAAAGCATAAACCAAGAAGTTACTGTGAAGTTTCTCCGAAAACGGAAAGTTTATTTTGTCTTCCCAAATGTTGAAGATATTGCCGTCGTGAAGCATTCAAGCATAGTGAAAGTGTTGCCTGTGCCCAAAATACGGCGAGGATTTCATTCATTCAACATTGCCTTTCCACAAAATATTTCTTTTAAATAATATATAAATACAATAAAATACTTTTATTGGTTTTTTTCATCATTAAAAAAGTTATTTCAATATTTGTTTTATTTATATAAATACAGTCAGTTCATGTCCCAATGTACAAACAACACTGTCCCAAGGGTAAACCACAGGTTGAACCTTGGGACTAATATCACTGTACACTTATATGGTAATTACTGATTTACTCGTTGGTTATTATCGATATTTTTAATATCAGTCCAGTGCCTAAATCTTCATTCTTTTACATGGATCAAATACATTTCAGTTTCAGATGAAAGAAAAAAACATAAAAATTTAAAAGTAAATTTTGTCCCAAGGTACACGCTTTTCCCCTACAATATAAACCGGTCGTTAATATGTATTCAAATTAATGACAGTTTCAATGTTTTCCCGAAGTGGATGGTTTTGAAATCTAAGACCAGGCGTCGCCAACGGTGCGGTTCCTCGCCAAAAGGAGTTTAAAACAATTAAAAATTTAAAATTCCACCTATTTGTCAAATAAATTATGTCAGTGCTGTAAACAGTGTAAACGCAAGGTGTAAACCATCGAGCAAAAAGACAAAAGAGAGAATTTAAAGGTAGTGGGGGCAAACATATTGTTAGACAGGAAGTGCGATTTTTAGAGGCCACATTAAACAAGGAAAGAGAGTCTCTCTCCTTGTTTGACATCAAATTTAGTTGGGTTGTTATTTTTTTTTTATTAGAAAAATATGTCGCATCCACCAAAAGGTTATTAGCGACGGAACAAAAATATAAATAACAAAGTTAGACACCTACAGATTGTACAAAATGTTTATGGATCTGAGATAATTCACTATATTTTCATAGGAACAGTTTTGACCTAGAGCCTGTAGTAGAGCGTTTGGGATCTTGTAGCGCTGTCTTTCTTGGTCATATTTACTACAAATTATTAAAAAGTGTTCGACTGTTAATCGGACGTTACACTGATCACATATAGGTGGATTATTCTTTGTGAAAAGGTAGGAGTGCGTTAATCTGGTATGTCCTAGACGTAAACGTGATTAGCGACGGAACAAAATATAAATAACAAAGTTAGACACCTACAGATTGTACAAATGTTTATGGATCTGAGATAATTCACTATATTTTCATAGGAACAGTTTTGACCTAGAGCTGTAGTAGAGCGTTTGGGATCTTGTAGCGCTGTCTTTCTTGGTCATATTTACTACAAATTATTAAAAGTGTTCGACTGTTAATCGGACGTTACACTGATCACATATAGGTGGATTATTCTTTGTGAAAAGGTAGGAGTGCGTTAATCTGGTATGTCCTAGACGTAAACGCGCAACGCAATTTGTTCCCGTCTATTGCGCGACGATGGAAACCACTGAGACACATTATTTTTAATTTTATTTAGATTGGAATTAGTTCGAGACCACTCATTTCGCCACAAACACAACACTTTATTTTTAAAATAAGCTTTTAAGTCACTGGAAACACACTTGTCTATCGGCTCCGACAAATCACTTAAAATAGCCTCTCGTGCAATCCTGTCAGCTTCTTCATTTCCTGTTATTCCAACGTGTGAGGGAATCATAAAAATTGGACGCTTCTTCCATGTTCATGAGCTTGGGAAAGCTGGTATTTTAGCAACTTTTCAAAAGGATGTTTCGGAAAAATGTGTTTTAATGAGTTTAGAGAGCTAAGGGAATATGTTATGAACAGGGCTTTTGTGGGTTATGTTATTGTTTGTCCCAAATGTCACATGAAATCTTATTTATAATGAAGTTTTTAAACAATTGTGACGCATTTTAGACTATTATCGTTAATAATTAATAAAAACTTTGTCGTCTAAGACACATTCTGAAAAATATTATATAGCTACTGTTGATAAGTGTGGGAAAATTTAAATTTGGCGCATTCGCATTTCCGGATATGTCCGCTATCAGAGGCCACTTTTTTGGTGTCCTTTTCATAAGGATTAGATTCCCTCTTTTGTCTTTTTGCTCGATGGTCCCAACCATCTTTTGCTTTTTGTACTTGATCTCCCGCTTCTTTGTCCAGGTTTCCATAGCTGGACAGTGTAATTCCAAGGTATTTTATTTTTATTATTTGTTCAATACTGATGCCATAAATTTCTATTTTACATCTGGTTTGTTCTTTGCTGATTACGATTGTTTTGGTTTTTCTGAGATGAGTTTGTCATATTAAATTATTTTGCTCTTATGTTAAATCTGTGGACCATTCTTTGTAGGCTATCTTCATCTTGTGCTATCAATATTGCGTCATCTGCGTAAGAGTATTTTTATTTTTTTCTTTTCTATTCTGTATCATCTTCCTTTGTTAACTTTTAATGATTTCATCCATAATAAAATTAAAGAGCATAGGGTTCAATGAGTCCCCCTATCTTATTCCGCTTCTTGTTTTTATGGATTCTGTAAGTTGTACATCTATTCTGACTTCCATTTTGTTGTTCTGATAGATGTTTTTGATATTTTTTATAATATTTAGGGCAACTTCTCTATTATGCTGAAGATGGATTACAGCTTTGAATCTTACTCTGTCAAATGCGCTCTATAAGTCAATCAGACACAGAAATGCTGGTCTATTACACTCTAGTGATTTCTTAGTAATTTGCCCTATAACTAATATTGCATCTGTACACAGTCTTCCACTACAAAAACGCTGTTGTTCATCTGCTTAACTTATCCTCTGATTCAATAGTGAATTTGTTAATAATCAGACGCGGTGGCCACACTATCTTATGCGATAGTCTTCAGGGCCTTCAACATTTAGTATTATATTTATTAGTATTAGTATTATTAAATTTAGTATTATTGATAAGTTCAAAACTGAGTGTGTTTTTTTGTTTAATTTTGCAGTGATTTGTATGCTGTTTAGACAGCATGTCTAAAATGGGTTTTTCGTCGTCTACCTGAGCTTGTTTGTGACGAGGTTGGAATACAGATATAAGATGGTCCGCACAAGTGCTTGCTTTGCCTTCAACACTACGAGCCCAGCTGTCTTTTTTTATGTGAGTCTTAGTTTATTGTTGGGATTTCAGTTTCCTTGTCAGTTTACATAGTCTTCTGCTTCTTCTTGATGTACATATCCGTTAAGAATATTGGCGGTCATCATGACAATCTTTATCTTATCTGCACAGATGTTGTATTAAACCAGATTCCGAGGTTCTTTAACCAAGATGTTTTTCTTCTTCCTGGACCTCGTTTTCCAAATATTTTTCCTTGCAGGATGGCTTGAAGGAAAGCATATCTGGATTCATTTCGCATAATATGTCCGAAGAATTATAACTTTCGAGGTTTTATGGTGGTCAGTAGCTCTCGGTTATTATTCACTCTTCTGAGAACCTTCTCATTTGTGACTCGGTCAGTCCACGGGATCTTGATATTGATATGACAAGTATTCTCCGATATAGCCACATCTCAAATGCTTCCAGTTTTCTGCACTTATCTTCGTTCAAGGTCCACGATTCAACACCATAAAAAAGGACAGAGAAGACGTAGGCCCCCCTTGAAGAAGGCCCCATCCGATTGAAGGTGGATCTGGGCTTTTCGATGCGTGCTCTAATCTCCTGGTTGTTGGTCCATCCTTCATTTATTATGGTGCCGAGGTAGTTGTAGTGCGTCACTCTTTCTACACGGGATTGGTTCACGTAGAGTTGACCTTTTGTTATCCTTTTCTTGCTAATTATCATAAGCTTTGTCTCCTTAACGTTTATATTGAGTCCATATTGTTGACTGTAATACGTGATTTTATTCATAGAACTTGTAGGTCTTCTAAATTTTCCGCAAATACTATGGCGTTATCTGCATATTTGATGTTGTTCAGCCGGTAAACATTTAGTAGAATACCTTTTTCAGTTTTGTGAAAAGCTTCGATAAAATATTCCAGTATATTCGATTTGCTGACTGATTCCAGTAAAGATTTCTAATTATTTTCAGATTTTGTTAATTCCTGCTCCATTTAATATTTGCATCATCTAGGCGTGCTGTAGTCGACCGAAGGCTTTCTCGTAATCAACCAGACATGCGTATACGTCACAGTTGACGTCTCTGTATCTCTGGAATAAGACTTGTAGAGAGAACAAAGCCTCTCTAGTACCAACAGCATTTGTGAACCCGAACTGGTTGGAGGAAATTTGACTTTCACACAGCTTGTAGATTCCCTTATGAATTATCTTTAGGAACAATTTTAGATGACTTATGAGGCTTATAGTAAGGTAATCTTCGCATTTTTTAGCTTCTGTTTTTTTTTTGGAGTGCAATAAACTCAGATTTCAGCCATTTTGTTGGTATTTTGAATATCTACCGCTTTGCCATCCTTTAACTGTGGTATTGCGGAATAAACTTACCGGCTATAATATTCTTAGTTCATCATTTACCTCTTTTTCTAGCTCAAAGGTGTTATCTCTTTGGTCTTTAAATACATAGTAAGTAGTCTTTATTTTCACTTGCAGAAAGGTTTTCCAAAACATGTGTAATACCAGCATCTTTGTATTCATTTAGTGCTTCTTTGAGTCATCGTATTGTCCTGTCTTGTCTATTAGGGCTTTGCCATTTTTTCTTAGTTTCCTTTTTTCACGAGTCATATTGTTTATATAGTCCGGGTATGAGTCTGGTTTTTCTGTATATCATCATCATTTTGGCTTTACAACCCTGTGTGGGTCCTAGCCTCCACAAGAATTCTCTTCCAGTCGTCCTATCCATCGCCTTCCTCCGCCAAGCACGTATTTCCATATTTCTCATATCTTGGTCTATGTTATCTAGGAATCTTGTTCTGGGTCTTCCTCTTCTTCTTTGAGCAATAGGTCTATCAAGGAACGTTTTTCTAGCTGGGTCGGTTTGCTCCATACGCATTACATGGCCTACCCACCTCAGACGTCCTATCTTAATGTGTTTTACAATATCTGGTTCCTGGTATATTCTATAGAGTTCGAAGTTGTATCGTCTTCTGCAGAGACCATTTTCATTTACCGCTCCATAGATTCGCCTTAGTATTTTTCTTTCGAAACATCCTAACATGTTTTCATCGCTTTTTGTTAAAGTCCAGGTTTCTGAACCATGTTAGGACTGAGCGTATTATTGTTTTGTATAGTTTTACTTTTGTATTTCTTGATATAACTGTAGATTTAAAAAGGAGATTAAGCCCAAAATAACATCTATTAGCCGTGCAAATTCGGCGGTTTACCTCTGCGGTAGTGTCATTTTCAGTATTGATGAGCGTTACCAGGTATACAAATTCGGTAACTGCTTTGATGACGTCGTTTTCTATAACAAGTATATTTGTGGTTGCGTACATATTTTCATGTATTTCGTTTTATTAATGTTTATTATTAAACCCATTTTTGTAGCCGCTTCCTTTAGTGCTATATACGCCTCTCGTGCTGCGTTTTCCGTTCTCTCAACAATATTGATATCATCAGCATATGCTAGGATTTGCACAGATTTGTTATATATTGAACCGGTAGTTGTGATTTGTGACGTACGTATTACTTTTTCCAGAGCTAGATTGAATAGTATACAGGAGAGTGGGTCTCCCTGACGTAGCTCGTTATTTGTATTAAAAGCTTCAGAGAGTTACCCCTGCATTCGTACTCTGCATTCAACTTTTTCAAGGGCTAGTTTGGTTAGACTTACCAACTGATTTGGTACTCCTAGGTCTATCATTGCTCTAAACAATTCTCTTCTATTTACAGAGTCGTAGGCTGCCTTTTCTGGGTTTTCTGTATAGGAGCTTTTTGAAGCAGCAGAACAGGCAGCTTTTTGAATTGACATAGTTGGGTGTTGTAATGCATCCATCCTTTGTGGATTTAAGTGGAGGGTTCAAGTTGATTGGCTTACAATCAACCAAAGAGACCAATTCATTAAATATGTTCCAATTTGTCACTCTGTTGGTTAATGTTGGCAGTCTGTTGATGTGGCAATCCTCTGTATTCACACTTATGAAAAAGGGAGAGTGATCATAAGACAAATCAAATGATGGTTATATATTTAAGTAATTAGAAGCGATGCTTTTAATGATACATAAGTCAATGAGATTAGGCTTTTTGCAGTGTAGTCTTACGATTACTGGTAGTGGGTGGTTGATTCAGCCAGTAGTCTTTTAAAGTTGTTTGTTTTGTAATTTTATCGCCTGGACTATCATAATTTCTTGATTCTTTCTTGAACTTTCTTGTTGAGTAAGTGTTGGCGATTGTACATAAGTAATAGGTTGTAAAAATTGTACTGCTAATGTAGGATAGTAAGAATTTTAATATATAGTACCATGAGGTTGACACTGTCCTGCGGCTGGCAGCGGAATTTGGTATACGCGTTTATCTTCAAAATAACTTAAATTTCGCTTGCAGTTTAAACTTGGGCGGATTATACAAATACTTTTTAACACTATCTTCATTAGCAAATGTCATTTGGATAGAGGATAATGAAATAAAACACATACAACAAATTTGATCCGTTTATCTTAAGGGGCTTTTTTACAAATTCTGGAAACTATAAATAATATTTGGTATTTTAGACAGAAATATTATGCTCCGAAATATCACTTCTTTTCTACTACTAAAACACCAATATGGGTTTCGAAAAGAAAGGCATAATTTAAAAAAAATCATTTCTAATAATAAATTAATAAATAATTTTCAAACTTTTAAAGCGGTAAGTTATTGCTAGTTTGGTCTTGGAGCTATCTAGTATCACTTAATACAAATTATTTGAACAAAAACTTGTACGTGAATATCTAACTTCACGTTAAAGAGTCAAATGAGAATATCAAGCAATTTAGTGGCTTCTTTCTTCTATTTTTCTTCTTTTCCTATTCGTAATATCTCTTGAAGACGTAGTGTTGCTAAGTTTATCTCTTCTTTTCAAATCTGGTCGTACCAGCTGTAATACACCTCGTGTTGCCTCACTGCTGTTTTCTGGAAAGAACAAAGTATTATTAACTTTTAATAAATATTAGCAGTTTTTATATTTATATTATTATTAGCATACGTTAAATACAACAACAAATTTAAGAAAGTGCTGCACCTTTTCTGACTGTAAATGTTGTTCTACAGTAGCAGTAAATAAAATTTTACGTATTTATCGCCTGCAATATTTCTTAAGAATGAAGGCAATATAGAGAAAACTAAAACCTGGTCATACGGTTATAAATAAAACATTAGGTATATTGAAAGTTAAATTCAACATGCTCAGCGAAGTAATTATACCTAAATATTTACCTAACGGATAATGAATTCAAGAAAATGCATCAGTATAATATAATATTAGGCCCAAAATAGATTATAACGACATAAAGATTCAAATGAACTACTTGAATTGTCAGCACATGCGTTCTGAGAAAACAGAATCTCACATTTAAACTTTATAACAATCAAAAATTTAGTTATTGCTGACAATTCAAAGAATTACTTCCTTTTAAATGTAGTTACATTAGGTTTTCGATTAACCTTGGGTAAACCTTTGCGTTTCAAGTTCAAAGCTACCATACATTTCCAACGTTAAAAAAACTTTTTTTGCACATAGTTACAAAAATCAGCACTATGTTGTTACTAGCTAAGTTTTATAACATCCTAACTCAACAATTCTAGTTACGGTAAGACCAATAATGTTTTTTAATAGATAATATATAGTAGCTAATTATAATTTATTCTCTTTCAGCCCTGAAGAAGCCAAATTAATTCTCGTTCCCGAAAACGTTCGGCGAAACAATTGATACTCATTAGAGTTTTTCTTGCAGATTTCCCCAATATTTAAGAGTTTACTATATTATATATATATATATATATATTTATATATATATATATATATATATATATATATATACATATACTATATATATATATATATATATATATATATATTATATTATATATTATATATATATATATATATATATATATATATATATTAAACTCGGAGCAGAATATGCGCCTATATTTATCTTAGGTTACTGTCACAAAGTTATTTTGTCGGCACCACTCAAGATAATAATCATGGTATAAACTGGAAATTGACAGATCGGAATCTAGGTAGACTTTGTTGCTTTTTTTTGCCTGCTGTAATGACTTCTGTATTTTGGTATTCAATTAATATGCTATCTAACATTCTCGCAGTGTTCCTCTGGTATTTTCTTCTTGTTGTTGTCATGCCTGCCTCTTTCATCTGACTTTGGAGTAGAAGCACCTGCTTTATTTTAGTCAACCAGTCTTTCAATACGTTTTTTTGAAATGCCGTATATGGCAAGAAACTCTTTGATACACATTTCAACTTCATCTCCATTTATTTTGACTCTATATTTAACTGTAATATTTCTGGATGAATGAACTCGTTTTGTTTTCATTCATCAACTCTCTTCTTTGGAATTACTTTCATAGTTGAGAATAGGTAAATATTTTGCTTGTCATAATTACCCAGATTCCAAAAGGCATTAAATATATCATTTTCCTTGCCCGCCAAAAGCTGTCTACACTGTTTTGTGCAACCGCAAGGTGCAACTAATTTTTTTAGTTCCATTTTCTTCCTTTTTTATTTATATATTCAGAACCTAGATTTTTCTTTTAGTCTTGCGCTTAATTTTTTTATGTGGTTGGGTATTCTCGTGTCTCTATCAGGGATAAACCACAAATAACCTTTAGCACAATCTTAATATTTTTAGATTCGCAAAATATAACATAAGGGGACAAGCCACACATTTAATACGCTTACCGCCCATATGTTTATATTTTCCGAATCTCTCCTACTTCCGGATACTGTGTAGTCTTTGTCATCTTCGCTTTTATTTAAAAATGGATCTTGGTCACTGTGTTCAGAATCAAACTCAGAAAAGTATTTTTTCCGTTTACATGCACGAGAATATTCCGCCACCATTTTGATTACTACTGTGGATTATCTGCTGTTGCAATATGACGTAATGGTGACACAATGGGAATTACTACAGAGGCGCCATCTATGAGAAAACAGCTGAAATTTTCTAATTTGGGACATTAATAAGGTTTTAAAGTGTGGGAATTCTACTTTAATTTATTTTTGACTATATTGTGGCTTATCCCCTTCTGGTGCCAAGGTCTTCAATTCATTGACACAGTCATAATCATCGCGCAAAATACTGCCAAAAACACATTTTTTGCGATGAAAACCCTTGGGGTTACCCAGGGGGCTAAAAATTTGGCTAAAGGGGTTTCTAAATATGTATGTACTTTTAGGTGCCTATCCCCAAACAAAAGTGCGGCCAAGCGCTGATTTTAACATCTTATCCTGCTATAGCTTTCTTATGGTATACATAAATTATTTGATATTATGTCAATCATATTGTTAATATTCTTCGGGTAGATTCGACTATCTATTTAATAGAAAAAATAATTTATTTTTTTAAATATTATCTAAAATTTCTTATCTAACAATAAAACAACTGAGGAAAATAAACTAAAAACTTTTGTTTTTAACACTTCCACAAAAGTTTCCAGTGTTTTATTGTTAGCTAAAATGAATTTCCATCAAGTAACGGTCGAATCCATCATTTATTTAAAATAACTTACCCTCCTCTGTAAACTTTTTCTTCCTATATGGATGTTGAATATTTGAGTGCATCGGTAAACTATTCGCTCTACTTCTAGGTTTTACGTGCGGAGGTCCATAATGTGAAACAGTACAAGATCTACCTTTACAAGCCATCAAACGTGCCAAAAGGTCGTGTAGGTAAGAAAGTTCTTCTGGTTTTAGAGAATTCGCTCTATTCTGAAGTTCGAAAGGATCTAAAAATGAAAATAAATAAATGTCTCCGAGTTAGCTATGCGTTATGGTATATTTCAAAAACACAAAATAGATGGTAACACCTAGATAAGATAAAAAGTTCACATATCTAATAGTTAATGAAAAAAGCTTTGAGCATTGCAATAAGTAAGTTTAAACTCCGCCTACATGGCAATGATTGGTATTGTTCTAGTCCGTGATAATTTAAGAAACATTATAAAACATTTTAATATTTATATTTTCTTGAATATAAAAGGCATTTGATAATGTTAAATGGGACAAACTATGGGAAATATTAACGAAAATGGGTGTACCTAAACACTTGACTCACCTTATTAGCAAACTGTATTAAGATAACCGGGCATATATTTGAATAGACGGATACCTATCTGACGAATGGACTTTCTCTCCCTTATTATTTAACATCTATTTGGAGTTCATAATACACAGAGTCTTGGATGATTGGGAGTAAACCTAGGCAATGTCAAGACATCTAACTTGCGTTTCGCAGACGACAATACACTTCTAGCCTCTACTCCAGAACCAATTACTAAGTTATTAAAAAAACTCGAGGTAGCAAGTGCTAAATTTGGACTCAACTTTAACCACAATAAAACCAAAATCATGGTTATTGATCGCTAACAACATTTCCTGAAACCCAAACTATTGAAGGATGTGACGTAGCCTTCTTTATGATATATCTTTGAGCTTTAGTTAACAACACAGGCAGTTGTGAACCCGAAATTCAAACACGCATTCAACTAGCAAGAGCAGCAATGACTGAACTAAACCGAATCTGGCGTAATCGTTACATTACTATGACCAACGAGAGATTCGTTTTAACTCTGGTCTTTTCCATATTTTACTATGTATGCGAGACATGGACAGTCAAATAATCAGATAGACGATGCATAGACGCTTTTGAAATTTGGACATGGAGATGACTGCTTCGAATTGAATGGACGGCGAATTTCGTACGAATATCTCGGTTCTAGATAAAATTAAACCCGATCAGCGTCTTCCTGTTTACTCTAGGATTCTAAAGTTCTTTGGTCATATCCATCGAAGTGATCACAAAATGAAGCGGTTGATAGTCCAAGGAAGGCCTCAGAGTCAACACCAACGCGTCAGATCTCCACAGCGATTGGCAGACATCACGAAAAAGTTTCTCAACAAGCAGTATACTGAGTCAGTGCATGTAACAGTGATATTTTCTTAAGCTTGTGGATTTATTCAATTCACCATGAAATATCTCTAGAAATGTTATTTATTATTATTATTTTAATCAATACTAAATTGTATTTTTTAAATATCAAAGTAGTAACTGATACAAAGGTAAAGTAAAAAAAGGAAAAAAGGCAATATTAATATTTGACTTACCTCTACGTAAATTGTAGTAAGTAACAAATCCAGTAGTGAACTCACAGTACAAGAAATTGTGCGTGGAGTTAATAGTTCTAACACATGAATAAGTATTATTATTAGAGTTCATACAAAAGCAGAACGGCCCGCTGGTCCAAAACGGAGCTGTTTTCCAATGTTCATTATCATGATGGAAGCAATTCATTTTTTCAAAACCGCATTCCCTTTGTAATTGTTCTTTTTTCTTCTGCTTTCGAAGTTTTTTCTTTAGACGTTCTTCCTTCAATCTCCGTTTCTTCTCCTTTTCAATATCCTCTTCATCTGGAATGTGAGGATCTTTTATTTCGCAGTGGCATAGGTTTGGTTTCACTCTCCTTCTCGGTAGTGGTATTAGGTCATCTGGTTTGTGAGGCTAAAAACATATTGAACTTAAAAATATCACTTGTATATAATTAATATTAGACTATTTAGGATATTTAGCAAAAACCTGTAAAAGACTATATATTACACGTCTTAATCTACAGTTGTATGTACCATCTGAGTTGTTTTAATTTGTAAGTTTGTTTAATTCTGAAATTGTTGATACATATATTTAGAGCAGGACTAGGTAATAAATTACTCAATCTATAAACAAGCCGCTAATTGATTAAATTTGGGAAACCTTTTACAAATTAAAACAAAAGCATGGTTTTGAATGACAAAATACTGTGTCAGTATCTATAGAAAATATGGAAGAGGATAAAACTACAAACCCTTTGAACTTGAGTCTTCTTGTTCCTAGTCGAAGAAGGTACATTCGGGGTTGTAGTCGTCACAATTGGCCTTAAGGTAACAGCATGAGACCTATGTCCATGCCTGTGGTGATAAGTAATGTTGATAGACGGTGCTGTTGTGATTTCGGCCGCTGGAGAAGTAGCTGATACATTTTCAAAATCATTATTAGTATAACCATATGTAGTATATGTAGAAGTCGCCTCTGTCGTAGTTCTTATTGGTTTTGGCTCTGTTGGTAGAGTAACAGGCTTCCTTCTACGCTTCTTGCTGCTAAGTTTAGTGCCAATGGGCATTGGTCTAAAGATTCCAGGATTATTGGAAACTTCTACATGTAAGTTATTTCTTTGGAAAGTCAGATCATTAAAAGCGTTAAGTTCGGTACCATTTCCTTTGTCAGTGTCATCTAAAGGTCTTGTATTCTTCAAATGACGTCTGATTTCTTTGAGGGTTTCTAATTTGTGCTTTAATTCTTGAATTTCGTTTTCTACTCGATGTCGTGAACGTCTCCATGTTTTTTTATCTTTATAAATTACGGTTGAACAATTTATTTTTCCTTTCTGGACAAAGCATGCTGGAGTTCCAATAGAATTGGTGTCGAGGTTAACTTTTAAAGAAGGATCATTAATAAGGGTTGCGTTTTGGAGCTAAAATAGAGTAGAGTTATAAGACATAGTACAAATACAAAATACAACGCAATTTAGCGTTTTTAAATAATACAAAATAAGTGCCATCAATTCCATGTTTGACAGGTTTATTCAGAAACATATTCAAATGAATTTGTTTCGTAGTTCCAAATGTGCGAGAAAAGGGAAAAGGGTTTTTTAGAGGTATAGAAACGTAAGTTGGCTACACTTTTTCAACTGGCGGCCATTTTGACAGCTGTCAAGTAATTTATGTTTAGTTTGATTTGGCATTTCAGCATGAATAGACTGACGCCTGAACAAAGCTTCCAAATTGTGCACATTTATTTCTTGCACAATCATAGTTCACTTCGAAATACATATCGCGCAATACGTTTATTTTATGGTCAACATAATAGTCCATCAGAATAATTAATTCAATTAACTATGGAACGTTTACGCACCACGTTCACTCTAAATGATAATACGCATCCACAGAGCTGCCGTACAGTGCGTACAGAAGGAGTTGTTGCTGATGTAGAGCGTAGCATATAAGAAAGACCGAATCAGTTATCCTTCATCGTGCACAGCAGTTGATTATGTGTCCATTCACTTTAAGGAAGATTTTGCGAAAAGATCTTGATTTGCGTATTTACTAAATCCAACTCATGCAAGAACTGCGGCTACACGATCACCTAACAAGGCGTAGATTCTGTGATTGGGCCTAAAACGAGATTTCCGTTGATCCTGATTTTCATAAGCGAATTTTGGTTGAATGGCTGTGTCAACAAACAAAACTGCCGGATTTGGAGTAAAGATAATCCTTAAGTCTATATTGAGACACCATTTATTCAGAAAAACTAACTGTTTGGGGTGCTTTGTGGGCTGGTGGAATCATTGGTCCATACTTCTTCTAAAACGATGCTAGCCAGAACGTTACAGTCAATGGTGACCACTATAGAGCCATGAATGTTGACTTTTTGATTCCTTATTTAAACAACCATGATGTGCAGGAGCTGTGGTTTCAACAAGATGGCGCAATAGTCACACAGCTCATGCCACAATTGATTTATTGAAAGAAATGTTTGTAACCGCATAGTTTCACGTTTCGGAGACGTGAATTGACCTCCGAGATCAAGTCCAATTCTGTCAAATGTCGGTAAGCATTGGATCTGCATTACCGGCTTACGCGTACAATTTAAGGTCATTTAAGGGAGACAATTGCAAAATTAAGTACTTAGTGTAAATGATACTTTGTTAACAAAAGAAAAATTAATCACAGAAAAAGACAAATCTAATTTACCATATTTGTGCCAAATGTAGGCAACTTTAGTTACAGTGTTGTCCGACTTCATACATTTCCTTAAAAAATAATAAATAAAATTCAATGTACAGATAACACACTCCACAGACCTTTAATGACCTCTAGTATCGCCTACTGTACCATTTTTTTTGTTGATCGTGTTAAGGGTTGTAGTAGTAGATACGTTAGGATGAATTCCTATTATTTTGTATTTGGTATTTAATAACTTTTTTTTATTCTGAACTGTCTACCAAGACGATATTATTTTAGTAGTCGACAGAAAGAGAGTTTCATCCATAATTTTATACAACAAGCTTCATCAAAAGCTCGTTTAACATCTAATAGTATCAATGGCAGGTCTTTTTTTTGGTGTTACGGTTATTGTTATATTATGTCGCTGTCTCGGTGGAACGTTGACGCAACTGCAAATTTATCGAAATGAGTTTATGTCGTCATTGGGTCCAAACTTGGTTACTCCATTCGTCAGATCACTGTCAGACGTGTTGTTCAGGTTTTAGCCACCAGGAAGCAGATGCGTCATATTTGAAAAATCAGAATGTATAGTTGTGCTTGGATAGGTCGAGTGTGTGCTTGTACCTACGGTGCTACATTGACGAATTGTATTTTATGTTATTGTTGCTCTAAGGTTTTTTCACAAATACGCGGAAACATTAACGTAACTGTATTGTGTGTTATTTTTTACCTGGATTTCTTCTTATTGTGAGGCAACATCGACATAAATGCATTTTATGCAAGTAAAATATACACCAAGATCCCCAAACACCAACACTTGGTAATGCTCTTTTAGTCAAGAAGGGAAAAAAAGACAAAGAATTCTGGACAGGGGTATACACTAGAACAGGAAAACGTGTAGCTGCTAAAAAAATGGGATTTGTATGTACCAACAAACGTCGTTTGAAATGTCCAAATAGGGTATCTGGAAAGCTGAGAGAGAGACACAGTTTAAAGAGTATTGGGCATTAGGGTCCTTGCTAAAACAGCGAGATATATTTTTGCTTCTTGTATTCAACCACTCGAGTTGAGCTACCGACGTATTTCTACAACAAAAACCACTCCCAGAAATATAACTTGTGCATTTTTCATTACAGGCTAGAGAAAACAAGAACGGTTATGTAAAACGTTTCTCATTAATACTTTTGAAATAACTGAAAGAGATATTGGCTCTATACTTAAAGCAGTTTTAAGTGAAAAAAATACTATTACACTACAAGATAAATGTGGGAAGCAAGGTGGTTTAATTATAATGTTTTAAAATGCCGGAGCAGAAGAAAAAGAAAATATGCAAACAACCATTGGAAGTCACTTAGAGGAAAAGGATCTAAGTCGTAAAGAAAAAACTAACTATAAACTGAAACAAAAAATTCTGATAACAATATACATCTGGCTTATGATTTACAAGCAGTGTTACCTGTGTCAATAGGACAAAGTTCTGCATTGTTTTACAAATCTCGCTTACACTGTAAGTGACTTTACAGTAGTCGAAGTAAAGGCAAAAAAAGACCAAGTCTCCGAAACAGATAGCGTTTATGAAATTGATAAAGCTCTTTCTTTTGGAATGAAGTGATGGGGAATAGAGGGGCACTAGAAATCGGATCTTGCGTTTATTACTATCTAAAAGAATTGTCAATAACCAGCCAACAGAGGCCAACAAAAAAATAAATGTCTAATAGCCATGTATCTTTTTGCTGTCAATACTTTGGACAGACATCAATTCTGTTACTTAAAAGTAACTTGTTCGCATTCACACCCAAAATGAAGGTGATTTAGTCTACAGCATAATAGAAAAAGCGGTGAAGAGGGCAACCAAATCAGGGCCATATACATTCCTGAGCAATACGTTAAATTAATAGGAATGCTTAAAAAACAGGAGCTCCTTTAACCGTTAAAGAAATGGATTTCACTGAGTTTTACGATGTAAAAGCACTGTACATTGAAATGGAACTAGATTTCACTAAAGACGAATTTTTGAATTACTTTTTGTGCTTATTTCTATTCCACATTTCAAAATTAGCTAGGTAACCAAAAATTTTACAAAATAAGTAGTTCTGTGGAAATTTTATCTTTAAAGCTAAATTCTAAATATTTTTTCTAAAACTAAATTCTAAATTCTTAATTTTTCATCCCTAAATTTGATCTCCAATTGTAATTACCTCATTGCTGCCTCAGTTATTTTGTAGCAACAATGACGTAATTGCAATTGGGGATCAAATTTAGGGATGAAAAATTAAGAATTCATTTCAAATGTGTAATAGAGACAGTATATCACGGTGGCTAAGTATAACTACAATACTAATCCAGTTATTTCATTATGCATCATTGCATGAGGTACCTATTAAGTAAAATAATTTTGTATCTTTGGCTCTCCTAAAAAGTTACACTTTTGTAGTTGCGTCATTGTTTCACCGGGACAGCGATATGTAAAGTTCTGAATCGTTGAGTGACGTATCTAAACTTGAATTAGTGTAAAGAAATATGTTGTTGCTCTGTATATTGCTTCGACTATACTCTAGTGTAAATATTAAAATTAAAAGTTGAAGTGACTGTGAATGTAGCAACTTGGTAGTTCTTTTATCTTTGTAGGAGTTATCATATTAACCTTTGGAGGCTTTCTGTATTAAAAAGATTATTTTTTTATACTAATCAGTTTAATAAATAGCGAAGTATTTTTTGAAGTGATCGGCATTTTTCAATTCTCGTTTTATTTTACAAATACTCGTTTTAACTTTCAGCCATCGTGTTTAACGTAAAATATTATGTCGATGATAAGAAATTCTTAGAATGGTAAACTAAAACTCCTACTTACCCTTAGTCCATGTATCTGATCTTCTACATCTTCCATGGCATTCTCCAAATGTTCGAGATTAAGCATGCGTTCTCTTTTAGATAAAATATGTGACTCGTTTGTTTCGTCTTCATCATCATCGTTTTCGAAGATTACTTCTTCCAAGGTTGTATCTCTCTTTATTCTGCTACTGCTACTAGGTCTGGAGTACCTACTCCTTGATGCTATGCTCTGTAACTGCAGAGTTCAAGTAATTTAGGAATAAAAAAGGTATTTATAATACACAGTTATAATACATCAATAAATTTATTTTTAATTTCAAATATTATAGGCATTGTTTAAAAAAGAAACAACAAATCGTTTTAAAAAAATTATATAGGGTTAGAAGCATAAGAAAAGAACATACTACTAATTTTCTTATTTACGACAATTTAAAGTATGTAACTCAATATGGAATGTTAATTTTTTAGAATTTTTACAAAAATTATCATCTGTACCTGAAATACATGCCTTATTACAATAAAGTTTGTCAGAAGACTCGTTTAAAAAAATAGTAGATATATTTGGAAAACCTAAGATTGATCTTTTTGCTAGCAGATTAAATAAAAAATGTTCTATTTTTATTTCATGGAGACAAGATCCAGAAGCATCAAATATTGATGCTTTTACAGTAGATTGGAGCTCTTTTGATTTCTACGCATTCCCCCCCTTTTCCTTGGAATTGAGGGTACTTCAAAAAATTATACAAGACAGAAATACAGAAAGCAGTAGGAATAGTGGTTGTTCCCCTTTGGAATTCCCAACCATGGTTTTCAATTTTAGTCCTTATTAATAAGTGAGCCTTTAATTTTTAAACCTAACAGATTTTTACTTTCTTTTAGCAGAACCCCTCACCTTCTGTGGAAAAACCTTTCCCTGGTGGCAGGGAGATTATCAAGAAAGCTCTATTAAAGAGAGACGTGCCAAAAGACTCCTTAGACGTATGTTTATTTTCAATAACTTCTTCCACATTAAAACAATATAATTTAGGACTTAGATTATGGTAGGAATTCTGTTCTAAGGCTAACACTAATCCATATAAAGTTACTGTGCCAAATGTCTTAGAGTGTTTGACCTTTCACTTTAAAAAGGGGCCAGCTTATGGGTCACTAAACTCATACAGATCGGCGATCGCTCAAATAGTAGGTCCAGAGCTAGGACAGGATTTATATAATAAAGAGATTTTTTAAAGGTATTTTCTATTTAAGACGGCCTTTACCGCGGTATGAAAATACCTGGGATCCAGGCATAGCTCTGAAGTATCTGCGAACTCTTGAAAATATCACCATTTCACTTGAAATTCTTACAAAAAAAATTAGTCACCTTAATGGCTCTTCCAACTGGGCAGAGAATAAAAACATTAAATCTTATTGACATTGATAATATAATAGAGCAGGACGGTAAAATTGAAATTAAAATCTCTGATAGAACTAAAACAACAGCTATTAATAAAACTCAACCTTTGCTTGTTTTGTCATTTTTTGAAAAGGATACAAATATTTGTGTAGCAAGAACTCTTCAAGTGTATTTGGAAAAGACAAAAGAATTAAGAGCATCATGCAGAGCCTTATTTTTGACTCATAAAAACCTTTTCATAAGGCCACTCCACATACCATTGATAGATGGATCACTATAAGATTGGCGGCAGGTTGGACGCAAAATTGTAAGACATTTGCGAAATTTTACAATAGACCCTTAGTTTGTAATGAAGAATTTGCAAATACAATTTTAAATATGTAAAAAGAACCTGATTTATATTAAGTACTATAACAATTGTAAGGGTTTTAGAATATACATTTAGTTTAAGGTTGGATTAAAACATAATACCTTATGTTATTTGCATAGTGATAGAATGTATTAACTAATTGGCTCAGGCCATTTTAAGATAGGAACTTTACATTTTAAGAACATATAACATATTGTGCATTATTATAATAAAGTTGTTGCAACGACTTTAAACATCTACAATCTATTTATTTATGAGATGAGGCCGAATATAATCTTAAGATCAAACGAACTTACTTAAAGTTCGATCTTGATTATATGGGGCATCATCGAAATAAATAAGTCCCAACCCATCCCAAGACATTTTGGAAAAATGTCCATAATATGTTGCAACAACAACTTTCAAATAGACTGAAGAATATTTTCGGGCCTCGAGACGGTGTGGATGTGAAGAGGTCAGACTGTTTATACTTTGAAGTGTGAATGATTAGCCAGAGACGGTACTACAATTTATTTATTTATTTCGATGAGGCCTCATATGATCAAGATCGAACTTCAGGTAAGTTAGTTTGATCTTTAGATTTTAGTTTCGTATAAACACTTCTCATGGGAATTGAATACTGTAAATACAAATTGTTTAGTTTTTTTCTGGGAGGACGTGGCGTTTTAACGTAGACTCTTTTAATAACTTTTTGTTCCTTATAAAATAATAAAGGTTAACTTTGTTTTAAATTGTTCCATTATATAGTGTTAGTGTAGTGTTCTTTGAGCTCGTTTTCTTATGAGAATAAACATAAGGATGACGCCCATTTCATTTAAATTTTAAAGATAATGCAAACAGCTTCTATATGATTTTTGAAAGAACCGCACCCAAAATCTTTCTGCTCGACACGAGCAAAACGGCCTAGATTGTTAGTATACTTGAGTAAATAGTTTGCTCAGCTTACACCCTGAATCCAATTGTGCTGGATGAGCTTGATGTCGTCTGACCACCTTGTTGGAGGACGTCCTCGATCACGATAAGCATTGTGTCTGGGTCTTCATTCTAAAATTTCCTTGGTCCATCTTCCATCTCTGATTCTGACAACATGTCCTGCCCAGTTCCATTTCAGCTTTGTAATTCTGATTTTCTGCCTCCGTAATACCAGTTTTTCTCCTAACTATTTGATTTGAAACTCTGTCTCTGAGGAATATATTCAACATTGATCTCTCCATTGCTCTGTGCCATTTTTATCTTATCGATTACTGGTTGATATTATTTTTACCGCATAAGACTATTGCGACCCTGTAGTTTAGCGAAGTTCGGAATCTTCGAAGATCACCTTTTATCATGACGTAGAGGCTTCTCGAATTCCTCGTCGCCGATAAGCAGTTCCAGAAATACGTTTTCATTATATATTTATATTATATATATATATATATATATATATATATATATATATATATATATATATGTATATATATATATATATATATATATATATATATATATATATATATATATTTATATATATTATTAGTATCGGCAAATTGTTTTGTAAGTGATATCAGTGCGAATCATGATATAAGGACACATGGTATGCTCACGCGCATCTATTTTGAACAGCCAATCACGTTTACGACCAAAATCCGCCATTTTGAAGGCGGCAATTCAAATATGTACAAAATTGATACGAAATATCGTAGTTAAATTAAATTAAATAAAATTAATATTATACATTAATCCAATTAATTCATATTTAAAATGATCTGAACAGACTCTTGCTAAAATTAATTTTTAAAAAATCGAAACAAAACAAAAACACATTTACATTTAAATTCCAGTACATTGCAAAGTAAGGTTAAAAAATGCAAAAGTAAACAAAGCAGACGTCACGCATGTAGAGGTGGTTGATCCAAGTATTTTTGTGGATCAGGTCAGGTATGCTCACTTACACTTACTATGAGTACAGTACCCGTACCATGGACGTATAAATAAAGATCTTTATTTATACGGCCATGACCCGTACTCGTTTTTTATAATATATTGGTGTTAGGGATCAGTTCCACAAGTATAAATAAAATACATGTTCCAAAGTAACTGGTACGGGATCAGGTCATCATCCTTACACACATGTGACATATTGAAAAGATGGTGGATTTTGGTCGGCGCAGAAATGTGCAAAAAACGAGTCCACTAGTGAGCATACCTTGTTTCCTTATATCATGGTGCGAATTGTAACCGATACTGATTAACGTAAATAGAATTTTTGAAATTTATAATTAAGTTTTTAGAGTTAAATAAAGTTAGTTAGACCACGTTGTGCTTAATAAATAATGGAAGAAAATTAAATTTGATTGTGATAGTTGCGTCATTTTTAATAAAAGCGAAGACAAAGAAAGTCGTTTTATTAAACACATAATACAGGAGAGCCATGATTGAAGCCATTGACGTGAAGACGACGCAAGGGACAAAATCCTAATAATTAATCTTTTCAATCTTCTTCTTCTACGGCACTACAGCCCAAATTGAGCCTTGGCCTCCTTTATTTTTTGCCTCCACGCTTACTTGGCTGTGGCTGATCTTTTCCATACACGGACTAGTAAAAGGGCTTGTGCGTCACTGTTACCTGTGTCTTCCCAGCGCTTTCTTGGTTTTCCAACCGGTCTCTTTCCCTGCATTCTGGCATTTAGTGCTCTTTTTGGTAGCTATCTATCCTCTCCCATTCTTATCACATGTCCGGTCCATTGTAATCTTTGTATTCTAGTGAAGTTTGACAGTAGTGCTTCCTTATAAAATTGATAAAGCTCGTTGTTGTATCGACTTCTGAAGATTCTGTTTTCCCTCACAGATCCTAGTATTCTCCTCAGTACTTTCCTTTCGAATGTGCCAAGTTTGCTATTGGATGTTTCTCTCAGGACCCATGCTTCACTACCATAGCATGCTATTGGTCGAATTAAGGTTTTATAGATTCTCAATTTTGTATGTCAGTGGACATTTTTAGACCGAAGTGTGTGGGGAGAGGGCAAAATAAGCTCTGTTTGTCTGCGTTATTCTCTTCCGTATTTCTCCATCTTCTGATCCGTCGGCATATATTTCTACTCCCATCTATGTAAACTTTCCAACCGTTTTAGTGTCATCTTTATGTATAATGTTTTGTGGGACTATATTTCTTTTCGTCTGTATCATTATTTTTATTTTTTCTGTGTTAATTTCCATAACTAGCCTTTTGGTTTGCGTTGAGTCTTTTCGACCAGCTTGGGAATATTTTGAAAAATTATTGTCGGAAACATTCAAACACAAAAATTCCTACTTCTGAATATTAATAGCTTAAATATACTTACTGTTGCAGACTTCTTTCAGTGAAAAAAAAAATGAATAATCATAAGAAGGTAATCGAAATGTATAGGATTAAAAATTGAATATCATTAAACAATGGGTGCAACGAACAAATAATTGACAAAATATTAAAGTCCAGTAATTAGTCTTTCCGTCAGCAAAAAAAAACCCAGTACCTTTTGCTCGATTATATATACAGGCAAGATATCAACAAAAATAGCAAAACATAGAAAATAAAGTAATAACATCAACTTTCAGAAAAACAATAACTTAAGCAAATATATTAAGAACAACAAGTGCCAAAAAAAAGCACTTACACAGCGGTATATACAAATTTACATGAGGTGTACATGGAAGTACACCACCAAAAAAATTACATTACCAAAAACTTACATCGGTCAAGCTGGTAGAACTTTTAACATACGTATACCAGAACACAACATGGCTTTCAATAATAAAAAAACAGATTATACGTAAGCACTTTACCTTCTAGATTATAATTCTTTAGTGAACAATGAAAATTTTTTATATCAAAATAAACACTAAAGCTATCTTTGTTAGAATCTATCTACATCAAGTTAACCCGTGAGGTTGGGTATTTATAAAAATATTTTAATGATTTTCTCGATATTTGGGTCAGACATGAGACTTACGATATAGTCAAACTTCGCGATATTAACTCAATATAATTTACACATTTTTTTATATTTGAATATATTTTACATTACTAACTTACTGGCAATTTTTTGTACACAAGACCATTAGGGGTAAAACAAGCACATTTCCTATAGGCCTTATTGGATGGTAAAGGAATCATATATTGTCCATGAGTATTTTGCGGAACTAATTTGCATTTTCTTCTTCTCCACCGTCCAGCCTCGTTTTCACAGTACCATCGTTGACCTCTTTGACAAGGCAGTCTCATTTCGGGCCTTAAGCATTCAACAGCCAATCGCTCAACTTTAGACGGAGGCAGAACTGGAACGAGTCGATTGTCTAACTGTCGATCTCCTGAAAAATATTTAATATATTTTAATTATTTTGTTGCAATTTATAGATATCAGTAGAAAAGAGGTTATTGTTAAGGGATAAGACCACTGTAGAATTCCAAAATACAGCTTTTTGTGATTTTTTTGGAATGAGAAATAGAAGGATATTAAAATTAATAATTCCTACCATTGTTCTGAAGCTATTTTCTTGTGGTATTTTAAAGTAATTACTATTTAAATGGGAATAAGCCACAATTAAAGGTTAAAGTAAGTTTATTGACGTTTCAATTTCCACTTCGGAAATCGTTCTCAGAAATACAAACTAATGTTTGTATTTTGAGAAAAAACTTATGTAGCATTACCTCAAGTAACAACAACAATAATCCCATCAAGGTACATAAGAATTATCTATCATTGTCACGTATTACTAGTTTTTTCAAACAAATGTCACAAATGCTATTTAGATAGAAGATGAAGGTTACACATAAATCACTAAAAACATCTAATAAATATTTTTCAAAATTCAAGCCTACATAATAATCTAGATAGTAGATATTTCTGTACATCTAATCCTTAAAAACAGTTAATTAGCTGTAGTTTATAAAACCAATTGTAAAGACTGTCGTTCAACATATATTGGACAGACACATCAGTATTTACATAGTAGATTTACTACACAAAAACCTACCCCAGAAAAAAGTACTTGGTTATAAATTTCTATCAAGTTGACATTGACATACAAAATTAAAGCAAAAATATATTTGTTTTACGCGTTTGCCGAAATTAGAAAAAACGATACAGCAACGGTCCTTACTGTTTCAAAATAAGAGTGCTAAGACACACAAAGGGGATCGCGACGTCAGAATCATTGAAAAATTATATTGGCGTCAAACAACGACCATTCGTATTACTAGGAAGTTGATAGCAGTGTGTAAGATTCTAAAGGGAGTCGGTCAGAGTTGTGTCCTGTTCCCGCTGTTGAATAATTTAAAAATATAATAATAAAATTCAGATAGAATCTTCAAACATGTTTTGCACAACTGGAATATGGTGTAAAAATTAATGATAATACTGACAAATACCATCAGATACGCAGATGACTCAGTTACATTGAGCAATGACTTAAATAGATTGCAATGTCTTTTAAAGTCCATTAACACAGTGGGGCGAGAGATTGAACTAAAAAGTAATTGTTCTAAAACAAAATATAGATGGGCGACCAATGTAACCCTCTTCTGTAACAATAATTTGAAACTTCAACTTCAGAAACGCATGATTAAATGTTACATATGGTCAGTTGTCTTATATAGTGTCGAAGTATGGACCTTGAAAATATCTATTATTAACCGCTTAGATGCTTTTGAAATGTAGTTATATAGACCAACACTAAAAATACCGTGGACGGTTAAGCAGAAAAATGAAGCAGTTCTTAACAAGGCAGAAGCTACTTATCGGCTGATTGATAGCATCAAATCCAAAAAATAGCATATTATACATAAAATGCAAGGAAAACAGTATAATATTCTTCGGATGAATAGGATGGGTCAAATCGAAGGAAGCAGGGAATTGGGAGAAAACAAGCTTTGTGCTTGAAGAATGTCAAAGAATGGACTGGAATACGGAGATTAGGACAATCACACACATTAGAACAATTAGAATACGTAAGGAAGAAGAAGTGTCCCCAGGCTCATTTGGTTGATTTGAAAGAGATCTCGGAATTTTCGATACACTGAAAACATCCAATCAACTTAAATCGTCAGAAATATGCATTTCAGCAGGACGCGGATCTCAGCGCAACACGAAACCTTCCCCAGATGCACTGACAATCCAAACGCATTTCAGATCAACGCACAGAATCCTGGAGTTATACGAAGGCTATATACAATGCACATATCCGATACGCACCTTTAGATCGATCAGCGATCGTTTAATAACAAGCCATTACTGGAGATAAATAAAAAAATTTTGTTTAAAATCCTTTATAAAAGGTATATAAAAATGCCCCAAACGGGCTATCACAAACACATTGCAAAACGTTTTCGGATTAAACAATCTATCATCAGTGCAAACCTGAAAGTGTATAATATAATTAAAAAAAACGTTAAATTAAAATGTTGACAAAGGTTAGAGCAAAATGTGGTTAATACTTACGGTTGTACATGCTAGTAGCCACCAAAATATATGGGTAAAAACCCTTTAAATGTTTTAAATTTGTAGTTGTTTTACATTATTAGTATTTATAATTTGTGATGTTTAAGTTACCGTTGGATAGGTAACATGGCGGCGTATGACTCTACATGAGTAAAATGGTCCTGAGACGAAGTGTCTACGAGGACCTGTTGATAACAACTGATCAAAATGACATTGTTGACATGTTAGGACGGATGTTGTGTCAGAGCAGTCAGTGTAACTTACGGTAGTTGTCTAAAAATGACAGGTCAGCTTTATTTAAAATTGAAAAAGTAAAAATTATAATAATGTAACAGTATCAACCATCAATATTGTAATCTGTATTGTAAATTAATCAAATAGCTATATTTGAAACATTGAAAATTGGTTTTTTAAAAATTAATGTGGGTCAACTGGAATTTATGAAATCAATCCTACAAAATTTAAACTAAAACTAAACTGTAAAACAACTACAAATTTAAAACATTTAAAGGGTTTTTACCCATATATTTTGGTGGCTACTAGCATGTACAACCATAAGTATTAACCACATTTTGCTCTAACCTTTGTCAACATTTTAATTTAACGTTCTTTTTAATTAAAGTGCTTATATACTTTCAGGTTTGCACTTATGATGGATTGTTTAATCCGAAAACGTTTTGCAATGTGTTTGTGATAGCTCGTTTGGGGCATTTTTATATACCTTTTATAAAGGATTTTAAACAAATTTTTTTTGTGATATATGGTATACAGCCAGCTACAGGAACTTAGTTTCCTCGTGGAATTTGGAGATAAATATTAATTACAATCATAAAAATATTTTGTTTATTTGTAATTATCAACATCAACTATGCAAGATTATTATTGGATAAAGAATACTAAAAAAAATTTCATCGTAATATCCAATTTTACACAAACCTATTTTTTCTACTTCTGGTTAACATCTAAGCTGCAGCTTATTTCAAAATATTTGATATCAAATTATTGAACTAAATATACACCCTAATAACTACATTTACTTTGTTATATTTGTTACACAATTAAAATTACATACCCTCATCTATTCTCGAAAGTGCCAATTCTACATTATCCAAATTTGTTTGCTCTTCCAGATCTACTTCTTCTTCTGTAGCATTTTCAACGCCGTCTTCATCTATATCATCATCGTCGTCATCTATATCAGAAATCAACGAGGATGTGTCTTCTGATGATTCAAATATTCGCTGCGATTCAGTAGTTTGTATACTGGCCATATTCTGAACGGTTGAAGATAATTCTGAATAATTATAATCTGCGAAACTAGTAGTCAGCGGCATGTCTGATGTAATATTGAACGGTATCGGGGTTGGAGTATTTCTATGCTTGTTTCTGTCTGAATGCGGCATTTCCCTTCTGCCAGAACTATAAGTATGCAAAGAATTGATTAGAAGTATTTAATATGAAGAACATTTATTTAAACGCTCATTAACGCTTTGGAATCACACAAGATCAAAAATATTGCAAGACCTTGGTACTAGCAGAAATAATACATGATCTTTCAGAAATAAGCAGGGCAAATATAGAGGAGAATATAGTTGTAGTTCGTCGTACTTATATATTAGATTTACCGGTATCATTGACATCATTTATTGAATATAACTTAACTGCTTCTAGAATTATACAGCTATAAACAGTATAAGTATCCTGAACACCTCATTAAACCTTTACAATAAAATTTGATATAAGTTTTCCAATTTCAAGTGATTAATGAAACTATTTAATACTTAACTAAGAAGAATTTAATAAGAAACAAGAAAATTAAGTTGCCAAAACAGTCTCAGGAAAAAAGCACAATAAGCAAACACAAACCTGGTGCAAAAAAATTACCAGAAGGATGGTAGTGCTCTAAAACAAAATAATGAAAGATGTAATATGATGATATACCTAATAAATTTAACATTTTAAAATAATATGGCTGCATAGCTCAAAAGGTAAAATGTCTGACTATCATGCAGAATGTTCGGATTCGATACCAGGTGCTGCTGATAATATATTTTCATCTGAATCTGAATCAATTGGAAATTCACGTTATGGAATATTATAGGTCCAACATAATATGCTTGATATTGGTACATACACAAATCAAAGGATGGCATCAGATTTTTAAACGTTGTATGCTTACTAGAAAAGGTAGCAGATTTAGTATAAACTTACTAACATTAGAACAATAAGTTACCAATATCGTCATGAAGAATAAACTAACAAAATATAAAAGCAAAAAATCATCCACTGAAGACGTAAATTAGAAACGCTGATAAATGAAGATGAAAGGAATATAATGATAATCCTCTCATTATTAATAAAATTGTTCAGATCTTTAATTAAACAAATATATGACAATAAAGAACAAACAATTCTCAAGAAGAAATGTTTAATTCAAATAAAATAATTTATAACTAAATCTTAAAGTCAACTTTCTGGAAGAACAAATTAATAGAAACGCATTATTTCATTGAAAGTAACGTAACACACTCTGAACCCAAATACAAAAAGAATTTACAAATATAACGAAAGAAGAAAAGAAAAAATGTGGTAAAACAAAAGTTGCATATCGAAAATGACTATAAATAGTGAAGGATCGAACCAAAACAAAGGAAAACCTACAGGGCAGATGAAAATTCGGAACACTTCTTGGTCAAACTCAAATTGAAACCAAAGCTACGTATGTAATAAAGAAGAGTGAAATGTAAACAAGTAGGTAAATTGGTCCGATATTACAAAAGAAAAGAAACGAGGCAAAATTAGAAACGAACTAGATAATAAACCAACAAGCCAGACCAAAGCAAACGATAAAAAGAGAAATAATATAATCTGTATATAAATATTTATCCAACACAGAAGACCAGCCAAGAAAATATTCAGAAAAAATTAGGAATTTTGCCTGAATGCCTGAAACAGATATTAAAGTATACTTAACATGGACGTATAAACAAAGATAGAAACAAATCTGTGTTTATACGTCCATGATACTTAATAGGAATTTATAAATAAGTTAGTCAAAAATTTCTCCCAAGAAACAAAAAACGTACAAATCCTCACCAAAATACTGCAATACTGTTCCCACTGCAAGATCACTACGTTCATAACGTAGTTTATTAAACTCACATTATTACATACATTTAAAATTAGGAGAATACATTAATAATAAGTTGCCAGTCAAAAAGTGACCGCATGTAATTTTAATTCAAATGTCCTCTTTTATCTGTTTTCTTATTACTCGATTAAGTTCCTTAAATTCTACAGTCTCTTTTGTTTTATCTCAGATATATTTTCTTTGTTTCAGCATGTTTTGTGATTCTACACTTATTTTGGATTTTCGGTTTCTGTTAGCGGTTGCCACTTCTGAGCTTGCATTTAATAGTTATTTTGTTATGACTTCATTAATTTCATTTGAGCTAAGTTTATCTAAATTTAATACTTTCGCGGGTTTTAACTTGCTTTTATATTGTTCTGTATTAGATTTTAGTTTATCTGTGTCTATATTTCAAGTTTTTTTAAATTTATTTCTATTTTTATTATGTTTTATCACTAATTTGGCTCTAACCATTCGGCGATCGCTACACGCCGTTATTATTATTACTGTTACGTCCTGTATAATATTTTTTTTGTTACACAGTATTGCTATGTATTAGTTAATTTAGGTTTTTTTCACAAAGATTCATTTCGTCTGAATTCGAAGTGTAAGTAAACAAGGAAATATCTTAGTAATAGAGTCACGTAATTCTAGAAATTAGTGTGTAGTTATAAAATAAATGTGCACGTAGGTATATTGAATAATAAAAATGTGTAAACAGTATGACCAATCTATTATCAATTTCGAGAGAAATAACAATTAGACAAGGCGAAAAGTTTGAAATCGTTCGGAAAAGTATTCCCATAATATCACCTTCATGAGATACTCCAAACTAAGTTTAAAAAGGTTTTTTAAACAATAAATTTTTTTCTAAGGTTTGATGATTTTAAAAATATTATTTTTTACTTGTGTTTTTGAACCTTGAAAATCGTCAGTTTGCGTTTTTTTCAGTTTTAAATTATATATAACCCAAAAACTATCTATAACTTTAGTGATAAAAATCTACAATAGTTCATAATGATAAAAAAAAAATCTAAAAAAAAATTCGGGTCGAAAACATTGTTACAATTTGTTTAAAAAAATTTGAACAACTTTTCTCCTGGGCGACCTTTTAAACCTTATTTTGAGGTATCTCCTGAATGTGATTATGCAAAAAGATCTTATGGAACTATTTTTCTAAACCAAACCAAGCTTTTCGCTTTCTCTAAATGGTTTTGTACCAAGTCAGTAAATCTAAATAAATAATATTTATTTATTTAGTTTTTATACAAATGTTCGAGCTTTATAGGTACCTCATTCTCTACTCATTAAAAATAACTACTTTCTTCTTTAACACTAAACATTGAACATGATTTCTTCTTCTGTAAGTGCCGTTCCCAAAGTTCCCTAGCAGCGATTCTAAAGCTGCGCATTTTTTCGACCAAAGATGCCAACAGCACTTTACATGCGTATAATAATAATGAGCAGCCAGCTTACGAGTAGAGAGAAGCGTAAGGATCTTGAAATATTTTTCTAAATTTAACGGTTTTCGTGAAATTTGGCTTCAAAAAATTGAAATCGCCGCCATTTTGAAACGGATACAGGTGTTTTTCACATTTATCTAAAGAATATGACCCTATAAGATAAAAATTTGTGCATAATCTCAACATGTATCTCAAACCGTCTAGGAGTTATGAATTCTCTCGTAAAAACACATACAGGTAAATTGACACACAACGAAGCATAAGCATAAATATTTTTTGGAACTTTTTTATTATTTTGATATCTTGAATCAAAAATATTGCAGATATGCTATTGCGAATTACTAAATTCAGTCCACTGCAGCAGCGCTTCAAAGAAATCGTTGAGGATTTAAAGGTCGCGGCATATTATCCTGCAGCTATAGTTTCCGGCACGTAGCGTTTCGAGTCTAGCAATCGGACAGCGCGTTTACATTTTTATACATAGAACGTTTCAGTTTGGAGCGGTGAAGATATGTTCTCGCTTTTCGCGACAAAAATTATGTGCAATTGCTCTTCTAAATAAAAATTGTAGTAAAAAGAAGGTTTGAATTACATCCAATGCTAGGAGAAATGAAAAAGGAAGATGAATACTGGACTTTATACAAAGAATTAATTGATGACGATGAAAAATATTATGGATATTTTAGAATGAATGGGATTAAGTTTGAATATATTTTAAATTTAATTACACCTTTAGTTAAAAAACAAAATACTACATTTAACGAAGCCATACATATCAAACCAAAGAGTAATTTTAAAAAAGAAGAGTTATCACTTCCGTGAAAAAGTGCTAATTGTTTATCACTTCCCTGATTAATTGTCACAAAGCAATGAAAACACATGCATAAATGACTAAATAGCCTCGAAAATGATTTTTTTAATAATCTATATAAAAATCAAACAAATCCTAAATAAACAACGAGGAGAAAACGACGGACCCCTAATTCATATTATAGATACCAACAGGTTTCGACTCGTTCCGTAGCCGTTAGTATCTGTAAAATATTGTATTCGAATATATTGAACGGAAACGTTAGGTGCCTGATACGATAGGTTCCGGACAGTGTGAATTGTTCATATTTAAAACCATTTAAATTATATTTTTTGAAAACTAAACGCTATGGGCTGGAAACGCAACGTGCACGATAATATGCCACGACCTTAAGGCTGTTTTATCGGTGCACCAAAACCTAAGGACTGTTATTTACCGACAAAATGTAATTTTTTTTTATTTTTTTGAAATTTCTGTTGAAAAATTGGATTATACTGTTTAACGTTCTATTATAACCAAATTTTTTACTTCCATCACTTGAAGGAGTTTTTTTTTCTGTAATCGTTGATTTTTTTTCACCTTTCTGTGTCCAGTAATAATCGAGAAAAGCGTGTTCCAGCTTTAAAGAAAATTGCTAAAAAATACTAAAATCTAATAGTGAAACGTGTTATTCATCATTGTCACTTAGTTTCACCGTTATCGCCTTCGTGACGTCAAATATCATGAACGTAGGATCAGTTAGTTCGTGTTAAAACTAATTTGAATGAAGAGTAATGCATTTGTTGTCATTAAACTACCCGTTGGCCGGCGCCACAGACTAAAGATAGTCTCGCGTAAGCAGTGTAGAAATGTAAGTGATACGCCAATTTCAAATCGCAGTGTACTTGAACTGCTAAAACAGCCTTAACGATAGAAGAGAATTCATGTCGATGACGTCAATATTCCATAATATTTTAAATTTTTCCTTATATTATTGTATGTAATAATTTTTATTTGTCCCCTGTGATCATATGTCCCAAGAATTGAAATTTTCATATTTTAACAGTTATCCTTAATTCGCACATTCTTCCCATTTCTCTCATTACCTCGATCCACGATATGCTATGAAATTGACTATTGTCAATATTCTCCTCTTTTTATCAATTCTTCCATGAATTATTTTAGGAAATACTTTTAGAGTATGATTTCTTATTGGGATAATTTTATACTGGTTACAGTGCCTAGCATACGGTGTTTTAGGAGTGTCAATAAGGTTGAAAGTTTGGTATTTTACCCCAGGTATACACAGCTTTTAATAACTTTAATAGTATACCTAAGGTTTCGTCATTTAGACATTTTCATGTTTCGATGGTCTCTTGCTTTTCCATTATTTGTATTTTTAGTACATATATTAGTTCTTCCCGAACTTTCATTACATTTGTGTCGCTTATGTCGTTACTTCCAATTTGTCCAATTCTGTCGTCATCAAACAATTCCCCAAAATATTGTATTTATGTATTTAGTTTCTTCATTATTTTCATGATTAGTTTTCGATCTGAGTATTTGAGTATACCTACCATTTTTCTTTTATTAGTATGTGTAACTCGATCGGATAGCCAAGCGGGTCGATCGGATAGCCAAGCGGGCTGGGCGGCTGGCTTCTCCTTCGCTTCAATGCGAGAGATGTCAGTTCAATTCCCAGCTCGTGGTGTATAGAAAACAAAAAAGCTAACGCAGCAGTTTAAAATTCTAAATGAATCTGCGGCTTAATCTAGAATATGTTGGTATCTGATCGGCCTATGGTGGAGCAGTACGGCAAGAGATAAGGGCTTGTGGTTCGGTGATACTCCTCCATAGATCCCTACCGAAAGGGCGTGTGCCGCCTAAATACCGGATATATATATATATATATATATATATATATATATATATATATATATATATTGTAGTATATATACTACTGTAGTAGTAGTGACAGTGTAGTGAAAAGTGAACAGTGTAGTAGTGTCTGGGGGCTCGGGAGACTGAGACCTCAAAAGCCCTGAGGAAGGCATCAGAGAGGATGCCGGAAGCTCGGCAAAATGAATATCGACGCGGTTCAACCCGGAAGACTGGTGAGTTTGATATTAATTTTAGTAATAATATTAATCTTAGCTCTAGGTTTTATATATATATATATATATATATATATATATATATATATATATATACATATAATAATATATATATACTAAATGAATTCAATAACTTTCACCAAAAACTAAAATTCACATTAGAAATTGAAAAAAAATAATCAAATTAATTTTCTGGACCTGACCTTGCATAGAGAAAACAGCACTATAAATACTTCATGGTACACCAAAAAAACCTGGTCGTCGAGATATCTAAATTTCAACTCTCATCATCCCCTGTCTCAAAAGAAATCAGTAGTTATCGGACTCGCTGATAGAGCTATTAGATTATCCGATCCTATCAATAGACCTCAGGCCATTAAAAAAGCAAAAACAGCACTTACACTTAATTCATACCCACACCACCTTATCGACAACACTTTCAAATCGCGACTGCATAAATTTTACAATAACAATAATAATAATAAAACCAACACGGTAAAGAAAAACTATATGTCTCTCCCCTATATAAAAGGATTGTCAGAACAAATAGCAAATCTTCTGTCTAAACATAATATTACGGTTGCTCATAAAGGTCACAATCTTTTGAAAAGGAATTTTACTAGATTGAAAACAAAAACCCCTCTATTAAAAAGATCACATGTTGTATATGAAATTCCCTGCTCGAATTGTGATGGAGTTTATATTGGACAAACCAGTCAACTACTTAATTCAAGAATACGTTCCCACAAATATGACAAAAAAAACTCAACCGCCCTCACAAAACATGAAAACGAAAAAAAACATAAATTTGATTTTGAGCAAACCAAGATCCTAAAAAGTGAACTCAACAGGAAGAAGAGAGAGCTTCTAGAGTCTATACAAATAAAAAAAAATAATAACGCAATAAATGATAAAAAAGATGTCAAAAATTTGAACAAAATATACATATTTTAACTTAATTTAAATATACATAAGTCAATCTCAGAACGCCTATGATGTTAAAATAACTAATTGTTTAAACGATAAGCTAACATCAATAAACAACACATTAGATTTAAAATACATTTTACTTTTAGTGACTTAGTGGGTATGTCCTATGTTTTAATATTATTTTAATTGTGACGTCTAATTGTTAACACCAATCTTTACATGCTTGGTAAGTCAAAAGTTTATTTTTTAAACCATATTATGTCTGTCATAGAATGTTTTTTTTTTAGTCAATATATATTCTTGAAAAAGGCATGGATTTCCTGCCGAAACGTCGGAAAAAATATATATAAAAATGTCTTAGTATCAAACTAAATTTCTTTTTTATGAACCTAAGCCCAAGAGAATCCACTAAAATATATATATATATATATATATATATATATATATATATATATATATATATATATATATATATATATACATACATATATAGTATGTGTAACTTCTTTTACCATTTTATGTTTTTGAAGCTGTTACATTTTCTTTGTTATTCGTTAATTTCTTTGCATTGCTCTGTTAGCCACTTCTCTCTCGCCTGTTTTATTTCCTTTCTAATCTATTTGTTTATATATTTCTCCATAATTAGTATGATTTTTGTTTTTATGCATCACTTATGCAGTCCTTCTTCCACTATTTAAAGGGTATATTCCCTATACATATACTCCTATATACATTAGGTTCCCTATCCCTATTAATTTCTTCGGCATTTTTCTCATTGATTCCCATAGCTGTTTTTTGGGGAAGCTTTCTCCAAGTCGATAAAGGTCATATGTGTTTCATTATTTTTGTCTTTGTTCTTTTCTATCACCTCTCTCATGATGTATCTAGACACGATATGGCTTTTTGGAATCCGGCTTGTTCTTAGCCATAATGGTCCATGTATTGTTCTATCGTTTTTCTTTTATTACTGTAGAAAATATTCTTGGTATTGAAGGCATTACACTGATTCCTTCCTGTATAGTTATTTGGTGAGCTTTTGTCACCTGAATTTGAATTATTCAACATATTAACGATATATCACGGAAGAGATAAAAGGGAGAATTCAGGCAGCAAACAGATGTATGTATAGCCTCCACAACACTATGAAATCCAAGAGCCTAACACGAACATAAAAAATCAGGATATATAAAACAGTAATTAGACCGGTGCTCATGTATGGGTGTGAGACGTGGACGCTGACAAAAGCA
This sequence comes from Diabrotica balteata, assembly GCA_918026665.1. Taxonomy (NCBI): domain Eukaryota; kingdom Metazoa; phylum Arthropoda; class Insecta; order Coleoptera; family Chrysomelidae; genus Diabrotica; species Diabrotica balteata. The sequence goes on from OU898278.1 coordinate 120,344,367, forward strand.
ATGGAAAGTAAACTCAGATGCTTTGAGAGAAAAATCCTCAGAAAGATCTTCGGTCCCTATCACGATCCGAATACTAACCAATACCGAATGAGAACAAATGCCGAGGTCAAACAAATGTATGTTGCTAGCGACGTAGTAGGAAGAAGTCCCGACAGGGAGTAGGCCCTTAGGACGTCCACGAATGCGATGGAGAGATAATATATGGTCAGATTTGAGAACAATGGGGCTATCCACTGACTTAAACATCATGGACGACCGTTCGAGATGGAAGCAGGTTGTGCAGTCAGCCAAGACCCACCCCGGGTTGTAGTGCTACCAGAAGAAGAAGAACATATTTACATATTTACAACATATTTTTATTGAAATTAAAAATACTTCTATTCTTAATTTATTCAATGCTTCTATTGTTTGAGTTGACAAAACTTGAGTCACAAAAATATGCTTACCTTTCTATTAGGAAAGTGTCAGGCCATTTAAATTTCTTCCTCTTGGCATTATGGAATAGAGGTAATACTGATCGTCCATCCATGTGTGGAGGAGGTTCCACTCCAGCCATGTCTAAAAACGTTGGAGCTAAATCTATATTGAGAACGATATCGTTGACGACTGTTCCCGGTTCAACTCCAGGACCTCTGACTAGGAAAGGAACTCGAACATCGAACTCGAAGGGAAAACTCTTACCCTACAAAAATAAATTATTGTTTTATTTTTTTCATTTTCAGCGAAAGTAAAAGTTTGGAATTCTATGAACTACTAATATAAACTACTTATATGAACTAGAATGGTTAGAAACCTATTAGTTGTAATTGAAAAACAATAACAGACAAACAAAATATTCCCCGATATCGACATATAATGGGAATACAGCCTTGAACAAAATTTTAAAATGTAGAAGTTAAGAAGTAGGTAAAGACAAAGTAAAAATCATTCATAATTTCAGTTGAATAAATTAAAGAAGCTAAAAAGAAGGTACCGAATATGAGGAAAAAAATATTCAGGTAGTAAAAAGTTTGGCACATCCAGGTTTAATTTTTTTTGGGACCAGTAAAGAAAAAAAAAGTTTAAATCATCATTCCTCCCTTATAAAGTTTGTTTTTACTTAAATTAACAAAAAGGCACTGAATAAAAGTAAGAAATGTTTAAGAAATTTCTCTGGCTGAATAATAACCTGCCACCAACACCAATATCTCTTTTTTAAATAAACAAAATCTTGGAGGACTCATCTTTCACATATCTAACATATCCGATCAACATTCACCGACGAACTGATGTGCCGATGAGAAGTGGAATAAAATAAAATACATACTTACCATAAATACTTACAATATAACTTAAAACAACCTAATTTACATAAAGTTGTACTAACCTTAACCAATCCAAATTGGCCTAAATGATACCCATGATCACTAGTATATATAATGTACGTATTCTCCAACTCCCCAATCTCCTCAAGCTCCTGGACGACTCTTTGTACAGCAGCATCAACAGATTGTAATGTTTGAAGTCGTTTAGTCATCAAGAGATCAGTAAATTCTCGATGGATGGGTTGCATATTTTTTGTGAATTGTAAAATCCATTGCTTGTCTGGATTAGGAGCATGATCATAACTCGGCGTACTATAAAGTTAGAAATTGGTGATAAATAATAGTATCAGATACAGTGTTAAAATTTTTTATCTCAGTAACTGAAACTTTAATTAATTAAATATGGACAGGGTGGGGAGAACTAGATGAGAATGTGTAGTTTGAGGATTATCTGGGAACAGAAAAAACGGACCGGAAGAATAAAAAAATAAATATCAATGAATAGAGGAATAAAGAAATGTGTGGAAGATGCCGGTGTAAGATTTGATATGGAACCGAATTCTATGCTTTTAAATCTAATTGAAATTTTACATCGGTAACAATGGCACACACGGGATGACGTGTATATGACTGCTTAATGAAATTTATGTGTAAAAGTAAAATTAACCTATGAATTTGAATCCTAATTGAAATTTTCTTCTCTGTTGTACATCAATTATTTTTACCTCCTAACCATAAGTTAATATACCTAGTTTGTCTAAATGTATTGATGGTCCCTAGATAATAAGCGAGTGACCTCATCTGTATTATATTGCTATGCTCTTAACTTTTAATTTTTTAATTTATAATGAAATAATGTTTTTCCCTTTCCTTTAATAAAATTGTTAAGACTGACTGAGTAGTTAATGCAGATACAAAAAACAATGCTACACTACGCACAAGAGTAAATACGACTTCTAATCAATACCGATGGGCAGTTAACAACATTCGCGATCAAGTACTCGTAAAGACGCTTATGGGCTGAACAAAGATTTTTTTATCATCAAAAGTTGTTATTTCGGTTTTTGTGTTCTCGTTTGTAAATCGACCCATTTCTAATCGTATAAAAATTTATACCATATTTACGAGTATATATAAAATACAATTTAAAATAAAGTTGTGTCCTGTCCTTTATATTGCTTAGATAATAAATCTGCAATGGCTGTATATGAAGAACGTTTACAAAGTATAATTTAATGTTCAAACATTTAGCTTCATAGAAAAGCTATCTTCTATTGATCTTTGAAGATCAGGGTGAAGCCAGAGACTGATATCACCCGGAAAGACTGATCTGGTCCAGAAATTCTGGAGTCCAAGCTTTAGCAAGCTCTGAGAGCAATACAGAATCGAAAGAACCCTGGCCATTTTATTTAATCCAAAGCATCTCACGTATTTATTCAACCGAGTATATGATTCTGGCAAAACTTCAACTGAATCGTTAAAATTAACGTCTGTAACCATTTCAAAAAATGCTCTGAAAGTTTTTCTTTGAGTCATATATGCTCGGATATACTTGAAATGTGAAGAAACACAATTTGGTTTCATGAAGGGTTAGCTACGAGAGTGGCTTCATACAAGAATGTATTAGAACCAAAAAGCATAAATGAGAATTAACAAAGATCTATCCGCAGATAACTTTAATGTACATAAAGGAGTACATCTGGGTTGAATATTTTCACCAGCACTTCTTAGTATATATGTACAAAATATAGACCAAATTTCTGTGGAAGGCGAAAGAAAAGGAATTAAAATTAATGGAATTCCAATTGACAATATACGATATGCAGACGATTGAAGCCATGGGACAACATTTTAGACTTAAGATCAGTGCTATTAACACCAAATTTATGGTAATCCATACCATCGATAGCCCATAATCCATACCATCTTAACTGTCGACAAATATACTATAGAGGAAGAGAAAAATGGAACAGCCATGAAGAAATTAAGCACTTGCACTTGACTACCTGATATCTTATTTTACTATATGGCGCATAGACTTGGTCTCTTTCGGTTAAAACACTGAACTGCATTTGAGATTTGGACTCTACTAAGCCTCTTATGACTGCTATGGATCGCACATGCCACGAATGAAGGACGTTTAAGAACAAGAACATCTTTGAGGAAAGAAAAATTTCCTATCTTCCTACCTAGGAGAAGCAAATACTACATTCCCAAACTAATTTTACAAGGAAAGGTAAAGGAGCATCGACACCCAGGAAGAAAACAACATTTCTGGCCAGGAAACATACGCGACAGGTGTAACATCAAAGACATAGCCAGCATATTTCGGAAAAACCAAAAAAGGGACTCTACAAATGGTTTGATGAATATAGATAACCACCAATATGTGGCTAAGCACAAGGTAGAAGATGAAGAAGAAGAAAGTTGTAGTAAGATTAACATTCATCATCATCCAGCCTCAAAAGTCCACTGCTGAACATAGACCTCATCCTGTCTTATCTTTCGCCACACTCATACAGTTTTTATTTTGTCTTCGTAAATCGTCAGCCCATCGTGTAGGTGATCGGCCGACGCTTCTCTTGGTCTCCATTCCAATAACCTCTTTGTCCATCGTCCATTCATCATTATAGATATGTGTCCTCATCTCCATTTTCGTCAGGCTGTCCTTTCAATGACGTCAGTCACCTTGGTTCTTCTGACCTCTACGTATAGAGGTCAGGTCAGGTCAAGTCAGGTTAAGATTAACATTAGTGCTGTGATTTATCTTCGAGTTTATTTAAATCTTAATAAAACGTAAAAAATAGATTTCATCAAAGATACATCCCCAGCATCCGCCTCCCTTATCCTCAGCTGCTCTACTTCAGTTATCCACCCGCAATATCTCTCTAGCATCGCTCTCATTTCGTATATCCACCTCTTCCTTGGTCTTTCTACTGGCCGACCACTACCGGCCTCACTATCAGTATTAGTGACACTTAGTGTCACTAAGCATTCGACTATTATAGTTGTCTTGATATTATCCATTCTTATAAACTAATCTGCCTAGCGCAACCTTTGTTGTTTTGCATAATTAGCTATAGAAGTTTCTTTGTAATATTGATATAATTTGTGTTTAAACGTTATTCTCCACATACTATTGTCGCAAATGGGTTCCAATATCCTTCTCAATATCATTTTTTCAAAAGTACTAATAAGGTTTATTGTTTTTTCTGTTATGATCCATGTTTCTGCGCCATATGTAGCTATTGGTCGTATGATTATTTTATATTTTTTGAACTTTTCCTCTGTGTATGTCTTTAAATCTAAACATATGTGACAGAGAGAAGTATGCTCTGTTAGCAAGCATTATCTTTCTCCGTGTTTCCACCTCCGTGCTGCCATCCTTTGTACTTCCAGCCCCCAGGTATGTGAGCTGTTTTAAAACTTTAATATATGTGTATATATGTGTATTCATTATCTGTATTAGAGCTTTAGTTTTATCTACGTTGACGGTTAGATCCATTTCTTTCGCATCGTGTTATTTATCTGCATAATTTTAAATTATAGTATTAACTGAGTCAAAGTTTACAATAGTAAATTTTTAAAGTTTACAATAGCAAAAGAAGGTTTATGTCTCTTAAAATGAAATTAAACTTACTGGTGTGTTGTTACATTGAAAAATAAGTGAGAAAACTGAGGCGCTGAATCTTCAGGGCCATGAGGTGCTGGAAACGACATCATTAACATCACTGGTTTATTGTGGTATTGTTTTTTAGAATGTCTCAAGAAGGTTATGGAATCATTTGCTATCAAATCTGAATAATAATCCTAAAAAAGGAAATACAAAAAAAATGGTTTAATTGAAAGAGTTAGTGGAGACATTTACCTTTTGGTAATCAAATCCATGTTTTATTTTCTTTCCATTCATATTAATAGAATAATTATAATATTTTGAGTTCATAATTAATCCGCCCCACTCTCGCCAACCTGGTGGAATGTACGAACCATTGTACTTGTTGAGATATTTTCCAAAATAACCTAAAACAGTTAAAAACCGTTCAAAATAAAAGAATTCAAACCTATTAGAAAATGTGGTGTGCAATTGAAATATACAAAACGTATCTTGGACACGTGTTACGAATAAAAAACAAAAAGATAGCATTTGTGTGATTCAAAGTTAGTAATTATCTCATAATTGCAATGAAAATAACTTTTTTTTCTAGCTATACCAGTTTTTTTTAGCCCCCTGTTTTTTAGGTATCGCTATGAATTCTGATTCTAGCCATTTATCACGGATTATTCCTGTATTGTATATTTTATTGAAGACAGCCGTGATGCAATTTATTCCTTCTTCCTCCAAGAGTTTTAAAAATTCAGCTTCGATATTATCAGACTCTAAAGCTTTCCTGCTTTTCATCCGTTTTATTGCTTCTTCTACCTCGGATTTAAGTATGTCCGGGCCGTCATCCTCTCTGAAAATGGATGCCTATAATCCGTTCTTTGATCTTGAAAAGGTGTCTCCAAATATATTCTCCATTTGTCTTTCATCTCTTGGGTGCCAATGATTAATTTTCCATTGGTGTCTCAAAACTTCGTAAAAGCATAATTTATTACTGAAATAAATCAATCATTAAAATTTCTTAAGCTAAGCTAAGATTAATGAAAAAGGAGAACAAAAATGATGATGGAACTGGGACAGAAGCTAACACTACATCAAAATGGTTCTTAGCTGACTGCACAACCCGCTTCCATCTCAAACGGTCGTCCATGACAGTTGAGTCAGCGGGTTGAGTGGGACTCCAGAGCCCCATTGTTCTTAAATCTAATCATATGATATCTCTCCATCACATTTGTGGACGGCCTAAGGGGACTTAGATAGAGATTAACTTAATAAGGGTAAGGCGATTATTAAGGAGCCAATGGACATGGAAAGCCCATCTTAGATGTTGGAATTTAATCTCTTGGAACACGTGGCTAGCCCCTAGCTCCATCGAGTAACTAAAGGAATGTTAAGAGGAGTGCCAACAACCTGCCCTTGTAAAAAACAGCTTGTCATGCAAACTAAGAACTACACAACTCTGCAAACAAAAATGAAAAATTAAATTTCACGTTTTAGCAATGAACACGTTTATCCACTGGCAGCTTACCTTTACCTTTACAAGATAATACCTAGTGGATTATCATGAAAAGGGTTGGTTTTACTTTAAGCTTTTGTATCTTAGTAGTTTATTGGCTATGATTCGCTCATTCTTCATCAAAGTAAGGTATTGGTGTATGAAATCCTCCTTAGTTAAATCCAACAGTACCTACGCTAGGTCTGTTCAGAACCTTTCTAACACAACACAGAAAAAAAAGGTTAAAGATTTTTTACTTACCAGTTCTGTATCCAGCATTAGACAAATACGTAGCAAACGTTCTGGTTTCATGCGTGGCCTGCCATTGTGTGCTCGAACAGTTATCGTTGTTAGTATAGACAAAATGGTTATGAACGTACATTCCCGTCAATAAGGACGATCGAGATGGACAGCACATTGGAGTGGTGACGTAAGCATGGCGAAATTCCGCTCCATGATCTCGGATGGATTTTAATGTTTTCGGCATGAAGTTGAGCGATCCCAGTTCCACATCCTGATCATCCGTTAAGATTAAAATTATGTTAGGTTTTGGACTTGTTCTCGTTGTTATAGGTGAGAAGACCTGAAATTTTGTATGTTTTGTTAATAGTATATTTAAGAATAAACAATATGAGTAATTTTTACTCTTAATATTATATTTCTTAGTTTGGAGAATAGTTGTAAGTATTATCGTCATAATAATGTAATACTTGTCGTGTAAATATAACAATACTATATTCTATATTTTGTAATTCGATGTATGTCAATTCGTTACCAAATATTGGTGATCATCATCAGGTTCTGCAGAATATTATAAAGGGAAAGATTTAAGGAAGCGTAGCATTGGAAGGCGACGAATGTCATTGCTGCCCAATCTCAGAGAGTGGTTTGGTTGCTCGTCTTACCAGCTTTTTAGACCAGCAGTAAAAAGAGTACATATAATCATGATGATCGTCAACCTTCGAAAGCATTTTGGCTAATCTTAATTTATTGGCAGCAACACTAAAAAGCTCTGGTATTTGTTTAAACCCATGTTCTTAGGTTATTTAGCCAGGAGATCCTTCTTCTTCCAGGAATCATCCACCAGATAGGTTTTCCATGGGTCATATCCATCATATTTTTATGACCATTCCTAGTAATAATAATTAGGATTTTCGAACTCATTAACTTAGGTTTTCAGTTGCTTACGTTCTGATAGAATTCATTTGTTTTTTATTGATATATGTCAGTTGACATGATTGACACTATTCTTAAATAAAAATATAATATGGCATATGAGGCGCGTTTTTAATTCAATAAGGGCGAATATACACGTCATCAAAATTTTGTAATGCGGTTAGGTAAAAACTATTTTTTTTATAAAAAGTTTTGCTTGTTAAGCAAATAAGATCACCCTATCTAAACCAAAATTATAATTCAGGATATTGAAAAAAGTTTTATTCAAAGGATATGATATGAAAAACATTTTTTAATTAAAAAATGTTCTGTTTAAGATAAATCAAAAACTAAAAAAACACCAAACAATAAATTATTAATTCAAGCAAAAATCCATAACATCATCCTGACTTTCTCCAGTTAGCGTTGCCAAATTGGTTTGTGATTCTTGGAGAGAGATCAGCTCATCAAAGAAACTCCTATGATGAAGCGGTATGTATGGAAGAAGTGACTTGATGTCTTTTATTTTTTCCTCTGAAAGTTTTATAGGCTGTTGGTATTTAGGAGACAAAACTGCGGCAGATAAATCAAACAAATGGCGTTGATATTCTCCTACTTTTCCTTTCTGCAAAACAACTTGTTCGGACAAAACATTTTGGTACGTTGGTTGTATGGAAAACCCTTGTTTGAACAACTTGGAGTAAAGAAATACTTTACCATGTTTAAAACTAGCAGTTAATTTTCTTTTTGTAATTAACTTCTGAAGAGCAGTGAAATCAAAAAACATTGATGATGTCATTTTTACTACTTTGAATGGTCTGACCTTCCTTGATGAACGAATTAAGTCAATATAGTGGTCTTCAGAATAAACATCAATATTTCGAAGCCTTAACTCAATATGACCAAAATCCCTGTCACAAGGTAAATATGAATGTCCAGGAATCATAAAGTAATGTTCTATGAAATCAAATTTTAATTCATGAATTTTTTTCAAACAAGCTAAAACAATGTTCATATTTTTGTTCTGGCCGCCACAATTGTCAGTAAATAGCACAACTTTTTTGACTTGATGATCCATAGAATCAAAGTAATGGGACAAGCAGCTTGCTATTTCACATGAACCACGACCTCCAGTACTTTCATTCCACATGTACATAACACATTTTTCAGATTTAACATCATGGACTGCAAAATTGTAGGTCCAAAGCTTCCTTTTGTAATACTGTACAGATATCGTCAGTTTAGGGGTAGGGAAAGTTTGCTGCAGATCTATACAAATTGCTGAAACTGAGTGTTCATTATTACTTTTATAACTTTTAAGTATTTTTTGAACTGCTTTGGCTCGTCTTAAATGAAGTTCCTTGGCAACTTGTAATTGGTTACGTTGTAAATCATCACAATTTGAAAGTTCCATATCTGTTTTGTCACAAAAATTACAAGTATCCGACTTAGGAGGGTTGAAACCAATATTGAATTTTTTATTAAATGTGTCACGATAGAACCGTGAGCTGACAGGTTCAATTAAAGGGTGATTTTCTGTCATCCACTCACAGTACAGATCATACAATTTGTTTATGTTTAAGTCTGTGGAAAGGTACTTTCGGTAGGGGCTTTTTGCTCTGCTGTAATGGCTTGAACATTTGGGTAAACTATTTACATGTAACATTACAGTTTCTTTCATTTCTACACTTACTTTGTTAACTTAATTTTTATTTCCTCTTCTGTCCAATTCTACAGTGCCACTTGTGGATACTTTATTCAAAACAGTTCGAACCCTCTTTTCAGTGACACCATGAATCGCATAGAATGCTTTTCTGCAGACTTTAAATTCATTGCTTTCAAAAAGTACACTGTACTCAATACTACGTAACTTTCGACTAGGTCGATTTTTATTGCGACAACGGTTGACAGAAACAGATTTCACTCTTTTAGATAAGTAAGTGTTTTGTAGGTTATACTCAGATAATTCCCAAAAGTTTTTAAAAATTATACTAATTTTCTCCAAACCTACTTTCTCAAAACATCCACAGGAACAGGGACTTCCCACAGTCCGCTTAGGCACAAGTTTTCTGTTTTTAATGGTGCTGTATCCTTCACCTGAGTTTCTTTTAAGTTTATTCACATTCTTTTGCCACGTGTCTTCAGTTTTCGACCTTTTTCTAGTGTAGCCTTTGTTTTGGTCTTCTGTAAACTCGCTTTCTGACATTGTAGCAGTAAAATTTTAACTTTATTAGTAAAGTAACTCAAACTATTCAAACTAATCAAAATAAAAACTACTTGTTTTGGCAAGCAAAAGGACACTGTAGCTTAAAACGGTAAAAATAAGACGGAAATCACGGAAATTTTATTCAGAAATTTGGCAAGACAGAAGTGGGAAGGCTAGCTGTGTACCGACGCGACGTAGCGGTGGCGTATTCGCCGTTGTTCCACGGAACATTTACCATACTTTTTAAGATTCATACAGTTTGCTTCCGTTAAGTCAACCTATTATAGTTCTGAATAGAAAGGACGAATAAACCATGTTATGGTGGTACATTGTTCGAATAATGATCAGGCTATCCATTGCATTAAAAAAAACTGTAATTGGCGTATTCGCCCTTTTTCCTCGGAGCGCCTCATATAATAACCTAATTTGAAGTCATAAGACATGTCCTTAATACTTTTCTAGGTTGTTGTACTATTTTGTCTTGCATTTCTAAAATAGCAACTGGTCAATTGTGAAATTACCTTTGAACTGAACAAAAGAAACAACAACAACACCATTTACAAAAAGGATGGAAAAGTACTTATACGGTACACAAAAACAAATATGGAGATTCGTAAGAACCCAACGGAAAGAAATGGCAGAATTGAAGGAATACCTGACGATACGACGAAAGGAAAGATACCTGACGGAACTGTTTAAAGAAAAGGAAAATAATAATCAATCACAATAACGTACCTGAATTAAGACACTAAATAGAAATCAGTTTTCAGGAAGTAGATATATTAATAAATTCACTCAAAAATAGAAAGTCACCAGGACTAGACGGAATAACCAACAAGCTTCTATAACACGGAGGAGAAAGTATAACCCTAGAGATGACAAAACTTATACAAAAACTAATATTGCACTGCAAGATACCAGACGCATGGAGAAACAGCTTAATGATACCAATGTTCAAGAAAGGAGATAAAGAAGACTTCAACAATTATAGAGGTATAAATCTGCTAAACACCGCACTTAAGCTTACAACAAAAGTCCTAACCAACAAAATCAATAAAATAACAACTTTATTAGATGAGGACACCAAGCATTCAGATCTGGAAGAGACTGCGTAGACGCCACATTTGTACTAAAACAAATCACAGAAAAGGCCATCGAGTCGACGAAGTCTCACATCTACTGTATAAAAGAAACATACCAATCAATTTTATACAAACCATCGAAAACATCTACTTTTATAATCGAATAGAGGCAAAGATAAATGGAAAACTAACACAGTGTATACCACTACAAAGCAGAGTCAGACAGGGTGACTCGTTAAGCCCACTTCTCTTTAATATAATAATGGACGAAATAATACAAGCAGTATGTAAAGGTCATGGCTACAGAATGGGGAATAAAGAAATCCAAATATTATGTTACGCAGACGACGCAGCATTAATCGCCGAGACAGAAGGCGAGCTCCAAAGATTAACACACATCTTCAATACAAAAGCCAAGAAATACAATATGATAATATCAGCAGAACAAAAAAAATATACGACAACATCTAAATACCCACTACGACGTAAAATCGAAATTGATGGCAAAATAATAAAGCAGGAAGCAAGGTTTAGATATCTGGGAATAGATATAACTAGTTACAGAGATGTTGAACAAGAAGTACGACAACAAAGTTTAAAAAAAAGTAAAGCGACCGGATCTCTTAATCACAAAAACTAAAAGAACAAACACCTAAGACAAGACATAAAAACAGGAATCTATAAAGCAGCAATTAGACTTATATTATACGGCGGAGACAAGATCTGACACATCTAAAACGAGGCGACTACCAGAAACAACTACTGTTGGATAGGGAGAGAAGCGAAAACATAAGAAGAGCATGCAATATAGAAGACATAAATGGATGGGTGACAAAACGGAAACAGAAGTGGAACGAACACATTAGTAGAATAGCAGAGGATAGGATAGTACGAATATCACGAGATACGTCAGCAAATGGACGAAGAAGTATCTGCATAAACAATTTAGGGGCTAATAGTGAAAAAGAAACAAGCTTTAAAGCCTACATACAAGAAGGAAGAAGACAATTTGTTGCGTTTAGCAGTCATGGGAAAAACAATTTACCTACCTGTTTTCTTCATAGTTTCAATAAAAAAAGATAAGCGACTAATGGTGGCTATTTTCCTTGGCATCGGTTTTTAAAACCCACTAGGAATTTATAGAAAGCTAGTGTAAATCAATTGTTATTTTGTTTATCGAAAACAAAAAATGAGAAAATGGAGTGAATTCTTGAAAAATTTCTTGAGATATTTTGGTTTGTTTTTGAAATACGAAAAATAGTTGGTTAAATTTTGGAAGGAGAAAGTGGTTATCTGTTTTTAATGTTAGAAGAAAAAACATACAATCCTGACAAGTAAACGAGTGACGGCAAACCTTAAACAGTGTAAAAGTAATTTGTGAATAAGAGTTAAAAGTGGAAGCAGTTCTGGTCTATGAATGCTAATTAGGAGAAGTTGTAGTTTAACTTTTGTAGTATTTATTGTAGGTACATACAAACCAGGTATTAGACGTTGGGAAAATCAAAGACAAGGAGATTCAAGGCCTCACGACCTGAACCATTAGTAATTTTATCTAGCACGGGTTCTGCGTATTTTCCATTTAAAATACTATAAGAATTCTTTTTTTCGATTTTGATCTTTAAAATTAATGAAAGTTTACGTTTTTCTAAAAAAACTCAGAAATATGCATGTTTTTAACAGAACATAGAACATTCATTCAATTCATTAGTGTTCTTATTCTTATGAGCTCCCTGTTCTGTTTTTCTTATTTAGGTACATATATAAACGTAATTGACTTAAAAAATAACTAAAAAAATATTAAGAATATAAGCACTTACTTGAGATTTTCGTTGTCGACGATGCAGATATACATTAGCATTCACGCTACATATGACTAGAACTAAAAAAGCAGATAAAATGAAGTTGCCTTCCATTTCTTTATTTATTTTAAATATTACACAGTTTTTATTTATTCTACTATGACGTATAGGAAATACCCTTTCCTATCCTGTATCTTTATCTTTCTATGTCATTTTTGGTGACTATAACAATTAATAATGACTATGCTGAATGATGCATCAGTTATGCTTTCTTCTTGTTAATTCCATATTTTTTCTGCTTGATAACCTGGAACAAAAAATATTTTGTAAATTTTAAAATACAATGGCTCTTACAATTGCTGAAGTAAAATTTAGCATCATTTATTGCATATCATTAGGATTTCTAACATAGATAATTCGGAATCAAATATATTACATCATTATTAAAGATTCAGTAAACCTAGACCAAACTTCAAAACCAGTGGCTGCTCGCAAGTCTCAAAAGAGGTGAAGCAAATCCTATCTGACACATAGACATATAATACAAATATACTGAGCGCTGCTATACAGCCGCGCTCCCCCAGTGCGACAGAGAAAACTAAAAGCAAAACAGTATCTGCATCTCTTTCTAATTTGCCGGGTTTATCGACTACATGACTTAAATGAACAATGAAGAGGTCGCTTTGCGTCAGTTTTCTTGTATTGTAGTCTATTTGTATTATATCTCCGTGGTATGACCTAATCTGACCTAACCTAACCCAACCTAACCTTAGTAAGCTATCCACCACTTTATTATAGACTGCGAGAAATCCTAAGAAACATAATGGTTAGATCAGGTCATAGCAACAGCATACATGGAATTAGGGATGCTGTATCTGTATGGATGAAGACCTCTGACCATATGGTATCCAAATGTTGGATTACAGTAGCTTTTCAGGTGAACATTCACTCACGATTGTCCAGGGGTTCTCAGGAATCCGAAGGCAGAATAATACGTGCTACGAACCTTGTAAGCCAGATATAAAAACCCCTTGTTGAGAACCAGATATAAAAAAAATCATGGGATGTATCAGCTTGCAAAACATATTCTTCATTTTCTTGATATTCTTCACCGCCCTTTGTCTTGTTTATCTTGAAAACGGATGGCGTTACAAAAATTAATGAAATGAGGTTGAATGCTCGAATAAATGAACTTTGAAAATAAGGCTATTATCGAGCACAAGTTAATTAAATCTAGCCCAAGTACTTTCGCTTAAAATAGCATCTTCAGGGGCATTTCGTCAAAATGTAAACTATCCGGCAAGCGTAGAATGTGGAAACATTAAAAATTAAAAAAAAAAAATAAACGAGGACAAACAGTTTAAAATTACTTAAAGATTCCTTTAAAAGATTTAATCTTTTAGTTTTAGTGTAGTGTTTTGTACAATTTTATGTTATTTTTAATGTTTCCACATTCTACGCTTGCCGGATAGTTTACATTTTGACGAAATGCCCCTGAAGATGCTATTTTAAGCGAAAGTACTTGGGCTAGATTTAATTAACTTGTGGTCGATAATAGCCTTATTTTTAAAGTTACAAAAATTGTTTTACTAAGCAAATTCCAATTAAGTAGGGGTAGGTCAGTAGGAGTAATCAATTTCAAATATATTAAGATATTTTGGGAACAATCATTAGTGTGATTAAATTTTTCGTATATTTTTATGTGATCGAGGAGAGATATTCCATCAAGAAATTATGACTTTCAACATATATTTGTGTAAAGCAAGTACTCTATAATTTTTTTTAATCTTAAGTCAAATGTCCTCATTTGCCCCAATATACAGGTAAATGAAGACTGCAATTTTTTCCCAATTTAATTCACCTATAAAATCAAATGGGTAAATGAAGACAAAAGCTTATCATTTAATGCTTATAAAAATAATAAAATCGATAATTTCGCTTTCTACATAGTTTATTCAGAAATTAAACGGTACATTGTCAACTAAGTGATTTACTAAATTTATAACGAACAAATTAAATAAAAACAATACTATTTATGAGAAATCCTCGACTCTTTCCAGGCTTGTTAAATGTCCTTAATAGAAGGGTATAATGTTACGGGATTTTTATCTTCTGGAAATATCTCCATTATAATTGATTCTACCGCTACATTTTCAATCTTCAGATGCATTGGCTATCTAAAAGAACTTCCTACTCGATCTAAAAATGTCATTTTCACTTCTTTATCGGATACCAGACCAACGTACCATATTTTCGAAGTGGTTACTGTAAACTTTGGCAACTATCATTGCAGTTTGGGAAATATTACTAGTGGATGGCTTATCTGTTGCCATCTGTTCTTCTCGCTGCGCATTTTCTCGCCTTAATTCAATCGTATTTTTCTGCGACGAACTTGCATCTCCTTTTAAAAAATTTCCAGGAGTATCATCGTGAGTATCATAATTCAAGCTCATATCGCTATCGCTCTGTCTCATATTTTCTTGCATTTCTTTTTCCAAATCTTCGTTGGTACCAGATTCACTTTCCAGAATATTTTTATTTAGAACTATTTTCTTTGTTCTAGTTTGTGGAGTTTTATCTTCTTTGCTTGTTTTTCATTTTGTAACTTTACTTTTTCTTCTCTCTTATTCTTGACGCAGTCGTTCTAAAACTTCTTCGGAAGTTAAAACTTCTCCATGTTGAAGTTGCTTAAGCCGTATTTCTCTTTCTTTGACTGGTGTTGGAGAAATCGAACTTTCTACATTCGTCTTTAATTTATTTAGGAAGAAATCAATTACATTTCGTTTAGCGGCATTACCATTTGTTAATTAGCTTTTGGAAACGTTCGAACCAGAAGTCAGTTGACTGGTATCAGCAATTTCCAAACTTGTGGTTAATGTGTCCTCGGCAGTCATATGTTTTTTAATGGTAGATTTGTTGCTATCTAACACAACTTGGTCATAAGCATCCTCTGGAAATTTACTTTGGTCCACTGGTAAAGCGCCTGTACCAACAAATCTCGGAACAATGATATCCGGAGTTAGATATTTTATCCATTAATATTTGATGGCAATAGAAAAATCTTTTTTTTGCATCTTGTTCTTATTGATAACACCCAAACAGTTTCCCATTTCTGTGAGTAATATTCTACTCCATCCTGTTTTTAGAGGACTCAAAACAGAAAAATAGAAAAATCTAGAGGCTACAGTCTGTGCGTTAGATGGGCTAGGAAGTCGAAAGAAAATTATTTGGTTTTTTAGGGCAGCTTGTACAAGTCTTGCACTTATATGACTTTTGTGTCCATCAAACATTAAAAGTGTTTTTTGAGTAGGCTCCACATTTGCCAGTGATATTTTAACTTTTTTCACATGGGGTATAAACTGACCAATTAAAAACCAGCAAACCAATTAAAAAAGACTGGCTCTTCCACATATCCTTTACAAATTGCCGAATATGTCCTCGGAAAATCTAAACACTTCCAGTCCATCTTGGTAAGACTGCACTTCCTTGAAAAATTATGTGAGGTGGTAAATAAGAACCATCAACGCTAATTCAACAGTTAATTGATATATTTTCACGACCTGTGCCACGAATGCGTTGATTTATTGGCCACTTTATTGTTTTGGCCAATACCCTTAATTTTGGAGGGATGCGTACAAAATCCAGACTCGTAGCGGTTGAAGAAAAGCTCGGGCATTTGATCAAATAAATTTTTCCGCAAATCGCCAGGAAATTTTGACATTCCTGTCAAAATTTCTTGAAGAAAAAGTCAGGACTTCCTTACTGTAAGGAAATGTCATTTCCTTACTGCAAGGAAATGATATTCCGTACAGTTGTTAGTGTTCTACATAAATGATAGAAAACACATTGCTTATAAGGAATTAATTTATATTTTGAAAACATCAAGTCATTGCTGAATACATTTTTAAGATCCATTTGTTATATTTACAGTAATTTGACAGTTAGTACAATTATTGAACATTGGAGGAACACTCTTAGAACTATGAGAAACATTTTGGACAACATGCAGGGTGGAAGTGTCATTTTGTTGAATATTTTGTACTGTGAAAATTTTATTTGCCACCTCAACCTTATTGTTAAGCGATTCTTCGATATATCCTTCAGCAACGTTTCATAACTTCCATCCGCCATGCCTCTTTAAACTAGTTATGTCGGCACCAGAGTCAACCAATATTGTTGCAGAAGACCGACGAAAGCAGTGACCAGTATATTCTGTCGGATTTACCAAGTTCAAATAAGTAGCAATTATTTTGGGCATTTTTCTAAATTGATGAATTCCTACCACTTGTCTACAACCCTTTCCGCTTTGATATTTAAAGAAAAATCGGTCACTGTTCATATTTTCTGGTCTTAACGAAACATACTTTCGATAAACATTCAAGTAGATCTGATTAATTACAAATGATTTTGGTTTATTGGTTTTCGAATCAGGTATGCTGATTAAAAGCTTAGATTCTAAGTCTTCTATATCGTGTACAGTCATTCGGACTAACTCATCCATTCTACAGGCCCCAGAAATACCAAATATTACAGCCACCTAAAAAATAAATAAAGCTATAATCTAAATAGAAATTAAAACCTTGTAAATTACCTTAATCATTAAATTTTCTTTATCTGGAGCTTCCTGGATAAATTTTTCAATTTCTTCCTTCGTTAAAATCTTAGATTTCTTTGCCCTATAACCTTGAGCTTGCCGTTTCAATAAAGAACGAAGTTTTGAGTATGTAGATATATCTACATTGTGTTTAAGTGCAAGGGTTGACTTCAGCTTTGAATAATTGGCCCATAATGTTGAAGATTTCATCTTTAAACAAAGGTCTAGGAAGTATGCCATTACAACATTTTCTGAGAAAGATCTCGTATTTTTACTCATGCGATAATCCATAAAACGTCTGTATGCATTTTCGTACTTTTCTCTTGATTTCTTTGGCAATAATTCTAATGAAGCAGTATTCACTGCCTCAACCAGCTCTGGAGGAGTCCCAGGAATGGAAATTTCATCATCACTTATCATTTTACTTTCGAGAACACCAGCAATTAAATTTATAAGCGTTTGACAATTCAACCTCAATACGTTTCCATAGTAACCCAAGTAATTTTATTAGGAATTTCAAAGCACCATTTATTTGGGAATAAAAATTATCGCGTTTTTTTTTAAATCAATCAATATCTGTCCAATTTGTCATACAAAAAATAGTATGTTTACCTCGTAGGAAAAGCCACATTCCTGGACTCTGTGTTGCTAAGTCTCGGCTTGTGCTTCGACTTAGCAATCTTCACAGTCGTCCAGGAATGTTAAGCTTTTCCTACCCGGTAAACAATGTACTATTCATTTACAATTTGTTGTAATTCATTGTAATGGTCATAATTGTAAAGGATCAGAAGACAGTGCCCTTTTATCTTACAAACTTTGTGGTTTCTTTTATGATAATTGAGGATGTCGATTCATAAAATTCTTATACCAATCTTGACCGGGTTTATTTTGCTTGAAAGGAGTGGAAATGTTTGAATCTTGACAATAACTTTGAACGATAGATAATAATTTTATTCTTTATCCATGGGATAACCAAAGTCGGATCTCACTAAAATTGGTTGTTCTAGTTGACTCTCAACTTCTTTTGAAAGGACATTATGCCGATTAGCGCCGAGAGATGCCAGTGAAGTTTTTCTTCCATTTATTCAGTTAAATATATTGCTTCTTGGAACTCCATCATATTCTGCAGCAGAGCGATAAGAACGGTTGTGGTTTCTAACGTCGTTTATGGCATCTTTTACGTTTTCTGCCGTGTAGGTTTAGAAGTAGGGTAGGTTAAGAAAATGAGTAAGAGAGAGACAGAAGATATATTTTCTCTCTCTTCCTCTCAATAATAAAAATGTTCCTTTTGTATATTAATATTATATATAATATATATATATATAATATAATATATATATATATATATAATATTATATATGTATTAAAATTATTACAATATTATTATTAAATAAAATGAAAATTTACAACATAATCCGAGTTGTTAGTTTTTTTATTTTATCTTCGTAAAGTAAGTTATGTATATTGGCAGTTTTAAATACTTATGAATATTGCATTTTAATTTATATTGAATTATGTTGAAGTGTATTTATTGTATTGTAATTTTTATAATAATAACAAAATAAACAATAAACTGCTTTTATACATATATGAAAATAAAAATATATATTTTCATTAAAATATTGATACAATCCTTCATTTACTATACTCCTATTACAGGTCAAATGTTTATATACAGCAAACGATCCACCATATAACTATATAACTAATTATTTTTCTCTTTATGCTCTCTCTTACCTATAGCATTAAATATGTAATGATTGTACAGATTGACTCACATATAAATTTATAACGGCGAATGCGTGTATAGAAGTATAACTTCTACCGGCAGTCCCACTGGACTGCCACACCTGTTTTTTTTTAACATGTTTTCTTACTATATTGCAATTTATTTTCCCCTGTAACGACAAAATGAGTATCAGCTAGAAACCAAGTCTCTGCATAGTAGTAATTAGGGGTAATGGTGGACACACAAAATAAACATCTCACAAAGGTTTACAGTTAAATTACGTATTCAAAAAATGTTCTACTTAATCAATTAAAGCCAACTGTGATGAGAAACATTCAATATTTTAAATATTTTTAAGGTAACAGTACTTACCGTACAGCCGACCAAACCGATACACCAAATATTTTATAGGTTAAGTTTCAGTGTCAGGTGCGTTAAAATAACTAACAGCTTTTTATTGGGAATTGGTAGATTGCTGGTAGATGTCACCTAAGTATAGAAGGGAGATACAAAGACAAATTCAACATGGCGCTTTTATTAACGATTTTATTTTCGATGTCCTCATTTGCCTCTGTCCACATTTACCCTGATTGAACTTATTTTTTAGATTTTTACCTATCCTAGAGACGTTGTTACACGTCTTTACGTTTTTTAAACACCCTGCATAAAGACGATTACAGAAAAAAAGGTTATTATCAATTAAATTTTATTGAAAATGACCATTAAAGTCTAAATATATATAAAATATATAGTATAAAGTTGACAAAATTACGTCCAACTGTGTATTTAAAAAGAATATTCGACTGAAATATATGTCTTTTTAATTTACCTTTTTCAATGAATGAATGCTTATTCTACTAATTTGTGTGACGCAATTGGCTTTGTGCAATCATTACGTGGCTCGGTTTCCCGTTTTAATGGACATTTCATGTTATGGCCATACTTTAGTTTTTATTCCGTCAAGTCGGATTTTATTCCGTGATTGATTTAGCTATTCTGGTTTGTGTAGGAATTAAAAGTCTGTTTTACGTATACTCTAAAGTATTGACTTTTGAAATTTAAGCTTTAATCTTAGCAGATTACTACGGGGCTGAGTTAATGGATAAATAAATGTATTATTTAGTGTCAATTGTTTAGATATCCAAAATATTTATTTCACCTGTTGAGAAAAAAAATCTGTAGTATCTCTTCAATAATAAAATAACAAATTGAAAACTTTATATAACTGCATTAGGTTACTTTACCGAAAAACAAAAAAGATTATTAATTGGTGTAATTGGATTATTAATAATTTTTATAATGTGAAAATTTTAAGTTTTTGGTCATTATAGGGTAAAAAATTATACAATAAGTTTATTACTAAACAATTTATTCTTCTTCTACTGTCAAACTCTTGGCAGCCTGTAAGCGTTTCAATATTAAAATAAGATAATACATGAATTTTACAAATAAAAGGCAGATATTGAGTACAGATCTTTTATTAAATCTTGCTCAAGTATTTTTTCTGTCATAGCATCTTCAGGGGCATTTCATCAAAATTTTGCTATCCAGCACATTATCGAATGTCAATCAAATAAATGTCGAAATATTTAAATACATCTAAACAAAAACTAACACTAGACAAAGGATAAACAGTTCAATTTTTTTGGATGCTACATTAAGGGCAATGGCAGGATAGAATCTGTCTTTTAAGCCTATAAACATTTACAATAACACCATAGAATTGATTTCAAATTAAATGGCAAAAAACATTCTGAAAGTTGTTTATAAAAAACACAACTAAAAAAAAACAAAAATGTCCTACAACCGTTAGGGCTAAGATAGCTCTTTTTTTTTTAAATCGCTGTTTCGTTAATTAACAATATTAAGAGTCCAAATCAAGCAATCTTTTATAAAAAAAAGTGTTGAAAACAAAGAGCACTTTGCGTTCCGAATGAAATAAAAGA
Source organism: Diabrotica balteata (assembly GCA_918026665.1). Lineage (NCBI taxonomy): Eukaryota > Metazoa > Arthropoda > Insecta > Coleoptera > Chrysomelidae > Diabrotica > Diabrotica balteata. Next base: position 120,365,278 of record OU898278.1, read on the forward strand.
AATGAGGGTAGCTGACTAAAGAGCCAGCCGCGCATTTTAAAAAAATTCCAAGATGGTTTCAAAATACAGCGCTGGGAAAAAAATCACATATTTCGGGTGTATATCTCACTATATCTACTGGACTTATGTAACTACAACTTTTAAAAAATAACTTTCTTTTTGGTTATTAGTATCAGTCTTAACGAAGAAAAATAAGCGTCGAATTATCGAGATCCATTAAGTCAAATTATCTGGACCAGCCTAAGAAATTAAATCATTTTTCAAAAAATCTTATTAACAAATTGAATTTCGCAAAAACTATTCAACTGATCTAACCCATCTTTTGATCAAGATTTAATTATGGTAAGACCATCAAGTTCAGGTACATTCAAACAAATTTTAATAAATATTAAAAAAATTATTACCAGTATTCAATAACAGCGATTTTGTTGTTCATTTTGCAATAACTTTATAAAATAGTATCCGATTTTAACATAGCATATTTCATTGTGTGTATATTTTTTTTTTCTGAAAAAGTCATCTCTGGAGGTCAAATCTCTAAATAGACAAGTTTTTAAGTCATGGGCAAAATAATGAGTTAGACGTTTTGATTGTTTCACATCTAAATCTAATATTAATTTATTTTTAATAATTTGCATTTTTTTAGAATAATTTTTTTTTTTGAAATTTGTTGTAATTATATTTGAAATTTTATTGCTATATTATATTGCTAAGATATATTGCTAAGCTCTTGCGCTTTGATGCTTGTAATAGAGCTAAAGGTGCACCACGTTCTTCGGCAAAGCTTTTAATAATAAATTTGGATTAATAATTATGGGTAACTTCTAAAAAACTGTTTTAAAATTAAAATTCACAGTAAAATTTAACATCAAAAAAATTATTCTTCTGTTTTATGTAAATATATACCTGGTGAGTTTTTAGTGCGATATTCGTCGATAATTCCATTGTGGTACAAGATATCCAAAAAACTTATTTAGAAAAAATGTAGGCAATGATATTCTCCATACTTGGAAATATGTGGAATTCTACAGGGTGATTAATAACTACGTAGTACAGCAACCATTGTAGTAGAGTACAATTTTTTAAATGGGACACCCTATATATTTATATTCATTTCATAATTATTCTTGTTCTTTTAATCTTCATGGGCTTTGTATTACTAGACAGAGTACTTAACAAGTTATGATCATTTTTTTTCCGACAGCCCTATGAAATCAATACCATGTATATAAAGAAGTAATGCATAAACAGTTATTTATTTTATATAATTATATATATTTTTTATAAAATGTAAACAATATAAAGTAGTTTTTAAATAAAGTTTAATTGAAATCATTTAATAAAATTTGTATATATGGTGAAACACAAAACCAAATTACGATTTTCTCAATTTTCTGTATTTAATTAATTAGAATTATTGTATTTATGTTTAATTTTTATATAGAATTTCCTATACCTAAACTCATTATTTCCCAAGATATTTTTATTTTTCTTTAAATTTCGGGAATACATTCAATTGTTGTAATTAGAAATAAGTATTGAGTATTGAGTGATAATATAACAAAATTATTTTTATTCAATAAGTAACTAACTAAAAATATAAAACATAATAATACGTAATGAATATAATAATGTTGACATCTTCTTCTTCTTCAGATGCAAATCCTCTAATGGATGTTAGCGATCACATTTTCCATTAATTCTCTATTTCTTGCAATATGTATCAGAGATTGTATGTCGTTAATCCCTGTCCATTGCCTTATGTTTCGGAGCCAGGACATTTTCTTGTGTCCCATTCCTCTCTTGCCTTCAATTTTACCCTCGATTATAAGTTGGGGGAACTGGTATTTTTTCATTTCGCATGATGTGACCTAGATACGCCGTTTTCCTTTTCTTAATGGTTTCGAAAAGTTGGCGTTCTTGGTTTATTATTTTAAGGACATCTATATTTGTGATTTTCGCTGTCCATGGTATTTTTAGGATATGGCGATAAAGCCACATTTCGAAAGCTTCTAATCTGTTTATATTCCTCGTTTTGAGTGTCCAGCCATATAGCAGAACTGACCATACGTAGCACTTAGTAAACAGTCTCACTTGAAGATCGAACTCTGAACAAGTCAGTACCTTCTTGAATTTTACGAAAGCTTGTCGAGCTTACTCAATGCGACATTTTACTTCCCTGTCCGATGCCCAGTCTTCAAAAAGCCACGATCCCAGGTATTTAAATTTATTCACTCTTTCAATGGACTTAGTATTCAGTGTTATGATGGAGTTTTCAAGTGCATCCAAGTTTCTGGAGATGATCATGAATTTGGTCTTTTTGGTATTAATCTCTAATCCCATTCGCTTACTGTATTCTCCGATTATAGTGACAAGTTGTTGAAGATCGACTATGTTGTCACAAATTAAGACACCATCATCAGCATATCGTATTTGTTGATCAATACTCCATTCACCTTGATTCCCATCTCTGCATCCTCCAAAGACTCTTGAAATATGGCTTCCGAATAAACGTTAAATAAAAGAGGAGAAAGCACACATCCCTGTCGTTGACATAATAATCTAAAAATTGTTACATCAATTGTATATTGTTTTGCTTTCTGTTTGTTTTTTAAGTAATTTATTGAATAAAAATAATCTCTTGATACATTTATTGCATATTGTTATGGTTTACATTTGTTGTTAGTTACTTATTAAATAAAAATAATTGTGTTATATCGCTGTACCGGTGGAACATTGACGTAACTGCAAATTAATCAAAATGAGTTTATGTCGTCATTAGATCCAAACTTGGTTACCCCAATCGTCAGATCACTGTCAGACGTGTTGTTCAGCATTTAGCTAAAAATCCATTACAAATAAATCAGAAAACGAAGTTACAGGAGATCTGCCTGAAAGACTGGTTTCTTCTCAACCCAAAACAGTGGAAAGACAAACAGAATAAATGAACAAGTAGAAAATAAAGTATCAGTAAGCCAACCTGAAGCACTGGTTTCTTTTGAGAACCCAAATAGTGACCAAACAACCAGCTGTATAAAGAAACCAGTAATAAATGAAGCTCAAAATAAAGTAAAAGACGTTCAGGCCATAAAAAATATCTATATTGTTAAAAGGGCACGCGAGAACAAACTAAGCTTGAGAAGACCTTTCGTTTATTACCAGCCCAGGAGTTGGTGATTTTTTATTCCGATAACTTCAACAAAAAATAAATTTCTAATAGCCATATACCTGTTTGCTGTCGATACTTTGGGCATCAATTTTATTACTCACAAATAGATACCTTGTTCGCGGTCACACCCAAAATGAAGGTGATTCAGTCCACGTCATAATAAAAAAAGCAGTAAAGAGGGCAACAAAATCAGGGCCTATATACATTCTCGAGCAATACGTTAAATTAATTAGTAATGCTAAAAAAACAGGAGCTTCTTTAATCATTAAAGAAATGGATTTCACTGAGTTTTATGATGTAAAAGCACTGTACAATGAAATGGGACTAGATTTTACCAAAGACAAGGAAAGCCGTGACTTCAAAATAACTGAAGTAATGTTACTTCAAATCTTAAAAGGGAAAGATTACTTCCTGTATCAAAAAAGTTATAAACAACTAATGTGGTCGAAAGTTGATGTATGCCAAAAAACAAGAGGTCGGAGTTCGTCAGAATTGTTTTCACCGAAGTGCCAGCTGCGTAGAGCTTACTATTCAAAAATTCCTTTAGGTGATAACAAACTAAAATATTTGAAACAGTTGCTTTCAAAACATATAATTACTGGATTTTGTAAAGCCTTTTACTATTCAATTTTTCGTTGATACTTTTTTTGTAATTTCAATTTATTTTTAAGTTCCTTTTTATTAAAAATGTTTGCTTTTACTACAATTTTCAATTTGTTTAATAAATTTTTTCAATGACTTTTTGTTCTTATTTCGATGCCACCTTTCAAAACTAGCTAGGTAGCCAAAAATTTTAGAAAATGAGTATGTCAGTGAAAATTTTATCTTTAAAACTAAATTCTAAATTCTTAATTTTTCATCCTTAAATTTGATCCTCAATTGCAATTACGTCATTGTTGCCTCAGTTATTTTGTGGCAACAATGACATAATTGCAATTGGGGATCAAATATGTGTAGTAGAGGTACAGTATATCACAGTGGTTAAGTATAACTGCAATACTAATCCAGTAACTCATTATGCTTCATTGCAAGAGGTAAAACAATTTTATATTTTTTCTCTCCTGAAAAGTTACATTTTTGTAGTTGCGCCATTGTTCCACCGAGGAAGCGATAGTATCACTCAATACTTATTTCTACTTACAAAAATTGAATGTGAATGCATTCCCGAAATTTGAAGAAAACTAAAAATATTTCGGAAAATCATGAGTTTTAGGTATAGGGAATGCTGTATAAAGATGAAAGAGTATCATAAATACAATATTTCCAAAAAATAAAATACATGGTGATCTACTTAAAAAATTGAGAAAATAGTAATTTCGTTTTGTAGTTCACCCTGTATAGAAATTTTTGTCAATGATTTCAATTAAACTTTTTTGAAAACTAAAATATATTGTTTACTTTATTATATAAAATAAATAATTGTTTATGCATTACTTCTTTATATACATGGTGTTGATTTCATAGGGATTTCGAAATAAAAATGGTCATAACTTTTTAAATACAAAATGTATGTATTGTAATGCAAAACCCAATACTATAAGAACAAGAATTATGAGAATACAAATTTGAAAAAAAATATATAGGTGTAGCATTTAAAAAATTGTATGTTGGCTATACCACGTGGTTATTAATCACCCTCTAGAATTCCACATATTTTCCAATTATGGAGAATATCATTGCCTACATTCTTTCTAAATAAGTTTTTTGAATATTAATATATCACAATGGAATTATCGATCGATGTCGCATTAAAAACACACTATATATAAATTATGTCGAATTTATACAGACATGTTTGTATTTGTATTCATAAAAGCAATGAGACTAATATGTTCTCCATATAATGCAAATTCATAAAGTTTTCTACCACAGACGGAAATAATTAACGATAATACATTATACTGCAGACTACATTTGTTAAACATAATAAAGGATTCATTGGCAAAGTGTGCCTCTGATACAAGACAGATGTCAAAACTTACAAGAAAATAAACGTCGATGTAATTTAAACAAAGTCCAGGGTGCTTCATAAACGCAGATGCACTTGAAACTACTAAATCAACAAATTTAAGTGACGATTAAACAGCTAAACACGATGATAAGCAGCTTGTTTGCATTCGACAAACAAATAAACAATAATAGTTAATAAGTAAACTCAGAGCCGCTTACAGAAATAAACACAAAAGCCGTTTAGTTGTAATTTCCCATGAATCAATGTCAATAGCGTTCATACCGAATAAAAACAAACTGGGAGTTGTTTCTGTCGGAGGTGTAAGTCCATTGCAAATACAAGTATGTGTAACAAAATTTCGTAATTTAGATGATCATCGTTTTGTTAATGAGTCAGCATAGGTATGTATGGTGATACCGTTAGAACCAATTTTTAACCTAATTATTGAGAATGCTTTCTTTATCTTTGTCAAGTACAAGGATATTTTCTTACAAGATATAAACACTATTAATTTTCCTTCAATAAATAAAAAAGCTTAAGGTATATTCAGACTGTGTAACGAATATATTTTACCTACCACATGGGGTATTAATACAATGGATAGAAAATTGGGGACTGAAAATAAGGGGGTGGAGATAAGGCAAGCAAAATAATCGCTACTTGTGCGAACGGCACACAGGGATAAGTAAAAGATAAGTGAGGTGGATTGGGGCAACTACAAAAATATGAAATAAAGAGTCATGAATTTCTTGCGATAAACAAAGCAAAAAGAAACAGGAAACACCTCTAGTAATTTAATATAGGGCGCCACTTTGAGGTGTCATAATTATACCTATTACAACCACTAGTTGTAACTAGGGAAATAATTATTAAACATAAAAAACATATCTTTTTCAAATAAAACTCAAAAAAAGGGTTAGTTAAAAAAATAAACAAAATGTTAAAACAAAATTTAACATTTATTGTGTCTTACCACAAACATTACAAAACATAGAGAATATAAGTATACTCAAAAAAGACAATACAAAAATATTACCTCAATAGTCGCAAAATACAAAAATACAAAAAACTTACATGTCATCCATTTCCAAACTCTAGGAGTTGGAGATACTACAAAAAACTTACAAATGTTACCACACAGAGGTTAACCTTTTTTTTAACAAACAAAACAAATAAATATCGAAAATAATAAACCTAGCTGTCATATGTTAACATTAAATTTTAAAAACTGAAAACAAAAAAAAAATAACAGCTAAAGTCAAAACCCAAAATTTACAATATTAAATATTACTTTTTTTAAATTTTAACGAAACAATTATTTATTTAAAAAAATTTTTCTGTCTTTACTTTAAATTTGATTAAAAAGTTAACTGGATTTTTCACTAAAAAACTGCACTAAAATTTGTGGAACCAGACGCCACTGGAACCTTCGAAACCATAACTGGAACTGGAGGCTTCACTCTCTCTGCGTAACGAACAACTCCATCTCCAAACTGCCAAAATGATGACAAACAGGGAGAAACAAAACGAGGATGAAAACGACTATTCTTCCAATTCTCACTCAAAACATTAACTGAAGCATTAACTGCCACAAAACTACTTTTCACTGCTACATATTTCCATTAAGAGAAAAACAGAAAACCACAAATTCGACGGATGAATTTGGATCTGTAATTGAGCCTACAACGACCCAAGTAAGAAAGACGAAATTAAGAATTTCGTTCACATAACTTGAAATAAACAAACACTTGACAGGAATTAAAACGCAGAAGATTCCATTTCTACGACGTACAAAAATTATAAGGCGACTTCGAATAAAACATTAAAAGAAAATGTCGAAAAAGTACACGTCTTTAAAATAATAAACAACTCTAAAATGGTTTTTATTACTTGGCGACGCAAAAAAGAACGAAATATAATTTGGGTTTTAATACGTACGAATAGGAAGATACATTAAAAATATTTTTCGATTTTTCAAACATATATGAGGGGATTTCAATATACTACATATACGAGGGGATATACTCCAAAGAATCAATGAAATTGCAAATGCTAGAACTGTTACTTAAATATCGCTCAGGTATATGTCATGAGCCTGAATTTAACACTGAAAATTCTGCATCAAGATATATCTCATCGTTGATAAGATAAATACTAGCATGACAACAAGGTTTTTCCGATCTAAGCGACTCCGCCTACCTGAATTAAAAAATATATACCAAATAGGCCAAAAAAACATTCATAGACCCAAAATAGCAAAAAGCATAGCCAAAAGTAGAGTATCAGATTTGAAGGATTTTATACATGAACCTTCGGAGAAGAGATCTAAAGACCTACTAGATATGAATAGAAATGATCTCGAATTATTGTTGGTTTCCTAACAGAACACTGTCGTCTTAACAATGAATATGAACAAAATTAAAATAGGAGAAATGCGAATTGCAGGTCGATGACGAGAAGGCGGAAGACGTTTTGTACAACTGCGCAGGGTTGGATAGGATTAGAAGCAATACACTTAAGCTTTATCAACTTGATCCCTGCAGCTTTGAAGAAGTGTCACCTGATTCCATAAACGACTTTGTTAAAAAGATTGGGCTGAAGGTACAACTTTATCTTAGATAAGCTGGATGCAGCATTGCAGGAGAAACCACTACATTAACGATCCTTGTCGATATTTCTAGATGTAGAATCTTGAATGTAGAGTACTAATTCAGGAGGAACTGCCTGAACCTTTTAAAACAAATAATGAGATGCGCCAGGGAGACCCGCTCTACTGTATACTGTTCAATCTAGTTCTGGAAAAAGTAATACGTATGTCACAAATTACAACCACTAGTTCAATATATAATAAATCAGTGCAAATCCTGACCTATGCTGATAATATCAATAATGTTGGGAGAACGGAAAACGCTGTACGAGAGGCTTATGTAACATTGACAGAATCAGCTACAAAAATGGGTTTAATAATAAACACCAACAAAACGAAGTATATGGAAATAAGCACGCAACCACAAATCCTACCACCATCCTACCTTAACACTGAAAATAATACTACCGCTGATATAAACCGCAGAATTAGCACGGCCAACAGATGCTGTTTTGGCTGTTACTACTGTTCACATGTTAATTTCCCCAAAAAACACAAAATGCATAGTTACAACAGCAAATTTACCAAGATGTAAATTGGAGCTGGAAGGTCAGATAACAGAACAAGTGATGAAGTTTGAATATCTAGGCATAACATGATTTAGCTACAGAAAGCTCTAAACTGAAGTGGAAGATCAAGTGAATAGAGCAAACAGAGCCGTAGGCTGCCTGAACGAAACAATATGGAGATATAAAAATATCGGGAAAGAAACGAAAGGCAGAATTTACAAAACAGTCATCAGATCAATAAAGACATACGCAGCAGAAACCAGACCTGACACAGAGAGGACAAAAAAGATGTCGGAAACAGCAGAGATGAAAACACTTAAAAAAATTGATGGTAAGACACTATGGGGCAAAGCTAGAAGTACAGATATACGACGTAGATGTAAGGTGGAGAATATCAAGAACTGTGTATAGATGTGTGTAATATCAAGAACTGTGTAATATCAAGAGTAGAATGGAACTATCATATAAGCCGAATGACAACAAATAGAGTAGTAAAAACGGCAAGACACGGTTCAGGAAGACGATCAGTAGAAAGACCACGAAAACTATGGAAACGACAACTGGAGGCACATTGAAAAACAGACAGAGTCATGTCTATATAAAAGAAGAAGAAGATTTTCATCAGTAGTTGAAAGGGTCCACGTTTCACATCCATATGTGACCACTGGTTTAATTACTGTTTTGTAGATTCTAAGCTTAGTAACTTACTTTTCAGTAAGTCTTGCGTTAAATTATCTATTCCCCTAAGAATCAGTGCTTATATTTCTTGAATGACGTTGTTGTTGTCATTTATTACTGAGCCTCGGCAGGAAAAGATGGAGGCATATTCGTAGGTATAGTTGTCTAGATTCAGATTCTCATATCGATTCGACTTATATCTTGTTTATAATTGACTTGACTCCATATATTTTGTTTTTCTTTCATTTATATTTAGACCAAATGCAGCGGCTTCCCGTTTCAAATCTATAGCTTTTTCGGTAAATACCCTTCTACTGCGACTTATTATGGCAAAATCATCCGCATATGCGCATGACTCTTGTATTAATACAGCTGTTCTACTTAATCAGGACTACCACAACGAAACTGATGGACCGAACTTCGAAGATTGGTTCGAAAATAACTTAATGCTAAATTTGCCAGAAAAGACTGTCGTGGTAATGGATAATGCCTCCTATCACAGCAGAAAGTCAGAACAAATTCTCAACAATTCAACACTAAAAAAAGATATTTAAGAATGGCTTCTGTCAAAGGACCTATTTTTTGAAGAAGACTACCTAAAATGCGAGTTACTTGATGTAGTCAAGGCCTTCAAAACAAAATATGACATGTACATAATAGAAGATATTTCCAAAAAAGCACAATGTGAAGATTCTGAGGCTCCCACCCTATCACTGTGAACTCAATCCCATCGAAATGGTTTGGAGTGAAGTGAAACGGTATATAGCTGGACGTGACGCGAATTTTAAAGAAGATGAAATGCGAAATTTAATTACAGCAGCGTACCAGGTCATTACGCCAGAGAAATGGAAAAACTACGTAAACCACGTAATAGCAAGAGAAAAAAAAATGTGGGAAATTGACAATTTGTTGGATGATATCGAACCAATTATTATAAATATAAATAACGGAGATAGTAATGACAGTGACGATAATAATGATGATGATGATAGTTAAGCAAAAACTAAATGTGACAGCGATTGACAGAAAAAGGAACTAATTATAATGGTGTACAATTACGATTACTTACACACGAAATTAAATACAATGACTTCTTTTATTTTCAACTTATTTATTAGTTTTATTTTCGGATATTTCTACGTTTTGTTACTGCCAACATATACAGTGCGGTTTTTAAAATTCCTTCCTCCTTAACTTTTGAACGAAACAATTTTATTTAAATATATAAACAAATGTTTTATGTCGCTAGTACATACTGTAAAATTAAAAACAAACTGCTTGTGTGACATAAATAAAAGGTTAATAATAAAGGTCTTAATTTCTATTTTATTTTAATTTAACCTAATTATGTTGTAGCAAATATTATTTATGTTTGAGAACCACTGACAGAAGGAAGCTAGGCAGGGTCGTTAGTGGGCATTAGTACTTAAGCTACCCTCAACACAAAAGATGGATTAGGCTAAGTAGTAAGAAGTGACGTTTATTTTAATACAAGTTTGCAAAGAAGTATGGCATCGATGCTGTGCATTTACCCTGTACAGACTAGTCACTTTGAGACAATCTATAGAATTATGTTTTGAAGATGTACCGTTCTTCATTGGTTAAATTAGTAAATACGGATTCTAGATATTTTAATAACCATTTTATTATCTTTTAATATGCGATTCCGGTTCTAAAAATAAATGAATATTTTTATGTGCAAAAAGAGTTAACTTGCACCCAGGTAGGTGAAAATTGACAGGGCTAATTAAATAAATTTAATGCGTTAAATTATTAGCATTTCCTTTAGATGTAAACGTGATGACTATGCATACGAAAAGACGAGTTTTATTAAAAGATTATTTCTTATGAAACTGCAATTTAACATTAATATACGTCTACATGCTAAGCAATTAAAAGTAACAAAAATTTATCTTTAGAATATTTTATTGACGATATTCTTGTCGCTAATTACAAAGTTAATTAAAACTGCACAGGAAATGATCGTCGTTTTTATATGCCTTAATATTCACATACCTTATGATTATCAGTTTTCTGCCAAGATTCCAATTAAATTCTATTTCGGTTTCTAGAAAATGTGAAATTTATTATTTGTTTTTATTATGTTGTTGATGATTAACTAACGTTTTATAGAATAGTACCATATTTTTATGCGTGGAACGTGGTATATATACTTATCGTAGAAAGGTTTTGTTTTTTGTTTATACCGACGGGAATTTAACTTATGTCTTCTTTTTTTCGATTTCAGCCACTTTTTTATTGACATGTCCATGTTACTCATTATGGTGTTTTGATCTGTATAGAGATATATGTTTTGTGCAGTCAAATTGTTGAGCTATAATATTCTTTATGCAGGCCATTCACGTTCCGACTTGTGGTACGACTAGTGGACCAACTTCTGCAGTTGGATCTGAAATCGGTCCGTGAGTGGGCTAGTTGGATTAGTTGGACAACTAGTGGTACGACTAGTGGGACGACTTGAAGATCCGACTTCCGACTGGCGACGAAGTCGGAGCGTGAATGGTGAAGTTGGAAGTCGGATCACAGGTTGGATCGAAAATTTCCTCAGTCAGTTGACTTTCGGCACCTGTTACGTATGAGATTTCTATGAAATACTTTACGCAAAGATCTCTAGTTCGCAAATATTTATTAGAAAATAAACTTTCAATTGCACGAAAATTACCTTTTTGTTAGGGCAAATCATTTTCCTTTCTGTAGATCTATTTCGGATATTCCTATACAGGTAAATTTCCGATACTCCGGATTGGCTACAGAAGAATTATCAACATACAATAAAAATTAAATCATACTTGTAGCAAAAGATCCCTAGTTCGCAAAAAAATAATAGAAAATAACTTTCAATTACACAAACAATAATTATTCCTATTAAAAATATACGACACACACACAACAAAATAAATCCCAGCTCCAGTTTAAAACAAATAAAATATAGATTTTATACCTATACAAATCTTTAAAAACTATAATTTTTTCCTACATCTTAAAAAGTCATAAAAATCAAGAGTTGAAAAAATTAATTAGTTCAGCCCTAGACAAATACCTAGAGAAACTAAACCTAATTTTTAAATTATCATAACATACAATAAAGATAACAAGCACAGTGCTGTCATTTTTCTCCTCCTAATTATATTTTGCGTAGTGTTTATTCGATACATCCTAGAACTGAAGTTGGACCGCTAGTTGGATAGAAAGTCGGAGCGTGAGTGGAGACGAACATCCAACTAGTGGTCCTACTTAGTGGTACCACAAGTCGGAACGTGAATGGCCTGCATTAGGAGATCTTTGTTGCGTTTTCCTTAAATTATTCCCACATCAACATTTGTAAGGTAATGTAGTCTTTTGGAACTATGATTACAGGCTCTAAATATTGCAGTTTTTCTATTTTAATACTACTGATCAAAATTCTATTTATAATTCGTCCAGTAATATCTTATTTTTTATATTATTTAAATTACTAACTTGATTAATAAAGAAAAGTAAATACACATAATATATGTACCACCCGCGAACCAACAGACCGCGTGGACGGAACCCGTTCACAGTAGCTCCCGCAATCCGTCTAGGAGGAGACTCCGAACCCAAACCCGTAGTTCCCCAAGTTAAGGCATCGGGCTAATAATATAAAAAATGAAAAAGACCCAATCACACGTCTCGGAATAGGATGGAGCAACAAAAACTACATAAGCTTCGAAAAAGAACACGATTTTTTGGTAAATGGAACGTTTAAGGTATATCAAAAAACTTACAATGAAGTCTTACATGAATTAAGAGAACTCAAAATAAATATAGCAGCTATAACAGAAACAAAAAATAAGGGAGTCGGCTCTGAAAATTTACTACAACTAGGAAAATACGACCATTCCTATCGTGGAGTACCAAATGAATGTAGAGATCAACAGGGAATTTCTCTGATGATTCACAAGAGACTTAGAAAGTTTATAAAAACTTGGAATCTATAAGTGAAAGATTTTTCTTCTTCTTCTTCCTCTTTATTAGCAATTCTGCTGGTTCATTGGCGGATTAATACCTCTATGGAAAGTTACCACTCCATATTTTGCGCGGTCGTCCGATATTTCTTCTGCCGATTGGTGATTTAGCTCTTTTTATCTTGACGACGTAGGTCTCTCCTATTCTACTTATGTGGTTAATTCATTCTTTTTTTTATTTAGTATCTATTCGTTTATACACAGTACGTTACATTTTTTTCTAATATCTTCACTTCTCTTTTGATCTCTCAGCGTATGTATGTACAGCGCTAACAGGCCTTTTAGGCCCATTGCTGGATGGATAATCTCCATCGTTTTCTACTTTTAGCTAACAGCTTCCAATCCCTGATTCTCATCTCTTTGACATCTTCCATCACTACATATCTCCATTTCTTTCTTGATCTTCCTCTCTTTTTTTGCCTTCAGGTACTCTCCAAGCAATATTTTTGACTAGTCTATTACCTTGCATTCTTTCTAGATGAACGAGCCATTTTAGTCTACGTTTTTTCACCACTTTTTTATTGTGTGGTTAGCATACAAATGATACACTCCTGCATTAGTTCGTCTTCTCCATTCTCCCTCTACTACTGTTCCACCAAATATTCTGCGAAGTATCTTTCTTTCCCATGCTTCCAATGTGTCCTGTAAGGTTTTGTTCATAGTCATCCTAATTATAGTTTTGTATACTCTTATTTTTGTATTACGAGATATTGTATCTTCGACCCTAATTATTTTGCTCATGGCTCCAGCACACCTGTTGCTCTTGGTCAGTCTCAGGTTAATTTCAGTTTCTTCCTTACATGTCTGATCAATAAGAGTACCTAAGTACATATATTCATCCACCTTTTGAATTCTACAACTGATCCATCCTCCACCTCCAATTTTAAGGATCCCCTGGTGTTTATTCCTTTTTTGCTTGAGATCTCCATGTACTTCGATTTATTAATATTAACTTTTAGTCCCATTTTAGAGTTTTCCGAATCCGTCTTTTTGTTATATTTGATAGTTCTTTTCCATTTCTTGCAATGAGAACCACATCATCAGCGTATGCTAAGCATTGGTACTGCTTGTATAAAATAGTTCCGTACCTATTTATCCCACTAACCTTTACAATTTTTTCTAGAACTATATTAAATAGCAATGTAGCCAACGGGTCTCCTTGGCGAACACCTTTTTTCACTTCGAATTCTTCTGAGACTGTACCGTTGCATCTCACAGCACAAATGGTTTGTCTAATTGTCATTTTTACCAATCTTATTATTTTTTCTGGCACTTGGAATTACGTTAGCGTTTCTATTAACTTGTTTCTGTCTATTGTATCCTAGGCAGCTTTTTAATCAATGAAAAGTACTTATGCTGAAATGTTGTATTCATAGCAATTGATCAGGATTTGTTTTAGCATAAAAATTTGATCGGTTGTTGATCTTCCTTTCCGAAATCCTCCCTGGTATTCTCCTAGATTCTTCGTTTTTCGTTTTCTAATTAGTATGACGATTTTTAATTAGTATGACGAGTAGTATGACGGCATACGGTTGGACCCCACATAAAGAAAATACCGTCCACTACACCCGTCAATCAAAATCCTACTGTCAGACATGTTTGCGCCAACCCCCGTCCCAATCCCCTTGCCAATCCCCATGCAAACCCCCTTCCATCCAAATCACGTCACCTTCGACGGTATAAATGACCCTTCCTCTATTCCCAGCACCAGTAATGCATTGATTGCACCGAAAGCTCGGGACAATCATAATTGACGCGGTTCAAACCCGGAAGACTGTCTAGTTTAATATTAATGCCTGTAATAGTATTAATCTTAGCTCCAGTTTTAATTGTACATACACAAAGTATGGAACATAATGATAAACGTGTGGAGAGAATTCTTGATAAAATTGCGGAAATAATTTGTATTGATAACCAACCAAAAAATGCTTGGTTTAAATTATAAAACATCCTCCAAAAAGTATAAAGTGAAAAATTAATCCCTGATATTTACAACAGGGTTGTATTACAAATATTTGTTTTTGTAGAATGGAACTTTGTAGCAATAGTGGAAACAGTTTTGATGATGGTGCGAAGGCTGGTGCTTCTTGTTTTATCCCCGAGGATGCTGTTTTGGAAGAATTACTTACCCGTCGAAGTATTGGGTTAGTTTGTAGTTAAAAATACCTAACTAGCGCAGATTATATACTATCTTAACTAGGCTGTGTTTTTAATGCCTAGAATATGTGGTCCTGTATACTTAAACTCTGACTTTTTTTGAGGGTTAATACTGAAGAAGATAATCGGGACAAAATAATACTTGGCATTCAAGAAAAGATTGCATTTTTGGAAAAGCGCCAAGAACTTATTGGAAATATTTTTAGTGAGGAGCACCTAAAAAAATTAGAAAATTCAAAAACTCGCCTGAAATGGAGAGTTGAGGACATATCTAAAGCAATAGGTATCTATTCTGCCGGTCCAAAAGCATATAGGATAGTTCATTATTGAAATGCAAACACAGATTGCTTTAAAAAAAAGGATACTCGTAGGTTCAGTTAAGTAAAAAAAAAGAGTTTTAGTTATCCTGCCCTATTAATGACTGCAACCTCAAAATCAAACTTTAGTTTACATAACCATTCCATTCGACCATGGCTCCCCTTCAAACTTTACTCTCATGGAAACGTGTTATTTTCTACAATATACTAGTTTAAATACTTAACTTTAATTCACATAGTAAATAAAACATCTATTAAATTATATTAGAATTTCAACAGTGCGTTTCATCCGCAAGCATGGATACATTTTGAAAATTTAGCACAAGGTGACGTCATGCGCGAGATGTACGAGTTTATTGCGTGGCAATATCATATCTTGTATCCTTATATCATGCCTAGTTATGATGTTAAACATAAGTCATATGCCAATGCTCTTTTTAACATAAGTCAGGAAAAACAATTTTCCATAATTTTCTATAGAGTCATACTTAGCTACTAGTAAATATGTTGTACACACTCTTATAAAATGCAATAAACATTTTTTTAAAAATATTAAATTATTTTTTTATATAGTTTTATTCAGTTTCTGAAAATCTACAGTTTTCGACTGACATGTAGTTTAGTCTGACGACATTACATTTATATTTATTCATAAAATTATAAATAAATATTATTAAAACTTTTATATGCATCTTAGATATATGTATCTTACTTCCAAATACGTAATTTTTCATCGTTTCCTGTATGTGTATGTTCATTGTCCGATTTCAAATTCCTTAAAATTAGAAAGCAACAAAAAATTTATTATTTAGGTACACCAAACAAATAATAACTTTTAAGGTTGGTTCTATGAAGATAAATAGTAAACTTGTCTCCTCCAATTAGTGCTTGATGCTTTTTCAACAAATAAGTCGAAATGTGTAGGTTACCAAAAAGGCGTATTGTCCCAAGCGGTGCGTAGGTATCCTAAAAATTTCGTAATAAATTTCCTGTTCGAGTACCTCGCCTTTATGCATGTCGGCCGACACTAAATTATCTTTTCTAATAAAATCATCAACCTCGTGAAGTGTCAAGAAGTTTAGTTAGCAACGGAAGTGTATTCATATTCGTTTCATTAGAATAAATGCGTGGACAAAAGGTCACAAAATATCTCTTGTCTTGAAACCCACATATTTTGATTAATACAGGGCCGATCTCTAATATAATCTAAATATATTATACATATACATGACATGTTTCGTTTATAATACCACTTTGTAGCTTTAATTACATCGTTTCTAAGAGTAACATAATCATCGAGCAAAAGGACAAAAGAGAGAATCTAATCGTTATGAAAAGGAGACCAAAATTCATAAAATCTCTTAATATGGAGGACATATCCGGGAATGCAAAGGCGCCAAATTTAAAGTAGCTATAAATTTTTTTTCAGAATGAGTCTTAGACAAGAAATTTTTAATTAAATAATAACGATAATAATCTAAAATGTGACACAATTGTTAAAAAACTTCAATATAAATAAGCTTTTATGTGGCAGTTGGGACAAACAATAACATAACCCAACTAAATTTGATTTCTTAAACAAGGAAAGTGACTCTCTTTCCTTGTTTAATGTGGCCTCTCAAAATAACACTTCCAGTCTAACAATATTTTTGCCCCCACTATCATTACATTACCCCTTCTGTCTATTTGCTTCTTCTTAGAGTGCCGTCTCCCTACGGAGGTTGGCAATCATAATGGCTATTTTTATTTTAGAACTTGCTGCTCGAACTTTTTGCTCGATGAACATAATACAGAGTAATAACTTTGATGAGTCAAAAGACATGTGTTTGAAAAAGCCCTAAAAGGAAAGAATTTGACATGTTCATTCCAAAACGTTGATAAGTCCAGGTAATCCAAGTAGTTGAAACAATGACATGCGACATTGGGTAACCTGTTTTCTACAAATGCTTTCCGTTTCTGTGTTCTGAAGGTTATGCTATTGCTCAGTTTGATTTATTGTAAAGTGTGAAAGTATTTATTTACAACGTTTGAACTTTTATCTGATAATCATGGCAGATACGGGTGAGTGTTCAAGTGATCACTTATCTTATTCTGCTGTAAGAAAAACTGAAGGGACAAGCTCGCTTTAAGCACAAAATTTATCATTTTCCCATGTAAATCTTCATAAGAAAATCTAAGGTTCAAAACAGCAAATTGGTCGCAAAGTCGTACAGCTCAGAAACGGCGGGACGGATCATGATGTATGAGATATCAATGGAAAGAGTGGCAGAAGACGATTGTTAAAACAAACATGGCGTCGTATCAAAAAATCACACTATATGGGAAAAACCGGACTACAGGGTACTGTCAAAGTCTGTAACGTCCACTAATAGATATGAGTAAACACACATATAGGGTAACGTTCAAGTAGGGTAATAGTCAAAAGTATGTGACTACAAGAAGAATACAGAATGTTGTGAATAACTAGAAAACTGGAATTATATTGTAACATGTGAAATTCCTTCTTTGCAAGGGAGAAACTTGTTGTTGACCGTGTAGATAAATAAAAAACAATTAATAGCAGTAATATATGATATAGATTTAAAAAAAAACTAAAATGTATATATATATATATATATATATATATATATATATATATATATATATTGCTATGATATTTTGTTTGTGTATTGTTTTATGAGCAATGAGTATTTTTAAATAATATATATATGGGGTTTTAACAACCTATCTTTCAATTGAAATTCTCATTACAATAATTAAATTATATCAACAAAATTTGGTACCTTTCTGTCACTGAATGCCTAAATGAAATTGTTTTCGTAAATAGAAGTTTTAATCGCCACTCAATGTCTCCCTCACGTAGAGCAAAAGACACGGACTGCAAAGACATGGACTATCGATTCTTTTAGCTTGAAGGCTGAGTTTTTAGCAACAGTCGCTTTTTGATCCTTTAATGTCGGATCTTCGTTTTATTTAAGTATTGGATTGTTGGCCCATAGACAGGAAACGTCAGATGGTGTTAGACCGTTGTAAGACAGGTAAGTTTTACGTTATTGCTGACTCGTCGTTGCGATAGTAATCGTGCTCAGTACAAGAAGACCAGCAGGTTCGCTCACTTGGTTGAGGCTCTTACTTGAGCGGGTAATGGGGTGAAGCTACCACCTGTGGGATCATGCCTAACGCTTTCCTCTAAGACCGTATACTGTCTAGTCAAAAGTGACAATTATATCTCTTTGGGTTCCAAAGGCTCAAAACAATGTGATCTAGGCAATTAAAGCTCCCTACGATTTTGTCGCACGAGCTCTTATTTCTCTTGAGATTATCACTTTACGGTGGGATCGATTTTTGCCAGTAGATTAGATCTTTAGACGGACGAACATTGGTATTATAATCTTTTAGATGTTGAAACTCGGAATTCTCTGTATACGACTCGACTTACGTACCTAGCAGAGAGTTGCAGCGCTTGGGACTTGCTCAGGCCTCAGCTTGGATATTTGTCTTGTCGATTAGACGAGACCTGTGTTATATATTAAGAAATGTAGGGTGAGTTTTAACTATTTTTTTATCTGAGGGTTGACAGGTGTGTGATCTCTTTCTGTATGTTTTATTTTGACTAGTATAACTTATGTCTTTATTCAAAAGAGACAAATGTATGATCATTTTGCAACTTTGAAGAATGCAACCGCTTTATATTTCGGTACCTCTCATACATTGGACTGAGTCGAATAATCATAGCTAAATAAGGCAGGGTATATTTAAAGATGGGGTTACTGTTAGAAATAAGATTTTAACTTGGGATAGTGAAATGATTGACGTAAGAAGGAGAAGAAGAGGAAGAAAAAAGAAGACCTGATGGGAGACGCTTAGGTACAATATTATGTATGTGAATAGTTTTGCTATCGGTATGATACGAAATTTAAAAGAACTAAGGATCTGGATCCGAACTTGTATAGGGGTAATGGCAGGATAATGGGTGAAAATGGCGATGAATACTGATATATTGACAATTAAAAAAATGAACTATATATAATAATACGGAAAAGTAATGATGCAGAAATACTTTCTACCTAAATACTAGATGGACTACCTATCAGGTAATCAGAAGTGTTTTGTGAAGGTGTTGCCACTACAAAACCACATTGCAATTGTTTTTGATTGCAATAGGATATAGTGATTCTATGATTGTATTATTGAGGTATCAAATACTTTCATTACTTGCCCGATGAAGATCTGTTAAAAACTATTACCCTTAGTAAAATTATTCTTAAATAGAGTCGTCCTAGCAGAGCACTTTAAACATGATGACGTGATTTAATATTATGACACTTATTATATTGTATTATTGTACTACATAATAATCTTAGGTTTTATTTGACGCTGCCTCGTAAATAAACCTAGTTGGAAGCAGTGTGGATTTAAGTAACATTATATTTTCACGAAATATTATCGGTCGTGACAAATTTTCACGCTCTGTTTAAACTCATAAAACTACAGACAGCTTTACGCTCCAAATATACAGTATAGTAATATTTCAATACATAACAAACGTGCTAAAAACATCATCTGAGAACGGTGTAAACAAAATTAACGATCTACCATGTTTATGTTGTCAAAAAGATATGGCTCTTCCATAATCAACATATTAGTAAATACTTTCTAAAATAACCAAGACCATAAATTTCAATTTGAACTTGAAGTCTAGCGAATATAAAAGCCATTTAACTACTGGTATTTCTGAGGTTATATATAGATTGAAGTAGTTTGTTTAACTAGCTGGGATTTAAATTTGCAGTCCGATCGATTTGAGCTACTTGACAGTAGGTCGTTAATTTTTCAGCGTCGACTGCTTATGTTTTTCTGTTTTTGTTTATTTGCTGTTGAAATGTCGTGCATGGTAAAAAGTTTAAAGTGCTCGGGGCCTCTATAGCCATTTACTTCAATTAAACGGCGGAAGATTGAAAGGGTTTAAATATTATGAAAATGGAAGACAAGTGTTTTATTAACTTATAAACCAGGAATTTATTGATATTATTACGTTTAATTATCTTAATTTTTTAGCCCTAAGGCCCCTAAGTGAAGACATGCCTTTTATTAGTGGTTTATTAGAGTATCATTTAGAGAGAAAAATATACGTTCACAATGGGATAATTCCCGGGAGTTGGCTGTATACCATTCAAGTTAAAAAACTCGAACATCAAAATAAAAACTTCTGTTGTAAGTGATATAGGGTCAGGTGGGGTAAATGTAAACGATTTTTGCACTTTTCAACTAAAAATTTACATATTTTGTGTTTAACAGAGAAAATTCTATATATCTGGTAATACCTTACTTAGTTTTAGTTGTTTTAACCATTTTCTCGAAATTTTGTGTTCGTATTGGTTATTATAAGGGCTTCAGGGGCTGTTTACAATTACCCGAACCAAAAATTGAAACTACAAAAATATTCGCTCCGTGCGTGACTGATGCGACACCTACCGCCTTCATCTAACAATTTTGGAGTCCCAATTTTCAGGTTAAATATATGACATATGTTTGACATTGTTAAATACATGCGAAATTGACAATTATAAATAAATTAGTTTTTTAACTATATTTTTTCAGTTTATGTACAAAATATATGTAGTATTAAAAACTGAGTTTCTCAAAATTCATCATAATATATCTTTTAAACTCCAAACGAAAAAGAAAGGGAAAAATCTAGTACTGGCAAATCAAGTTTTTTACGCAAAAGAGCATATCATTAAAAACAATAATAGTAAAAGTTATGATATAAAAGCTAAAGTCATCTGCAGTTAGATTGAAGCCTTATGAAATATCATTCAAGGTAAATTATTTAAATTTTTCCTATTTCAATTGCATAAAAATGAAATTATGTGATATTTACTTTTTCATATTAATAGCACGAATTCATCTTTTTCTTTTCCCTAATTTATATGTAATCTTTGGGAACCTATAAAAACTACACTCACTGTTTTTGCTATTATTAGCAGAATTAAATACGCAACATGTATTTGCACACATTTTTGATCAAACATGCGTAAAAATATTTTGTCAAATATTCCAATTTTGTCATATTTCGCCGCTACGCACGCTGGCATCGTTTCAGTGTACCCCTACCATGGTCACGCACGGAGCGAATAGGGGTAAATGGAAACACGCAATTGGTTGTCCTATTTATTTTATATTTAATTTTTACGGAAAAATTGTAAACGACAATGCAAGTGAACATTTTAAACACATTTAATGCACTTTATAATGATGTTCACAATTACCCCTATATACAGTTAGTGCACACAAATGCCGACAAAAGTAAGCTGAAGGAAAGTTTATTTTTCGAAAACACTAACAATGCCCGGAAAAATGTGAATTGTTTTTCTACCTTTCGTTGAAATTGTGTGCTCAGGTAGCAATGCTTCGATCATTTCAAATTCAATTGACTAAATATCGGTTTCCTTTTCGACGAATTCAGTTCCAAATTTTCGACTTCCAAATCCAACGACTGCAATCTCACCATTTTTTTCATCTACTTCGCGTACACGGCAGACATATTTATAACATGTGTTTTTTCTGGTTCCTGCAAGTAATTTCGCTAACACATATATGTTTGGCTTAATTAGGTGCCATTCTGGCAGTTTATATTCAACATCCAGAAAATTTTCTGCTACATCGTCTTGGGCAAATTCCATTTCATTTAGCTCTTCAACCGAGTCGTCATCATAGGGGACTTCATTTTCTTCTTCGTTTGAACTGCACTTCTTATGTTTTCCTTTTAGTTTCTCTTTGGGAGGCTTTTTCATACGAGGCCTAGATTTTTGTGCAGTTTTCTCCTCTTTTTTACGTTCTTCTTCTTTAAGCCGTTCGACAACTTCAATAGTCGTTAGCACCTCTCCATACTGGGCTTGTTTTAATCTTGGTGTAACTTTTTTCGGTTCTACAGAATTTCTGTTTGGGTCCACAGTTAGTGTTTTAACAATTGCTGATGAGAATGTAGCAATAATATCTGAAGCAGCAGTAATAGACTTGACATCTAAAGTGGCAATATCTAAAGTGGCAGATCCAGACGGACCCTGCTGTACTCGTAGTGGTTCTGCCTCTGTGGGAATTCCGTCACTATTGTTTGTTTCTAGTTCGACTTCACTATGTTCGCCCTGTTGAATGTTATGATCTTGAATGGTTCTCCGCTCGTACTCTTTAAACCTTTTCAAATCAGTAGGATTAAATTTATTTTCTAAAAACTTCTTAGGGTTGACTGGATATATCCCTGTGGTTGTTCTCATCTCATCATTGTATCCCACAGTTGTCCTAAAAGCTCAGTAAATTCTTTCTTCTGTAGGCGCCCTACTCCGTGCCCATATGTTTCTTTCCATAAGCAATAAGCTTTTTCTCAGCAAGTTTTTACCGGGCCGAAAACACACTTATCCAGCGGCTGCAGCCTGTCTGTTAAATGGCTGGGAAACTTGATTAATACTATTTTATTTTCAAGTGCGTACTCAATAATCCTCAAACTTATGTGACTCTTATGTCCGTCATATAACAATAACGCTTTCTGGTAAGGTAGATGTTTTTTAGCTTGCAAATCCTTCAACCACTTTACGAAAACAGAGTGGAACCAATTGTAGAATTGGGGTTCCCCCATTCATCCATTTGCTGACACAGAATAAACTGTTCCTGGAAAAGCTGCTTCCGAGGTTCACTTTGCCTGCACTGCACACCCTTTAAAAACAATGATGGGTGGCAGAAAAGAACCATGACTCGCAACTCAAGCCAGAACACTTGTGGACTCTCTCCCCGAACCACCAGAGACTCTTGAGAGTTTTTCCTCGTTCTCCAATCGCCTTTATTCTCGAGAGATCGTTCCCAAATTCATCTGCATTAAAAACAAACTCGCATTATCAATCTTTTCCTAGATAACCACCTTTTCCAAAGTTTTATAGAAACTATAGATGATTTTTGGTTTTCTCTGATCTTTTCTGGCCTTTTGGAGATGTCGATTCATAAAGCTTTAATACCAGTCTAAGCCAGGACGTCCATCCTTATAAGGTGTTTGTAAATTACTTTCTTTGACAAAAGTTGCAATTAAGTCTCGAAGTTCTTCTTTATTACAGGGGTATCCTATTCGTGCTCGACCCTTTATTCTCGATGGATTGTTCCCAAATTCACCTGCATTGAAAACAAACGCGCATTATCAATCTTTTCCTCGATAACCACCTTTTTCAAAGTTTTATAGAAACTATAGATGAGTTCTGGTTTTCTCTGATCTTTTCTGGCCTTTTGGAGATGTCGATTCATAAAACTGTAATACCAGTCTAAGCCAGGACGGCCATCCTTAAAGGTGTTTGTAAATTACTTTCTAAAGAATGAACAAGGAAAAGGAGATATTAAATACAATTAAAATAAGAAAATTGCAGTATCTGGGTCATGTCATGAGAGGTGAGAGATATGAGTTGCTGCAGATCATTATACAGGGAAAGATACTGGGCAGAAGAAGCATAGGCCGACGACGTGTATCCTGGCTAAACAATTTGAGGCAGTGGTACAATTGTAACTCTGTTGAGCTGTTTAGAGCAGCAGTGTCAAAGGTGAAGATAGCCGTGATGATAGCCAACCTTCTTAAAGGAGACGGCACTTAAAGAAGAAGAAATTACTTTCTTTGACAAAACTTGCAATTAAGTCTCGAAGTTCTTCTTTATTACAGGGTATCCCATTCGCGCTCGAACCTTTAAACATTCTACTATTTGTTCTTCCATTTCGTCACTTAACACAGTAGGACGTCCATCTCCCATTTTGTTTTCTGGTACTTTTCTGCCCTTGATTCTATGAAAGATAACTGACAGAGGAACATTATGTCTCTGTAAAGACTGACTAGACGTGCAATTTTTGTTGACGTTTATCATTTATTAACATTGTGTTACATTTTGTGTTAACTGATTTTTGTTAATGATTTTTATTCAACTTTATCATACTTTCCAACTCATTCTGTACCTGTTGCGTGTTAATTTAACCACATTTCTTTGTTACTATTTCTATCTGCTACTTACCTTTGTTCTTGATATATTCATTTGTATGCGATTGATTTTGTTTAAAACAACATAGCGCATTCCCTTCTTTAAATTTAGATTTTTTCTTTGTGTTGATTTGTTCATTTCTGTTTGCATTGTCTTCGTTTTCGTTTGTTCTTAGTTCTTTTTACCTTATAATGCCCAACAAAATAAACAAAGCCTACATTTTGCGCCATACTCGGCATACTCTATATTAAAGGAGGCATATGAAAAGCATTCAAGCATCTAAACTATACAATTTGATTGTTATTCGTAGCCAGATGAAATTTGAAGCGATTTATCGAGATACTCATACCTACATCTCGCAACTTGGTCTAAATTTAATTCATTGTCTTCTGCTACTCACTTTCGATCATGGCTCTCTTATTTCAATATTTCAGTAAAATATCTATTATCTCTGGTTTCGTCAGTGCCGCTAAGCACCCTAAGGTAACGATTCAAGGAGTTAAATGTGTCTTGTGTTCTGGTTATCTCCCTTTATATAAATGTTCGTATTTTTTATGACTCAACAGCTTCAAGTGGCGAACGAAGTCGTGAAACTTAAAAATAAAGTTATAAGAATAGCTACTTGGAATGTAAGAAGCTTGTATGCAGCCGGGAAATTAATCAACGTAACAACAGAAATGGAAAGACTACGTGTGAAAATACTTGGTATCAGCGACGTATAGTGGAAAGGTTCCGGCAAATGTCCAACTAGAAACGGCACGTTCTACTATTCGGGAACTGATGATACAAAACACCGTTATGGCGTCGGAATAATAGTAGAAAGGGAAGTCAACAAATCGGTACTAAGTTTTACCCCATATTCAGAACGAATCATAGCAATCCAACTAAAGTCGAACAAAGGAAAAATTAACATTATTCAAGCCTATGCACTGACAGCAGAGAAAGAGGATGAGAAAATAGAAGAATTCTACAAACAACTTAAATACATTCTGGAATCGAACAAAAAAGAAGAGGTCACCGTAATCATGGGCGACTTCAACGCTAAAGTTGGTAAGGTGAAAACTGATGGATGCACTGGGGAATTTGGACTTGGACAACGAAATGACCGAGGTGAACGTCTCGTACAATTTTGCCAAGAAAAAAAAAATTGTAGTAATGAACACAATGTTCAGATTACCAAACCGTAGATTGTACACGTAGACATCACCAAGGGATAATGCAGACAACATCGTCAGGAATCAAATCGATTATATACTAATCAGAAGCCGGTTTAAAAACTCCATCACGTCTACAAAAACCTATCCAGGCACTGATATAGAATCGGATCACAATCCAGTGGTGGCTGTAGTAAATATAAGATTCAAGAAACTCCAGAAAAGTGCAGTTAAACAAATGATAGACGTTAAGCAACTAAAAAACGCAACTATACTGGAAAGGACAAGAGAACAGGTAAACAACAATCTTAGAAACATCGCTGCAAAAAATAGGAACACGGGCAATGTAGAGAATAAATGGATGGAGATAGAAAAGGCCCTTATGACAGCTGATGAAGGCTCCTTAGCTCCAAGCAAAATTAAGAAAAAGAAATGGATGACAAACGAAATTTTGCATCTCATGGAGGAAAGGCGAAGAAATAAAACCAACAAGACAAAATACAAAGAGGTGAAACGTGAAATTAAGAGAAAAATTAGAGAAGCCAAAGAGAACTGGGTTCTGGACAACTGCAAGGAAATAGAAGAATATGATAGAAAGTACGATAGCTTTAACATGCATAAAAAGATCAAGGAAATAAGAGGTAAAAAAGTGAAACAAGCATCCATCGTAAAGGACAAAAAAGTTAAAATAATTACAGATTTAAATGAAAAACTGGCAAGATGGACAAAATACATTGAAGAACTTTTTGCAGACGAAAGATCAGAAATAGCAGTGGCAGAACCTACAGACGACACAACAGGGCCTGAAATCCTAAAAAGCGAGGTAGAATATGCTATAAGGAACACAAAAGGAAGTAAAGCTGCAGAACCAGATGGAATTCCTGTAGAATTGTTGAAACTTATAGACGACGACGCACTTGAAATAATGGTGAACCTCTTTAACACAATTTATAGAACAGGCAACATACCAAAGAAATGGCTCTCCTCTACTTTTGTCACAATCTTGAAGACGAATAACGCCAGAGAGCACAGAACTATAGCATTGATGAGCCACACACTAAAAGTATTTTTAAAAATAATTCACAAAAGAATATTTAATAAATTAGAAGAGGACATAAGCGCCACACAGTTTGGATTCAAAGGTGGACTGGGAACACGGGAAGCTTTGTTTGGTCTGAGTGTGTTAATGCAAAGATGTTTGGATGTAAACCAAGACCTCTACGTAGGTTTCATAGATTTTGAGAAGGCCTTCGATAAAGTCAGACACCAAAAGCTGTATGAAATCCTAAGAAGCAAAAACATTGACAGTTGCGACATTAACATCATATCCAGGTTGTACTGGGGACAAACAGCAAAAATCAAAGTTGATAATGAGTTAACCGAAGAAATTGAGATTCGTCGAGGTGTGCATCAGGGTTGTGTGCTTTCTCCACTATTATTCAATATATATATATATATATATATATATATTTATATATATATATATATATATATATATTATATATATATAGCGAAACAATATGTCAGGAAGCGCTTCTAGAGCAAAACTTTGGTATAAACATTAACGAAGAGTTAATTAACAATATACGATACGCTGATGACACGCTAATAGTAACAGATAACCTAGCAAATTTACAGTTTTTGATGGAAAACATTAACACTCATATCAATAAGTATGGTCTAAAACTGAACATCAAAAAGACTAAATTCATGATTGTAACATAGAAGCTATACACCAATGTGAATTTAACCATAAATAATCAGCCAGTTGAAAGAGTTACGTCCTACAAATATTTAGGGTTTGCTTCACTAATACTAATGACCAAACAAGAGAAATCAAGAGGCGAATAGAGATAGCGAGACAATTGTTTGTCAAAATGAAAAAGTTCCTATGCAGCCGGGACATAAATATTAACTTAAGAACGAGAATGTTAAGGTGCTAGGTTTTCTCCTATGTGAGAGTAATGTAAGAGTAACAAATCAAGATGTTCTGCTGAAGACGGGAAAGGAATGCGAAGTCATAAAAACCATACAAACCAAAAAACTGGAATATCTGGGCCACATAATGAGAGGAGAAAAGTACTCTCTGCTTAGACTCATCATCGAAGGAAAAATGTCGGGAAAGATAAATGTGGGACGTAGGAGGATTTCCTGGTTGCGACATTTAAGGGAGTGGTATGGGTGCAGTTCAATACAGTTGTTCAGAGCTGCAGCCAACAAAGTAAAGATTGCTGTGATGGTAGCCATCCTCCGATAGGAGACGTTACTGCAAGAAGAAGAAGGTTCCAAGAACTTTTCTCGTTGATTAAACCACATAATTCTTGTGTACCCTGCCTGATTTCACCTCATTTCGTCGTTCCATTTCTATCACAAATTTCTTTTCACAAATCACGCCAGCGCGTTTTTCTTCGTTTGTTGACCAACCGTCAAATTAATCTTGTTCCTTTAGACAACCACTTCTTCAAATATCAACATTTCTAAGTTTAGTTAGAAGTTACATTTCAGTCCTGTTCTGCATTTAGGGCTTTCTCGTAATAAGCTATCAATCCATGTTGAAGTTCTGAACAGAATCCTGACAGGTACCACTCAGGGTACTACTCACTGCCTTAATAAACTGAGTGATCGTGCCGGTCCACTTTTCTCGTTAGGCTCAATTAGTGTAAGCAATCTCACTCATATTCATGATCTGAAACTACCAGATCACGCATTTTAGTAATCAGATCCTATAGACATACTCATAGGTGTTGAATTGGTTCTTCGTTTCTTAAATTCTTGTCAAATTCTTGGCGAACCGAATCACCCTGTGGCCTTAGAAACCATTTTCAATTATGTTCTATAAGGGTGAGTCTCTACGACTCATTTCATATTTTATTTCACATCGTTCGTTACTTCTATGGATACAAACATAGAGTTTTTCTACAAAAGTTTTGGGCAGTCCAAAACCGTAGGCATCTGTTAGTTTTGTCCGCCACGACCAAGCTCGTGAAGGATATTTCTAAGTTGTTAATTTTCCGAAAATCAACAGTCAGATTTTCAGTTATTCCACCGTTTTTACAACACAATCATCTTTATATATTAATCTTTTTTCTCTTTTCTTTTCGATACTTATTCGTTATTCTCATGCATATCTTGAATAGCTTCAGAAACTTCGGCTGTCGTCAAAGACTCTGTTCTAAAATGCGACACCACGCCGAGATTTCGACACTGTTCTTTGTCTTGTTTTTCGCACCCCACGGAATTTTTATAGGAAAAGAGGCCAACGGTATTCTGTTTGACACGGCCTTCCTAGTTTAGTAGGTAGAAAAATTCTACTGATTCGACGCTATCTTTTTTAACTGATGGCATTGTACGCGTTGTTAATCTGGGCACAGTTTCAGACAGCATCCAACAGTGTCCCGTAGTCAAAATATGCCCGCGGCTTATTTGCCATTCCATGTTTTAGTTTTACTTATTTCTTTATTAGTATATCGATCTTTTACACTTATACTTTCAGTTGTTCTTAAAAACATTCGTTTTTGGAGCGGAAGAATGTTTGGGAAATTTTTAGTATTTATTTACATATTTTACATTCAATATTTTTATTAATGTATTATAATATGATCTTATTTAATGGTAGATTCTAACTACTTATTTACTTTAAAATATTACAGTTTATCATTTCTCTGCTATTCAGTAAAATCTCATTGTCATACTATCTAACAAGTTTGATCTGTTTTTAAGTTTAAAGAGATTGACCTCTTTTTTGTTATTTGGAAATTACGTCGCAAACACAGAAAACGCTGTAAAATATCAAATTTCTGTGACCATTTGGTTTAAATTATCGCTTTTCATATGTGTATTACAACAGCTTTGATTTATGGGGGTTTGCTTCCGTCGACCACCCCTTGGAATTTTTAGGTGTAGATTTTTATCCTTACAAATGCGAACGACACTTTCTATCGAGACGAACGATGCGTACGAAAAGCATCTCCAGTTGATCGGTTACGTCCTCGTATCCTATCGTTTCTGTGCCTCGGCGTCCAGCGTTGCGATGCGCAGATAAAATTTACTCCGCGTGCTACAATTATTACACCACATTTCAAAAGTAAGTGTTTGTGTCTTTGTACAGATATCAGCAATGAGTTAAGCCAGCTATTTTTCGGGATATTTAAATTATTTGCTAATTTATTCACAATCAAAATATTGCATTTTTTCTCCGTTATTCTAATTCATTTAATTAGCGACCTCACGGTTTACACAAAACAAATACTCTCTTTTGTCATAAAAACGGTGTTATTATGCATTTCCAAAATGAGTTTAGGGAAAACAGATTTTTTGTTGTATAACTTCTCAAAAAACTTAATCGAAGTAAAAAACGTCTGTTGTACGTGGTATAATTAATTAAAAAATTAAATTAAAAATTCCAAATGGATTATAAAAAAACTTCACGTTTTTGAATTAATCAGTCCATTGTTTAGATTCTGGGTTTACATTAAAGATAAAATACTTGAAAGCATTAAATTGTACGGCAAACTCCTGTACGAAAGTTCGACTGTAAAAATTCTACTCCGAGTAGGGACCTATGGGTTCCAGTTAGTGATCCAATTACATGAGCATTTTGCAATATAATTTAATTGTACACTCTTCACCTTTAAAACGCATTTTGATTTTTGTCGATTTATACGATTTTGTCGTAACTGACATTCAAAATTGCGGGTCGCTTCAAGTCGCCGGTTACAGATAGAACCGTTAATTTACACAAGTGTTAATAAACCTTGTTTTTTTGGTAAATTATCTTAGTTACATCTTTTTAAACATTTTTTACGGCGTACAGATTCTTCGTAAATTGTTTTTTTTTTGTTTCCCCGTGCGAGGTGGGTTTAAGGGGAAGCTAGGGGTAGGAGTAGTAAACTTTTTGAATCTTTCTTGGGTAAAAAATTGACATTCTCAGCAAAATTTAGCTTGTTCGTATGAGTTTTAGAGATTTACTGGCATTCTCGTCTGTGACGACTGGAGTAGTAGGATAAAAGGTTAAAAAATTTATCATTTTTCAGCTGGATAAAATCGAAACTATATAAATAATTTTCCGGAAAAATGTCTACAACAATCTAGAAAATTGAAGTTTCTGTTTACTAAAACCAACTTAGTAATTTTTGTAAAAATCATGACTGGAATGTGCCCCAAAAGAAGCACCAGAAGCATATTTCACGTAGATGTCGTCCGCAGACGCGTCTGCCGATGTGTAGAGAAGCCATAAGACACATGCAATTACCAGGGGCTAACCGGAATATTTTAGCTAACAAATCGCTTCTTTTTATTTAAGGAGAGAAAGATTTAAGAACCTTTTTTGTTTTTATCGATCCAAATCAAACAGAAAACGCCAAAGTATTCGTACTCTGAACGGCCCGGTATATAAATTACCATCACGAGATACAAGTAATGCACTCGTCTCTTTTGCATGCTACAAAGTTTCCGCACACCTACTAATAACTAGTATGCCGCAAATGTGAAAGGCGAATCTATTTATACCAACAGAGAAATGAGGATAGATATCTATTAAACATCTAAAACTAATTGCTATACTTTCTAAATATAGGTGATTCTAACTATACGACATTATTAGAGGTTAAAGGGCATACAAAGTAAACAAAATAGAAAAAAAAATAGTCAATCGAAATATCCGATTTCTACTCATTTCTGCCATATGTATCATGGAAAACTATTAAGAGAGCGTTAATACTGCCTGTCTGAGGTAGAAAGTCAGGTATTATGTAAATGTGAACTATATTTGAAAAATAGGAGAGCGAATGATCTTCGCATAGGTTATAAAAAAGAATGCAGTCTCAGACGTCTAATCATAATATTTTTTTATAATTTTCGTTTTTTAAAATTTTATTTTTTACTTCCATAATCCTGAACGGAACCGTAATCCCCTCACATTAAATGACGACCGAAAGCGTTTTTTTTTTCGTTACGGCTTTGATATGAACCATCTAAAGCCGGAATCCAACAAAACGTGAAGAGAAATAGAAAATACATAACAAAAAAGACACAATGTAAAGACTGGAAACAGAGCAACGTGAAATACTGTTTTCTTCCTAAATATTTGTGGTTTATGATTCCTTAGATAGTTCAAAACTGTCTATTTACGAAAAAACGCGTGCCGTTCCGTCGTTTGTCGGTAAATCAACAAGGTTCAAAGTAAAGGTCGATTCAGACACATCACCCCGTCACAGTCTCGGCGCCGAACCGGTCCTGTTTGGTCACAGAACTATTAATTATCTGACAGCTGTGAAACTGTTCGTCGCCTGATGAATGTGAATGCCGGCGCCATATTTCTATTAAAGAATATTTTGTATCACGGATTGTTCGGTTCGGCGCCAGGACTGTGACGAGACGTGACTGATGTGTCTGAATCGACCTTAAGATAGCAAGCTGACGCATAACACATACTTACCTCTCCTACCCTTCCGACACTCACACGGCTAGGATCTGGTACGTCAGTGTAGTGCTAATTGTACCATGGAGTGGTCTAACGAAGTTGTGTGGGAATTTTTATCATTATATAAATTACCCAACTTATTAAAATTTTTACCGCCAACATGGGTAAACTAAACCCTCGATCTAGAAGGGACACGCTCCTAGAGAAACTAGGTGGGGTAGCTATCAAAAAGTAAATATTTATTAATTTCACACCAACGTGGGGTAAAAACCGTGTTCTCTATTCTTCTCACTATTATCTTTTTTGTATTTCTCTTTGCCGACTTAACCAGTGTAGAAAAAAGGCGGGTTAGACAGGCCGCTGTAGTGGCGACACGTAGAGAATGTCACCTTTACCCACCAGCTTTCCATTAAAACGACCCTTCATAGGGTAAATTCATATTTTAAATAAAAAATGTAGATGAGATAATTTTAAACAAAATTTTTGTGTAAAATGAACCGTTCTCTCAGAAACAACGCCTGAAGCGACCGATGATTTTGAATGTCAGTTCAAAAATAAAATTTTTGTCAATTTGACGGTAAAAATTCGATATCGTTTGATCAGAGAGTCCAATCGACAAAATTCAAAATGCGTTGTAAAGGCGAAGAGTGCAGTTTTCGTAATTAATTTTTGTATTTTGCCGTTTTTTAGAGCATAATCTTCAAAATTTATAAAATGAAATTTTGATTTTGAATTTTGGCAACAAATATGAAATATGTCTAAAATTTGAAGTATGTCTAAAAACGAATAAGTTAAACTTTTAAAGTATAAACGGTCACACGTCATGGGAAAGGCCTCCACGAAGGCAGTATTGAGTGAAGTTTGTAGCTGAAGTTGTGTAGTTTCAAAAAACGTACTTGCAATCAAAAAGGAGCAGTTTTAAACATTTTATAACGTTTGTAGTGTGAAAGTTTAAAATCAGCGTTTTTTAGTCCAATGATCAGCATTGCAAAAGAAGCATTTGTTATGAGTGTTGGTACCTAGCTAGAAATCATTTTCCATAAGGTTTTAGTTTTGTATATGAAGTTAAAGGTTTGTTATAAAATATATTTTACTTAGAAGTGCTAAAACTGGTATGTTCTTTTCTCCCGAGTAGATTTGCCTCGCATTAAGAAAGTTTTTAAATTCCTTAAGTGTGGGTACCTCACCTGCAATTTTATATGCTTCCCAGTGTTCCTCAGTCCTTTTATCTAGCTTTAATCCTAAATAAAAGATAAGACAAGGATCCCTATTTTCGGTGACAACATTTAGCTGATATAGTAATCTTAAGATTTCAAATACTTCATTACAAAGTTGTCTTAATGATGAAGAAGATTCTTGATTTATGGTAGATATATTTTTAAGAGCTTTGAGTTGATTATATATTAATATACGTTTGTTATTAAACCTTTGAAAAGCCTATAATATCCCAAGCACTTTTATAATCGTGAATTTGTACGAACAAGTTCAGTATATAAGTCCTTAAACTCTAATCATGATTATGATAACCCCCTTTAGATATTGGCATTTTAATTTCTAGAAGTTTAATATTTCCTAGATTTTCATAATAACATGATTTGCTACTTGAATTAAACACGCTCTCGTTAGAGTTACCAGGCATATTAGTGTCTGATTGCATTGTGTGCCTAAATTTACTTAATATGCCTAGAGCTAAAGATGTATGCTTAAAATAAGAATCTTGAAACGATTCTCTTTGATCATTGTGTTCACCCTGTTCATCCAAAATTATCAACAGGTTAATTTGATCTTCAAATTTGCTTAACAGAGAGTTTTCTCATTCTAAACGAGCCTTGATTTCTAATAATAAGTTTTACCAGGTATTTCATTACCCTGTGATTTATTAATTGTTTGCTCAGAGTTTATAATAAACTTCTCGAACAATGAGAGTTTACTTTTAATTATACCACAGTATTTGGTAATGATTTTTAAGTTAAAAATTTTGATTATTTAAATGATGTCTTTAACCACGTGGAATTAATTGTTGAATCCGGTTCGAAGGACCAGATTATATGTGCAAGAAACTATTTAGTGGATTCTAGCCGATATTTATTTTTACATAGGTCGATTGGTTACTTTATTTAATTACAGAATAAGTAACATAGAAAAATACATAAAATTGAGAATGTTTGTGTGTTGGTTTTCGGTTTTGTTGAAACTATCGGTTGTCATTACTGCTTCACACTTTGCCGATATGCGCACGTTAAGAAACAGGATTGGACTCGGAATCAAATCCCAACCAAGGTATGTTACAAGATCGACACCAAGTAAGACAACTGTCAAATTTTAATTACCACTCGCGCTAATTTAAAAACATTAACACTTTAAGATCATTACCAATTTTTATTTTAAAAATTATTAAGTAGGATTTGTGGATTGGAAATCGACACATTAAAACAAATATAAAATGTAATTTTTATTACAATTAATTGTGGTTTAATTCCATATAAAATAATATTTAACGTAAACATGCAACAAGAAGACAGTTTCTGAAACTCTTTAGTCATATGGTATTTATGTAACAATGTACTTTTTATATTATTGTATCCAGGATTTCAGATAAATTTGCCGCTTTGTATATTTCCACGACTAGAGCTGAATTATTATTAATTAATTAAATAAAAGACAATTGATTAGAAGTGCCTAATAAATTACAGCCATTATTGCAGCTTTATGCATCTATTAGAGATATTGAACATTAAAATTGAATTTATAGTAGCGGGATAAATTTCTCATGGGTTGGTTTATGTTACCTTTCAAGTCTACATTAATTTCACAAAGCAATTTTCAACTGATTGCTATATTAATTCTACGTGCAGATTTTGTGATTCTCCAATACCGTACATGTACAGAACACCTGATGATACCATATTTATTGCTTGGCTATTAGTTCCTCTTGAGTTTCACAGGCATGTGCTGGCTTGTAGTTATTTATAGAGGATATAAAAGTAAAAATTCAGAGTAGAAATATAGCTAGAGAAGAATTTATGGGTTTTACTAAAGATTATATTGCATTTATGGGTACATACCGGGTGACAACTGTAAACCAAGCGCGGATTCTTCATGTAGCCGACTGGAAGAAACAGTCCTTTTAAGGATCTTCTTGTCTTGACTAAACCAAACAAAAGAACAAGTTATTTCTCTTGTATTGATGGGATGTCATAAAACCAGTGACGGACAGTGGTTTAATATGTTTTGTTTTAAATGCATGAGCTTTAACATTAGTTGAAAACAATAAATATGAGCATTAAATGTACCAGGTAGAATCAAAAAATATTTTTATATTTTCCCTACCAGTAATAGAAGAATCTTAAACATGATACTTTCACCAGTAAAAATCTACCGTTTAGTATGAGTGACATTCAACTAATAGAAATCATATACACGAGGACACTGGACATTCAGTACTCGGTAATCAAAGATTGGCACAACAGTACAAAAATAGGTGAACTAAAATAGGTTTTTTTGAAAATATCATTTGATAACAACATCCACGAACCAGTTAATAATACTATTAACATTTATCGTAAAAGAAAATTGATTAATAATCCAGAGAAGGATTCAGAGTTGCAAGTTCAATGCATGATTGTATCAACGACTCGATACAATTCTCTTTTCGGACTAACTGTTTACAATAATATAATATATATATATATATTATAATATATATATATATATATATATATATATATATTAAATATACGATATTCTAGAGTTCCCTTGCACGGTGACCTTTCTTGAACTCTCTCGAACGTTAGGGGACCCTACTAGAAAAATACTTGTTAGAAAAACATGTTTACAGTTTAGGCATGAGTCATATTTATCGTAACAATAGGATAAACTTAAAATACATACGAAAATTCACTAAAATTAATATGAGGTATTTTATAGTTAAAGCTGAGTCAGCTGAGTGACGAAAGAGTTCTCGCTGAGTACATAAAGTAATATAAATATGTCTTCTTCTTTTTATGTAGACATGACTCTGTATGTCTGACAACTATTGAGCAGCCGTCTCTTTTCGTCTTTACTACTCTATTTGTTGTCATTTGTCTCATATGATCATTCCATTCTACTCGTCTATTTCTTACCCAGTCCTTGATGTTGCGTCTACCCCATAGTGTCTCACTACTTTCTAAGAGTTTTCATTTCTGCTGTTTCTAATATTTTTTTGTCCTCTCTCTGTCTTTCATTTCTATACAGATATTTTTATTTCTTTATACTGTTTCATTCAGGCAACCTGCGGCTCAGTTTGCTCCATTCACTTGATCTTTCACTTCGGTTTTGAGCTTTCTGTAGTTAGATAGTGTGATGCCTAGATATTTAAACTTCATCACTTGCCATAGTATCTGTCCTTTCAGCTCCAATCTACATCTTGGTAAATTTGCTGTTATAACCATGCATTTTGTTTTTTTTTTTGTAATTTATTATGTTAAATTTTCTGGCGGCTGTATTAAATTGGTGCAGCATCATAAATACTTCCTTTACCTCTTCCTTCTTAACATTGATTTCTTCGTTTGTCGTTACTTCTGGTGTTAGTGGTTCATTATCGTCACCTTTGGAAAATAGGGAACGAAACTAATCTGCCCATGTTTCCCTCTAAATGTGTTTCGTTTTTATTAGTTTGTTCAGCTCTTTCGTTTGTCATCTGATCATTCATCATATTTCTTCTTCTGTGAACTAGAGGGTATACAACTTTGTAGGACGAAACTGGAATATTTAGAATGTTAATTTTTTTTTTAGTTTCATGACCTTGGCCGAGCCAATTAGCCCTACAAATTTAGAGACAAACAATTTTTACAATCAGAGGAACTTATTCTGTACTTTTTTTAAATAAACATACAATCATTCGTACAATTTAACATACAATTTTTAATAAATTACAATTTTTTTTTATTTCCTTTTTTTCCTGCGCTAAGACATAACCCGACTCAACATCTCGGAGGTTTACATCTTCCTTTTTATTTTTTTATTTTTTTTTTATTTTTTAATTTTTATTTATTGATATTTTTTTATTTTCTTTTTATTTTATTTTATTTTTTTTTCTGCTATAATATAATACAATATTTACTTAAATGTAAGGGTTAGTTTTAAAGCTACAATTTATATTTACAGTTTTTGATATGTTCGTAAATAGTTTTTAATATATTGATATCTCTAGAGAAAATCAAATTGTTCAGGTAGACGGGAAGTGGAATTTTTAATATAATAAGATTATCATAAAATTTGTTTATGTTTACTGATTCGTGGGAACATTTAAGGAAAATATGTAATAGGTTACCTTCTTTTCCAAACTTGTAATTAGGTGACTCCATGATACCCAACTTGTACATATGAAGGGTGTTAAGAGCATGATTAGATCTTAATCTGTTTATAACCCTTATCAATGTCGATTTAATAGAGTATGAAACCATCTTTTTATGGGTATTTCAGGCTGTTTTTGTTTGTAATTGCTTCCATTTCTCGTGTGTCTTCTTGCATTAAGGCATATACTTAGTAACGAACCCTACAGCTGCATAATATATACAGACACTAAGAGTGTTGTCGACAAACTAACAAACGTACATAGGTCCAAACAACTCAATCATATAGAACTAGAAATTATGACTATTTACAATAAAATTACAAATTTAGGAAAAAACATAATTATATCATGGATAAAGGGACCCGCCGGCATTAAGGGCAATGAAATAGCAGATAGCCTAGCCAAATCTGCTCTAGAGATAGGTGGAGAAGCTCCCTTGAACTTACTCCCCTTTTCAGACATTGATATAATTAGTAAACGGCATCAAAAAGAAAAATGGCAAACATATTATCGAATGTTAGTTCAAGAATGCAGTTACTACTAAGAACAACTTAGTATTTTATAATGTTGAAATGGCTGTGAAAAAGAGTAATTTTAGCATTTAGGGGCGGTATTATAGAACATGAAGAAATATATGTTAATGCATGCAGCAGAGTTAAAATTGGATAGATAAAATAGAACGAGGCGAATGGTAGGTGCAACAGAAAAAGTCCAATGAAACTTAAATTGTATGAGACAAAGGTCGAAGTTAAAAGAA
Source organism: Diabrotica balteata (assembly GCA_918026665.1). Classification (NCBI taxonomy): domain Eukaryota; kingdom Metazoa; phylum Arthropoda; class Insecta; order Coleoptera; family Chrysomelidae; genus Diabrotica; species Diabrotica balteata. Next base: position 120,403,388 of record OU898278.1, read on the forward strand.
TAAAATAAGAATCATTTGTTGGAGAAAGTCTTGCAATAAATTAATTTCAAAATTAGGACGCATATCTTAAAACGGTTAGGGCACTTTCAAAACCGAAATATAGTTACACAATACAAAGAATTGCTGAGTGTTAAGTCTATCGAAGATGAGAAGAGGAAAAAGTACAGAAGATGTGATATCGATGATGACTAAATGAAGTTATAGATAGAAAATACCCCCGTTAAAAGAGTATTCTTAAAAAATTGCAGTAAACACATGGGGTCATGGTGAGTTGTATGATCTAACGAAAAACTAAAGTCAGAAAAAATAGAAAAAATAGTGAATTAAGTCTACAATCGGTTGAATAAAGGTAAAACTGAATAAATTCCAATATCTCCGCTAGTTAAAAAAACAGTGAAGGCAGCAACCAGTTTGAAGATAAAAAATTTTGCAGCACCAAAAGGATGGTTGGAAATCAATTTGTGGTAATACTGCATTAAGTAAGTTTCAACGATACAGAGGACTGGAAATCCAAGTTATCATTGATATTAAGAAATTATTCTTCACGAAATGTATGTAATGCCGATAATATGAAGATTCTTTAGTAATTGGAAAAAGTAAAAATCACCGTTGATTTAAGGCGGTCATGTTGACAAATTATTGTATTATTGTATATAGAATGTATTTCTAACAAAAAGGTTTGGATCACAAGAGAAATTGGGAAAAATGGCTACATAAATTTGACAATAAACAGAAAAAACAAAATAGAAAAGTGCTTCTTTTCTCGGATAATGCCACATCATATTCTAAACGTTCATTAGGAAAAGCTAAACTAGTCTTTCTACCACCCAACACCACTTCACATTGTCAGTCCCTAGATCAAGGAACAATTCAGAATATTAAACTAGTTTGTATAAATTTCTTCAGAAGGTGCCTCCAGGGTTTCATCTGAATTATAACTGTTTGAATAAAGGTATCTCCTGAACAAATGTGAATCCAAGAATCGTGATGTGCAAGAGATCTCGATCTGTCTTCGGTTACGTGGTGTCTCAATAAAATACACGTTCGAGCCACCAATAGACGAAGATTCTGAAAATATTTTTTAGGGAGAGGTGGAGGAAGAAGCCGAATTGTCTTTTTATTGCAGTGTTCGATAGTTTGCAAAGAGAATTCGCTGGTAAGATTTTGGGATTTAAATGAATTTTGCAATTTTTGGAGAAGCTCGAAGAATGTTGTCAAAAGAATATCTCGGTTTAAAAATGAAGACTGGCTACGGAATTTGGCTTTCGTTATGGACATAACAAGACATTTTAACAGATAGTAGACTCTGTCAAGAAAGACTGGTCACTCCTGTTCTAAGAGGGCATGGCATTGTAATCGGCAAATGGTCATTTATATGTCTGTCATCTAATTTGTTTTTTTATATAGTTATTGTATTATACTTGTTTTTATTCACATTACAAGTAAATTTTAATGCATTTTTCGTTACACTTGTCTTTCGTTTTCTAATTCTCTGTCAACTTATTATTGAGAGATGAATATGTCATCAAAAAAATAGTAGATATATTTCTGTAGAATACATCAAAACCATGGTAATTATAGAATGTTAAATAATTTGACCTGTTCACTCCGTATAATCCTCTGGATTTATGGATATAGGAAGCCGTAACGCGGTGTCATGGTATCATTGTAGTATGAAGTAATAATGTAAACATTAGAAAACCTGTTATTTGGCTGTTAAATGGATATGCAGACACAACTACTCGTTTCCAAAGTAGATGACTAGACATATGACTATTACAGTCTACAGAACAGTGGACAGGATCGTATTCAGATCTTTTTTAATGTATTCCAATCTAATGTACAATAATGGACCCTATTATTTATTATCTATGTAAAATAACAGACCTTATGCATGTGTCATTATCAGTAAATTGTTCGTATTGATTTTTCTAAATAACCATTTTAAAGTACCTGTGAATACATAATTAAGATAAAAAAAATACTAACAGAAGTATAGTTATCGAAAAAAAAAACGAAAATATAGAAAAATCACAAGTTAATTCAAAGTAAATTTTGTACCGTCTCTTCTGGATCAAAATGTATTTTTTTCTTAATTACTTTATTTGGGTTTGTTTTTAGTAAAACGCATAAAATCAGAATTACTTTTTGGTTATTTGTTATAAAAATTGTTGTGTTTTCATATGGTAGGTGCAACTTGCGATTGTGAAATTGTTACTAATGTCTAGTTGCATACTACGAGTACCACAGATATACACTGAAGGTCAAATAGTCTGTTATCTTTCCACATATGTTATATATTTTAGTTTGTTATTTACTTCGGAAGGGAGTGTATCGTCAACTTACGATCGAAAAAAGTTAATATGACGCACAATAACAAAAAAATTCGTTTGACGCTCAATAACAAAATTTTGAGAAAAGGTTTGTTCAGTAAAATCTTAAATAAAATTTTAATTTGTAGGTATAATCTGTTTTTTTTACTATTATATTGGCTTCACACAAATGAATTTACATTTGGTTTACCAATTATAAATATATTATTTCAATTGTTACAAAACCCTGATTTGCACATAATAGATAGAGTAAGCATTATCTAAAAATTGACTATATATCGATATTCTATTGTAGGAAACGTAACACCCAATGCTTCAGCCGGACCATCTCGCGTTCAGTCATCTCGAGTAATGGAGGAAGAATCAAACAATTCTTTGACTCACGATGATGATTTTTTTGCAGTTACTGTTAGGTCAGAAGAAAATTCTTTACAAGATTCAAGCTGGGGATCAGTTTTCGGAAATTTTGCAAGTTTTGATTGTTCTGTGAACATTGGCATTCCTGAAAATAAAAAAAAAACGAAAAGGCTGGTAAGAATGAACTGTTATTCTTTGAACTGTTTTTCTCTGAAGATGTTATAAATATGGTTCTCCTCAAAACAAATTGGTATGTAGAGCAACAACTTCCTACTGGAATAGCGAAAGAGTCACGTTTTAATTATTGGAAAGAGACTAACTACCATGAAATGGTTACATTCATAGGGCTCCTTCTTTAGATGGACCCAGACTCAAAGCCATCATTAACTGATTACTGGCGCAAATCGGTTCGAATTGCTTTTGCGCATGTTTCATCTACCAAATAATGACAAATGTCGTAAAATTGATAGACTTCCTAATTGTTTTGTCAATGAAATAAAAGCTAGTTTGCAGACACAACTGTTTGCATTGATGAAACGATGATCCAATTTCGAGGCAAAGTATCGTTTCAACATTACCTGAATCTGTTTAAAATTTGTTTGTTAGAAGGCTATAAACATACAATTAAGATATATTGCGGTAAAGAAAAAAGTATTGGACAACTGGTTGCTGAAAGGGTAGTTATGAAAATGTTTGAACCCTTATTGGATCAGGGTAGGACCGTTGTTACGGACAACTAGTATACGTCAGTGAACCTCGCTGACATTTTGAAAACTAGATTCACTCATTTTATAGGAACGTCGAGAAAAAACCGAAAAATTCTTCCCAAATATGTTGTAGAAGCCAAACTCAAGAAAGGGAAGATAATTGCCAAACTAAACAAAAATAGTATTGCAGTTAGGAAGTGGCATGACAAGGGAGACGTACTTTTTCTGTATACAAAACATAGAGACTATGTGACGATGTGTATAGAGAAGGTACTAGAAGAAAACCTGCGGCCATTGTCGCAATAACACAAAAGCGTTTGTGGACATATCAGATTAAAAGACAGCTTATTCAAACTGTTTAAAAAATCTGTCAAATGGTACAGAAAAGTGAAATTTGAGATAATTACTGGTACTTTATTGTAATAACATCAACCAAAGTAAAATGCCAATTATGCAATAGTAATCTACTCCTTCCTGTACAAGTTCAAACCAAACATGAACTTACTCAAAATTCTTTGAACAAAAGAGGCAGATTCACGATTTGTTACAAAAACTACATGGTCAAAATTATGCTGTAAAAAACACGAAACGAGTTACATGCAACGGATGAGAAGGCAATTCTTTTATGTGTTAAGAATGTTTCTTTGCTAACCATGGTTTCACAAAAAAATAACTAAAACATGTACAACAAAATTGACTCTCAATACTTAATTTTCTAGTTAAAAAACAGTACATTATAAGTTACTTTTGATTATATATTGTGTTACTGTCATAAAAATAAAAAAGTTTATAGATAATTTTCATTTTACTATCACTTAAACCTTTAAAACTTAAAAAAATCTTAGGATATTTTTTTAATGTTACAGTTCTACGCCAGACTCAATAATATTCCTATTTAAATACACGGTGAATGTGTACCAATACATGGTCGAAACGCTGATAAAAAATGTCCAATATATGTACAAATGGCAGAGAAGTAATCTTGCCTGTGTCCATATATGGTACTCGTGGCAGTTAAAGTGTTGAATACTCAGTAGACGCATTTGATACTTTTAACCGTAAAATATAGATGATCTATTTTATTTATTATACACTATAATTGTTCAATCACAATTTAATCCCTTAATTTATAATCTCACATTATTCTTAACTTCTTAATATTTTATAGTTTCACCGTTGAAACATTGTGAAAATATATCGTATAATATTTTAATAATTAGTTCATTTACCTACAACTAAATAAATTGCCGAATAATATATTTTCTAATTGAATATTCTAAGTGTTGCAATTACGGCCTAGATTAAATTGTAATGTAAGCTAATAGTTCAAAGTTTGTTAGTATGATATAAGCAATAACCTCTGTGCTGAGGTATGAATTATTTGTGAGATTATAAATTGGGGATTTGAGCTCATGTGAGCGCAGTCTATTATATATAGTTACCTAACTAACATCGCTGTGTAATTATTAGTAGCTGTCAATAAAATCAACATTTTTTCTCCACAACTTCAACGTTTTATTATATTTATCATCGTCGATCGACAAGAAGCGGACAAAGGAGCATTATAAACGATTCGAACTCATAACTACGTTTGAATCTGTACAATAATAAAATTTTTGTTAATATATTTTCGCTAGTAATGACAATCGATTAACATAATTAATTAGAATAAAATAGAGATATTACTTGCATAGTAAACAAGCAATGATGTCTAACCTCTCAATCAGCTTACTTCTTTTCCTTCTTGTGGACGTCCATGACATGTTTAGCTACCTTTTTAATTGTATACAATTATGTGTTTCAACGAAATTATAAATACGTGGAGCACCGTCAACGATTTATTCTAATGATTGATTCAATTGTGGAGATAATACAGCGTTCCCGTCCATTGCTGATCTAAAAAGTACGAAACAATTGAACTGCAAATGTTTTAACACTGCGGCTGCGCTTGCGCTCTTCACATGATGAAAAGGTCTATTACATGGTATAATCTCCAATTTTAACACAGGTACCTTATGTAAAAGTAATTGTAAAAACCTTTTTTAAATTACACACCTTTTTCTTTCTTATGGTTGTTATTTTCAATCACTTGTTTTTTCTGTATTTTCGTTTGTTCTTTCAATGTTTTACTGTGTTTTTGTTAATATGGCTTCCATTAAATAAAAACACAAGAAAACAATGAGAGTTGATATTAATACATGATGATCCTAACAAAAGACGGAAACAATGGAGACGTGAGAAAACTTTAATTTCTGTTACTGTCAAATAAATGCTTTATTCATCCAGATCATACAGATTTACACCAAGTGACAGAACCGTAAATTACATTGATGTAATTTTTTGCTATAGCTGCTTGTTAAATAAAATTTCTTCAATTTACGCATTGCAACACAGGACATATTAACAGAAAATTATACATTCATTAATTTTGAAAAACCGTTTCAAAATGATAAATATTTTTAAACTAAACAACATTTAAAGTGAAGGGAAAACCCTGCTGAACAATTTCAGGGGACGTTTAATAAAGAAAGTCACCGAATGTAATAGAAATTTAAATAGAATTGCACAAAATTAAAGAAATATTGAAGAGCTTCTCTTGAAGATCGTCCTGAAGGTGCCAGAGTCAATGGAATCATCATTAACAATGTAAGATATGCCGATGACACCGTCTATTATTAGCAGAAACAGAAGACCAACTAAAAATATTGATGAACATAGTATCAGAAGAAAGTCACAGACTAGGTTTGGATATTAATCTTTCCAAAACCAAAATCATGGTATTCCACAAGAACCCCCATGAACAAATTACACCCAACATACAAATCAATGGTATCACCCTTCAGAGCTCCCAAAGCTTTATATACCTGGGCAGAGAGCTAAACAGTCAGCTAGACCACTCAAAAGAAATTAGAAGACGTATTGAAAGAGCAAGATCTGGCTTCATGAACATGCGTAAAATGCTCTGTAACCCCAAGCTATCAATCACAATAAGGTTAAGAACACTAAAGTGTTATGAGTGGTCTCTACTACTATATGGCTGTGAGACCTGGACATTAAAACAGTATGACGTCAACAAACTGAACTCATTCGAAATGTGGATGTACCGCCGAATGCTAAGAATAAGCTGGACCAGCAAAACTACAAATGAAGAGGTACTGGAAATAATGAACACACGACCTCATCTGGTTATTACAATCAAAATTAGAAAGACGTCATATCTAGGACACATAATGCGCCATAAGGAATTTGAGCAGCTCCAGGTAATATTAGAAAGCAAAATCGAGGGTAAAAGGGGTATAGGAAGAAAGAAGAAATCCTGGCTCCGAAACATCAGAGATTTTACTCACACAACAGGAAATGACTTAATCCATCAAGCCCAGAACAGAGAGAAATTTGCCATATTGATCGCCAACCTCAATAGAGAAGGCACTTAGGAGGAGGAGGAAAGAAATATTAAAGAAATGAGAAGAAAGCAGATCAGATAATGAAAAGATAAAAATAGAAACTGAATTAAAATAATTAAATAAATTTAATAAAATCCATACTAATGGAAAAATACTTTTATTTAAAAAAAGTACCAAATAAACAGAAAATTGTAGTATAAAAGAAGGAATAAATCTTACTCAAAGTAAGATGCTGATATTCGATGAAATGTGCAGAGACGATAATGATATACAAGTTAAAACGAATCATTATATGATTTCAAAATCTTATGTGTTGATCCAGAAGATCCGGGAAATAGAGTTACAGTAACATCAAGACGATATTATCTTACAAACTAAAAAAGAGAAATTAACTTATAACAGAGATGGAAGGGTGAGAATTACAGACGATGAGATCGCTGCTGGAAAATGGCCATTAGGTAAATTTGTAGATAAGCACCCTGAATCAGACGGATTAACGTAGATGGTGACGCTTAAAAGGAAAAGTCAAAGAGTGGAACTACAATGTACAGGGGCGTATCTAACATCCAAGAAACACGTAAAGCATACCTGAGAGTGACGTTGCACTAGAATGGAAAGTAAAGGAGCTCGTGAGGGAGTCGTCAATCGTCGAGTAATGCCCAACATTAGGGAATCCAAGTCATAGGTACCACGAAAACGAACCAGCTCAAACGGCATTGCTTGTTCAAATTATTTGTCCAAAAACACCATCATCATTATGCTTTAGCCACCATGTTCAACGGATTTGACACCCAGTCACTTTTTTATTCTACAAGCAGAAAACACCTAAAAGAGCGGTAGTTTGCCACGACTGAAGAGAGGATGTTAGTAATGTTTTATATTCTCTAGTTCTTAGTCAGTATCATTTTTATGAAAGACTTTGAAGATGTACAATATTGATGAGCTAAAAAAATATTTAGAAGAATAGAAACTATTATATATTGAGTATAAAAACTAAACAAGTCTTTATAAAATGCACACATTTAAAAATAATGCACAAAATTACGTACCAATATAATAAATTCTTGTTTCCGAGATTGTTACTCCGGCAACAAAATAAATAAAAGCTACATTTAAAATGTATGCTTACATAATATGTATGTAATATGTATATGCTATAAACAATTTTAGCACATGAATTAGGCACCTAATAAGCTTTAAGTGTCAACGTTTATAAACGTTACATTTCTTGAAGCAATTACACGCAAAGAGGAAGTCACGATGCCATAACCACGTTAATGTATGTGTAACTTATAAAAAAGTTAACAAATGTATCTCGTTAAATGCATTTTTGTCTTTGCTACCACAGTGAATAACTTTGGAAGGCAGTCGAGTGTAAAATAAAAGAATTACAGTTTTAATCTCTTTGAGAAATCTTCAGCTGGTCTACAGAAACCAGTGGCGTTATGTATTATATATATATATATATATATATATATATATATATATATATATATATATATATATATAATATTTGGTAAAGGAGAATCAAATAGATCAATCAGTTGGGAAAACTCTGAAAATTTATAATTCAATTGCTCCTAGATTTTATGCACTTCCAAAAATTCATAAACCTACCTTGTCTATGAGACCAATAGTTTCCTCAATAGGTACACCTAATGGCCCCATAGCAAGTTTTTTAACCAATATTCTCACAGAAACCTACAGTAACAATGATTTCTGCATTCAGGACTCTTTCAGTTTCAGTTCTTTTATTAATAACTTAAAATTACCTATCAATTATAAGCTCGTTAGTTTTGATGTAGTGTCTTTGTTTACTAATTTACCTTTACAAACAATTTTGGTTAGTGTTGAGAAACACTGGGATGACATATCAATGCACACAACTCTTAACTTATCTAATATCAAAAAACTCATTTCTTTTGTTTTTGACTCTAATGTTTTTATTTTTAATGACTGTTACTACAAACAAGTCTTTGGTACTCCAATGGGGTCCACCATTTCACCAATTCTCTGTAATTATGTCTTAGACGATTTGATTAAAGATTGCTTGCAACAAATCAATTTTGAAATACCTTTTATAAAAAGATACGTGGATGACTTAATCTTGGCACTACCAGCAGACTCTATACAATTTACTTTAAATGTTTTCAACCAACAAAACCCACACTTGCAATTCACGTGCGAGGAAGAGCGGGAGGGATCTTTGCCCTTCCTTGACATGCGTTTGCATAGATGTGAGGATAATGTTGTGAAAACACAATGGTATAGAAAACCTATATGTAGCAATAGATTCATAAGCTACCATTCCCATCATCCTCCTAGAATGAAAACCAACCTAGTCCTAGCAATGAAAGAACGTGTCAAAAGGTTATCACATCCAGATCATCTCCAACATGATCTTAACCTCTTACGGAATATTTTTGTTGAAAATTCATATCCTCTAAGACTGATTAATAAATTAATTTTTAATGTTCCATTTGTTAACAGAAATAACATTCTCACTAATTCTCAATCAGTGCCCTCAGCACAAAACAATTCTTCTCAAACAAGTGTGTATTTTTATGCCCTTCCGTATATTCCAAAACTAACCGTAGAACTTACTAAAATTTTCAAAGAATTTAAGAACATCAAAATAGCTAACAAGAACATCAAAACCATACGTCAGCTATATAGCAAAATAAAACAACCCCTAACTACTTTAGAGTCAAGAGATGTTGTTTATTGCATTCAATGTACTGAATGTCCATCCACGTACATTGGTGAAACTGGAAGAAATCTGTCTAGTCGTATCATTTCTCATAAGAGTGACTGTAGACTAAATAAACCCACTTGTGCTTTGGCAGAACACACTATCGATCTAGACCATAAGATAGATTTCAACAATGTTAAAATATTAGCCAGAGAGAAAAATAAATTTAAGAGAACATTCTTAGAAATGGTACATATCAGCAGGAGTGATAACAACAATCTGAATAAAAGATCTGAGATCCAGAATCTTAGCAAAATTTACAATTTTATTTTGACTTTTGACTAGGGTTTTCTGCATCTCAGAGTGCTTCATGTTTCGTAAATTCCATTATTAATTGCTATAATTATCATGATTAACTTCAGTTATTATTCAGATGTTCATTTTGTTTTGGTTGTTTGTTTTTTCTAAACCTACTTACTAAATACTATTTTCTTTTTATTTTTTGACATAATAAAACCTTTTTTTAAATTTCCCTCTCAATTCTAAGTTGGTAACATGGTTGGTAGTACTTAAAATCACAAACGGCATTTTGTTAGACATCAGTTTGAAAGTTTGTTTTTTGTAGTTACATCGAACTATTTAAACAACAATAGTTCCTCCTACTACCTCTTTCTGTTCGTGAGATGTGACTGAATTCAAACCTGCGAAGACGACTGTTTTTTGTCAAACATGTCGTCTTATTTTTTACTTTTTAAACTTTGTAACATGTTCTTTAATTTTTAAGTATTTTAAAGTTTTTAAAATTTTTAATGCCTTCAATAATTCAGATCACATTATGTTATTTAACGTTGTGTTTTATATGCTATGAATCTTACTTTCTGGTAAGTTTTTATAACTTTTATATTACATCAGCCTAATGTTATAACACAGTAATTTTCATTGTAGACCTTGATAAAGGTGGCAAATAACCACCGAAAGCTCGGATTTCAGAATAAATAGTACGCCTTAGCAAAGCTCTATTTTTTATTGACTACCACACCCAAAAAGAAAAAAGTATTTACATATATAATATATATATATATATATAATATATATATATATATATATATATATATATATATATATATATATATAAATAATATACGAAATGAATATTCACATCCCGTCAAACCTGTCATTCTGTGACACGTGTTTCGTTGTTTTTAGCTCTTTAGAGACAAACCTGCTGGTAAGAGGGAATAAAGAACATAGCCCTTTTCATATGGATAGTTAATATAAAACCTTTCAGTCATTCATCGACTAGTGCAATCTAGTTTAATTTAAAGCAAACTTCTTCAAAAGGTACTAGATGTCTCCTGATATTTTTATTAAGAAATTGCTGTAGAGGGCCGTCAATGGATTGAGAGACAAGGACTTGAGACGTGGAAACGAACCATTGAAGAAAGCAACGATCGAGATCAACGATAAATGTCTAAATGGAATCGTACGGAAGGTAGTTCGGAACACGATGCGAAACAGAGCGAGCCTATATGTGGGAATGGTGGCAACGTAGGCCACATTCGCCGTAAACTGCAAGACGATAATACAAGAGTTGGAAAAATAGAACAAATCGAACACACGGCTGGAAGATTCAAATGCTGATGCTCTTTTAAGACGGCCATTCTGAACGACTTTGCCCCGTAAGACGAACCACCGTCATTAATGAGCAATGGCAGCCTCAACAGCTACAAGACGCCCAGACAGATGATCCATGTATAAAAGAGTATTGGATTGGATGCGTCGAGGTAAGACATCAGTGCATTTAGTCCAGAAGTCAAGTCCTACTGGATCCAATGGAATTGCGTAATACTCAAAGATGATCTTCTACATAAAACCTTTGAGAACGATGATGAATCTAAGCCTCAATTGATTGTATCTATAAGTAAAGTGTCAGAAGTATAGCGTCAGTTGCATGACGGTGTATCAGGTGGACACTTTGGTATTACAAAGACTTTACAAAAGGTTCTAGAACAGTATAAAACAGTACAATGTTGGTAGTCCTATGAAAAGAATAGCCATCGACATTGCAGGTCCATTTCCAGAAACGGATGATGGAAATAAATATATCCTGGTATCTATGGATTATTTTACGAAATGAACTAAGGCCTATGTGATATAAAATCAAGAAGTTGCTACCGTTGCATAGTTAATTGGTATCAATAAGACAAGAACGACACCACTGCATCTTCAATCCGATGGAATGGTCGAGAGGATGAACCAACTGATGGGTATATTGTGTGTTGCATTAACCCAAAGAGATTGTGTTCTTCAAAGAACGTAGACCGTTATTTCTTCCTAAGGGGTTTATGCAGAGTCAGAGAGTCTTATAGACAAAATTGTGTACAAACGATTATATTTAGTTTTAAGAAAGTTTTTCCGCGGAATTGTGTATTAGCCCCAGAAACGGTAAAGTCCACATTAGAGAATAGGTGATTTAGATAAGAAAGTTGTTGTTTGAACTAAGTACCCAAAGCCGAGGTCGAGGGTAAATCTATGTAACAAAGGAATCGATTATTGATTTTTCAAGAAATACAGTTAATAGACATTATCGGTAGTTAAATTATACCTGGATATTATTATTTGTAAAGATAGAAAAAATACGTTGATGTTTGGATTAGGATTAAGATAGTTGGAAATTTTGTTTTCTTTTAAAATCCCTAATGGCATTTTTGAAAAAAGAAAATGGTTTGGTAGGAAAATACGTCATGACTGAAAGTTGTGTGATTGGCTAAAATTAGTAAAGAGAAAAGGGAAGGACTGGAGAAGGAATGAGAATGAATGATAAGAAAAGGCAGTCTGTTTTGTTCGATTGAAAGGGATAGTCCTGTTTGGTAGTTAGTGTACTTTTGTCCAAAAGTGACCAGTGTGAGATAATTGGAACGAAGAATTAGGTAAAGTTGGGAGATAATACAACTCCTTGAATCTAAAGCATACAGGAATCGTTAAGTACTGTAAAAGGCGGGAATACTGCAGCAGGAGAAAGCCGGAACGAGTGCAGGTACGAGGCATAGCAGGAAAAGGAAAACGAGGTGACAGCAAGCAGGGACATATTTGGGAAACGTGGACAAGTTTCCTTGGATCGCAACAGCAGCAACTACGGAGAATTGTTTTTGGTATGAGGATATTTTCGAAGCTACAGTGAAAAGGTCAGTCTTAATTTGTTATGACAGAAATGAATGGTTTTTGCGTATTAAATATCACAGTGCATATTTACATAAACATTTCAATATTATAAAATTTTTATCTCGAGAAAAAGTTATCATTTACCATTTTTTGAACCTACGAAACAAAGTAAGTACTAGAATTATTAATGGAGCCCTGAGATATATAATTTATAAATTTTTTGTTTTGATTTTGATTAATTAGATAGTTGGTAAATTAATTAATTGGAGTAAATTATTTTCACAAGTAAAAATAGAGTCAAAAATAGAACACAATATATATATATATATATATATATATATATATAAATATATATATAATATTTGCTATGGAAGTAGTATAGAAGAAAACTCGAAGTAGATGACGAACTTAACAACCAAAAGCAGAACAATTGAAGGGTTATTGGAGGGTTAGTAAAGAAGAAAAATGGGTGCTATTTTGGGATACTATATATTTCACTTTTCGATGAAGAGGATGATTTGAATTGAATTTTTTAAAAGATAAGACAAAAATCGACGAAATTGAATATTTTTCTTTATATTTGCTAACTACAGAAATATCAGGCCCTACTAAAATATTCGAATACAGTATGTATAAGTTTGATAACCAAGCAGGAAATTACAAAAAATAAACCAATACAATGGAATTGGAAAGACCTGACAGCGAATTAAGCTCGAACCAACTTGTTTTGACAATTTAATCTGTTTCTAAAGTTATCTGTAATTTTAATGGTCTTTGTCCTTCATCCAAATTTAAATACGGATCTACCTTGGACTATGAGCAACCAAGTTTTTACACTCTAGAACTGTTCCTTCAAGAGTTATCACGAATACAACCAAACAGGCGGACATACAACACGATTTCAAGATGGACCCGTCAAGTTTTTAATGAATACCAATTCTATAATCCAACAAATACTCTGCACTAAATTAGGTGCAGATAAGAATAGAGTATGATACGCCACTGTTTTGATGCTGATCTTTGCCATCTCCTGTGACTTGTGAATAATGACAACACATTGCGGTGAACCTGATAAGTTCCAGCCGATTAGGTAAGTGTTAATATCTATGTTTGGTTAGTAATTATTATAAACAATACTTTAAAATAAACAGAAAATATGAGGTTTTGTTTCTAGAATTCCAATAATAATCTATAATATTTATTGTTAAAAATCTTAATACAAATTTCTCCTTACTGAATTTTTTTTCAGTATTCAGCTATTTTTTCGTGTTATATAACTCAAATTGTCTAATTTTATAGAACGAATTATTCCATTTCTTGTCTTCTTCTTCTTCTTCTACTTTTTATAGATCTTTCGATCTGTTTAATTCTGAAGCTGCCTCTGGTTAATCTCTTGGGAGGTAGATTGCCAACTATCCCTCCATCTTTTAGGTGGTATTCCGGGGGGTCTTGAACCGGGCGGATTGTTTTCTAGGGCAATTTTTCGGAGTCTATTCTCATCCATTCGTCTTACATGGTTGTACCACATCCTCTTGCGCTGCCTTCCCCATCTTACAATATCTTGAATTTTGCACTGCTCTCTAATGTTTGTATGTCTCACTCTGTCTCTTCTTGTTTTCCCCATTATTGTTCTTAGGGTTTTCATTTCGGCAACCCTTAGCATCTGTTTCCTTTTGTTGGTATCTTCGCGCACTTCTATGCCATATGTCATGATCGGTCGTATGCAAGTCTTATAGATTCTAATTTTACTATCTGTGCGCATATACGGATTTGACCAGACTATCTCTCGCAGACATCCTGACAGTGCAGATGCTTTGTTGATCTGACTCCTCAGGTCCTTTACTAGGTCGTGGGTGCTTGATATATCTATGCCCAGATATCTGAATTGCATCACCTGTTCTATGGGGTTGTCCTCAACCCCTAACTTACATCTGAGCGGATCTTTTGCTATTGTCATACATTTAGTTTTGTTGGTAGAGATGTTCATATTTAGTAGTCGGCTTGTTTGAAAGAACTGAAAGAGCTGCCTTTGGAGATCATCTTCTGATTCGGCAATAATTGCTGCATCGTCTGCGTAACACACCATACCAATTCTTTTGTTGCCCATTCTATATCCGAGATTAAGAGATGTTACTTTGTTGATAATTTTGCCCATGAGAAGATTAAACAAGAAGGGGCTTAAACTGTCGCCTTGTCTAATTCCTCCCGGTGTTGGAATATTTTCAGTGAATTCGTCTCCTGCTCTAACTTTGGTTACGTTGTTGTTATTTAGGTTATGGAGTATCTTTGTTATACTGGTCGGTGATCCATTTCTTGTGATCTATAATAATACGCCAATTTACTTTCATATTCTTTCTGTTTTGTACTTAATTACTTTATCTCTCTTTCTCTCGCTCCAATAGCGCTATAGCCCAAATCGAGCTTTGGTCTCCTCCAAACTATGCCTCCAATCGTGCCGGTCCCGCGCCGATTTTCCACAGGTTCTTACGTCTAGTGTCGCCAAAGTGGCCAATCAGAGCAAAGATTGTCACTCTGGTTGGCCAATAACAAACGGTTTTATTAACTGCATTGTTATTGGCCTTCAGACGGAAGATCGCTGCGGAGTTGCAAACAAGAAATGCATAAAAATCTTGACCCCAGCTAGACCTTGTTGGCCGAGTGCCCTTTTAACTATTTCGGCGTTTATTAACCCGTGAATGTACTGTGTGTGATGTATAGTGTGTAAATAAGTACGAAGCCGTGTCGGCTACGAATTATTCAAACTAACAAAAAAAATGGTATAGGAACCAGTGTTGTAAACTGTTGGTTGATCTTTCGTCGAGGTAAAGAAAAGTCCGAGAATCGAACTTATAATCACCTCACGAATGCAAGTAACAGTTCGGAGAGACGCACCTTTTCCGTATAGACATTGATCCTCGAAATAGGGAAAGACAGTGTGTTTTAAAGCTATTTCGGATCGTGCCGAGCTGGCACAGCATTCCACTGGACCACCGGTTAGGAGTAAGTAAAAGCCGCAGGTAGACTTATTTTTGTCTACCTTGAGCCGCTTGTTTCATTGATTACAACAAGGCGTTTGATAACATCAAGCATGACCAACTTTTAGAGATCTTGAAAGTTAAACAGTTAGACACTCGCGAATTAAGAATAATATCTACTCTGTATTATAATCAGAAGGCAGTTGCACGCATCGAAAATAGCACAACAAATGAAATTCAAATTAAAAAAGGAGTTAGACAAGGATGTGTGCTGTCACCAATGCTATTTAATCTCTTCTTCTTCTTCGCGTGCCATATTAGAACTATCCGACGTTGGCGATCACCATTGCGAAGGCTTCTCGATCTTGCATAGTAATATGGTCTGCAGAGTCCATTTACGAATGTTTTTTAACCAAGAAACTTGTTTTCTTCCTACACCTCTACGGCCCTCTCTATTGCTATATTTAATCTCTATTCGGAAGAAATAATATTAGATACGCAGATGATACGGGTTTAATGGCGGAGACAGTAGAAGACCTGTAAGCCATTTTAAACAAGGTAGTCACAGCTAGTGAAGAGAAAGGGTTAACAATGAATGTCAAGAAGACGAAATTCATGATTATTTAAAAAAAAACAAAGATTGAATGCAAAACCTGTACATTCACAATAACGAAATCGAATGGGTGCACAAATATAAATATTTGGGAACAAGTGTTAATAACAACAATGACATCACAGAAGAAATAAAAACTAGAATTGGAAAGGCTCGAGCTGCTTTTGTTAATATGAAGGACATTCTGGGAAGTCATGACATTAACCTAAACCTGAAAATGAGATTGGTTAGATGCTACATCTTTTCGATACTGCTGTACGGAGTAGAGACTTGGACTTTAAACAAGAGCAATATCGATAAACTAGAGGTCTTCGAAATGTGGATATATAGAAGAATTTTGAAAATATCTTGGACAGACAAAATAACAAATAGTGTAGTTCTTCGAAGAATGAACAAAGAACGGGAGCTGTTGATCACCATCAAGAGAAGAAAGCTGGAATATCTTGGTCATGTGATGAGAGGGAAAAAGTACCGATTGCTCCAGTTAATTATCCAAGGAAAGATTCAGGCAAATGAAGCGTGGGAGACGACGTATATCTTGGTTGCGCAATTTAAGAGACTGGTTCCAGTGCACATCTAACCAATTATTTAAAGCAACAGCTTCAAAGATACGAATAGCAATGATGATTGCCAAACTCCGTAGCGGAGAGAGGCACTTGAAGAAGAAGAAGACTTATTTTCGGGGGGGGGGGGGTGGGAGAATTACTCCTCACCCGGTGACCGAGCTAAGATAGCACTTCGTCGCTAAAAATCCTTCGACAGAAATAAAGTTCTTACGAGACTACAGGTTGTTTTCACGAGAGGTGTGAGTACGAAGTGAAAGGCCAACGAACAGTAAACACTCCGCCGGTGTTCCTATACACCTCGTAGATTGTGTACTTAAAGCGTGAAGGGCCGGCATCTCTGTGAGATCCAAGGCATACTCCGTGATCAGGATACCAAACATATTGTACATGTAAGATAAAAATTATTATTCACGTAAGAAACATTCGAACTGCATAAGGTATTCTGCATTGCCGGTGGGCCTTTGGTGACTTAGCACGTGAGTTCGGAGTGTGGAACAAGAACACGTAAATTTCACGAGGAATATGATGGAGGCAAAAAACCTTCGCTCCACCTCCTGAGTGGAGGTCAAGACGCATTCAGAAGCACCGAATACCTCGGAGAATGCTCAACTATACGACACGTAATACGACACTAGCAAATTTTGCGCGTCTTTGGCACTTCATGCTCCCACCTTTTCCGTGGCGCTCCTTTTGGGCTTGCGCCCTGCATGTTGCTATCTAGGGCTCTTTTTGTCAATCTTCCGGTCTCCATTCTCACTACATGACCAGCTCATCGAAGTCTCTGAAGTTTAACGAATTCTGAGATCGGTCCCTCTTTAAACAGTTGATAGGGTTCATGACTGTACAGCTGGTTCCTAAAAAACTGATACGACTCTTAAAATGTATTTTGTAGAAAATTGCAGTGTATTTTAAAGGATAAATACTTCACTTCAGTGGCAGAATGTCACTGTCACTGCCAAATCTTAAAATTTGTCAGATAACTTATTCTGTTCAACCTCAAAAAATGGCTCCACATGCTAGCAAAAAACTAAAAGCAAGAATTATACCTAAATTGGAAGATGGTTGGTCACTATCTGCCGTAGTGAACTATTTTAACGTAAGCAGAACAACAGTTTTTAATAATTTAATAAAAGTTAGAGAGAACAAGAAACTCTCGAAAGAAAGCAAGGTTCTTCCAGCAAGGTCCTTTTTCTTTCTTTACGAAAAATATCTACCGCTCATGAAGATCGTACATTTTTGGAGAGATTAGAAGTGAATCCTTTTGAAGATGCGAAAACTGCAAGAATTATGTCACAGTTTCCGTGAAGAAAGACAACAACTTGAGGCAGAATTAAAGCATCTCGTCTTAGTTACCAAACTGCAGAAAAAAAACAAGCTCTTACCCCACAACAGAAGCAATCAATACTTAAATTTGCTTTAAACCATCAGCTACAAAATAAAGATTTTTGGGACAGGGTAATATTTACAGATGAAAAAATTTTTCAATCTTCTAAAAAGGGCAAAATTGAGGTGCATATACCAGATAATCATAGATTTAATTATGTTAAAAGATATCGCGAAGCTGGTCATATAGCGCCAATGTATGGAGATGAATTTCATCTAGAGGAATGGAAATGGTATGGCGTAATGATGGCAGGTTTGTTGGGCATACGTATCTGAATATTCTAGAAAACATCATGTTTCCCAGTGTAGAACAGTTGAATTCAGAAAATAATTTTATTCTCCAACAAGATAATTGTCCTGTTCACACTGCAAATATAATAAACCAGTGCGTCCAGAATAACAACATCGAAACCTTACCATGGCTTAGCTTCAGTCCAGATTTAAATCCAATCGAGAATATGTGGGGGGTTATTATAAAACGGTTGTATCGGCGTCATTTTATACCACAAAGTGTTGAAGAGCTGTGGCACGGTATACAACAGGTTTGGGAAGAGCTCTCTGAAGAAGGCAATTTCATAGTTCCTTCACGCAGATGGACCGAAGACTACAAGCTGTTATCAATGCTGATGGAGATATTACAAAATATTAATATTATTTTTACATACCTAAATTTAGTATAGTTTTGGTCTTCCAGACCCTCGCTTTCTTTCGAGAGTTTATTGTTCCCTCCATTTTTTATTAATAGAAAAACTGTATTCTGCTTATGTTAAAATGTTTTGCTGCCTCTGATAGTGCCAGTTATTTTTTAATTTGGTTACAATTCTTGCTTTAATATATTGTTGAGTTAAGTCTGTTTGTTTTATTCCATAATAATAATAAAAATAATAACAACAACCTATTTTACGTAAAAACTATCATTTATATACTTGTAAAAACTATAAAATACAGGAATTCAAAATAATATCAAAATTTAGACCTTAATAATTATTACAATTTAAGAATTAACATATTGTAATCAATTGTTTGTTGTTTGTTTATTTTATTTTTTGTCTGTCAATAAATATAATATAATGTCAGACCAATCAAATACACTGCTCAAAATGATTAAATTTTACTAAGAGAACTAAAGAGTTTTTTAGGAACCAGCTGTACCTGGATCTCCATTCTCAGTTTTCGTTAATAGGTCCAAATATCTTCCTTAGGACTTTTCGTTCGAAGACTTGCAGCTTTCATTTTGTGTCTTCTGTCATCACCCATTTTTCGCATCCATAATATACTATTGGTTTGATAATTACTTTATCTACTAACTTATGGATATTTCCTAACTAGTTTTATTGTATTTTTGCAACTGTTATTTTCAGATTAAATTATAAATCAGTAATTACTTATACACTATATATTTTATCATTTTAATCTTCCCACAGCGGAGTGCAACAAGTTGATTTTTTATTTTATGTAGCTGAATAAAAACCGCCATGCGAAGTCTAATAGTAAGTTAGATGACCATAAAATTGAAGATGAATTTAATGATGATGTTAAGCTCAAAAAAGGCGTAATAAAATTTTATTATATAACCATAATGTAAACTTACACTTTGGGTAATAAATGAAAAGATGTAATCAGTAATGCTTTGACGCAAAAAGTGTAAGCAATAAACAAAAACCAGTTGAGTGCATAAAAGTTAATTGGATATACTCAACTAACAGAAGCAGATATCGGTGAGGTATTGGAATATCTATAGGGCTACAATATTTAAATTAATGTACATACCACTTAATAATCACCAATAAACAATAACAGTTAGATTTCGGTAAAATAGTATAAAACAAGTATTAAATTTTTAAGTCACACTTTTTTGTTTTAATTGAGTACTTTGATCGATCGAAAAACCTTATTATTTATAAGGTTTTTCTTTCTATCCCGAACAATTTGTCATTATTATTTATAAGGCTTTTCTTTCTATCCTGAACAATTTGTATTTATCAAGGCTTTTCATTCCTCGTGGAATGAATGATCTTCTTCGAGCTCTTCCGATGTGTTTGTTGCCGTGAATTACTCCACATTCTTCTTTTTTTATGGTTGTGTTACTTGGCTTTAGTTACAAATTTTTCTATTCTTCTTATTATTTCAATTTCCTTTATTACTGTTAGTGTTGGTGTTAGTTGTTAGTGTTATACTCTCTTCTAGAACATTATATTGCATTACATTAGGTATAGTGTTTTTCTTTGCGTTGTTTCTTTGCTCTGTTCGATTACAAATTCTATTCATGACCATATTTCATATCATGTAATTTCATATTGACCATCTGTCTTTCCATCGGTCGTTGTATCTTTTCTATGTTAGTACTAGTGCATGTCCACCTTTCTTCTTCTGCTTCTTTTTATGTAGACATGGCTCTGTTTTTCAATGTGCCTCCAGTAAGTTGTCATTCCATAGTTTTCGTGGTCTTTCTACTAATTGTCTTCCTATTGAGGAACCGTCTCTTGCCGTCTTTACTACTCTATTTGTTGTCATGCGCCTTATATGATCAAGCCATTCTTCCTTTCTGTTTCTTAGCCAGTCAATGATGTTCTCTATCTTGTATATACGTCGTATATCTGTACTTCTAGCACTGTCCCGTAGTGTTTTACCAAAAAGTGTTATCATCTCTGCTGTTTCTAACATTATTTTTGCCCATTGTGTATCAGGTCGTGTTTCTGCCGAGTATAGCATTATTGGTCTGATGACTGTTTTGTAAATTCTGCCTTTCATTTCTTTTCCGATATTTTTATTTCCATATCGTTTCATTCCTATGCGATGTCTAAATATAGTATTGCCCGAAAGTACTGATACTGACAAAAATTAAATGTATGGTCAGATATAGTAGTTACTTATTCAATTGGGCATTTTTGTCGAAAGAAATTTATCGTCAGATAGTTGGTGTAAATGTTCGGCGATATTTAGATGAGATATTTCCCGGACGATAAATTGGTAGACAAGGTAGAATTGAATGGCCTCCACGTTCACCCGATCTGAATCCTAACGATTATTTTTATTAGAGATACTTGAAAAATTCAGTTTACAAAACTTAACCAGCAAGTCTTGCATAGCTAAGGCAATGAATTATCGATGAATCTCGAAGAATTTCTAGACAATCATGGAGAAATGTGGTAGACGCATTCTAACATCGATTAGAGTGCTGTCAACTCACAAATGGAGCACATTTTGAACACTTAATAACGTAACTATTATGTTAAAAAATATTCTAAACTATCAATTGTTACGTTTTAATGTATTTGAAAATAGTTAGTTTTAAAAAACGTATTGAAACAATTTAGGCGTTGCCAGACTTCTGTTTTATGTATTTAAGACCTTCCAGACTACATAAAATCATAAGTGTTACATATGGTTGAACTCGTATTTAATAGAAGATTCCAATAATGACTGAATAATGACAGGTATGATGACTTGAAAAACCAAAGTTACTAGTAATATAAGAGAAACTGAAGATCTGGCGACATTGCAAATACCAAATATGGAATCTCCGTATCCCAAAATAGGCGTTTTAATTTACGAGATAATTAGCCGTTTCCAGACTTTTGGGCCACTCTGTATATGTTTAAAGCCACTAAATATATGGATGAAAAACCTTTAAATGTTATTTAATTGATAAATTCCTCGGTTCCACTACGTTGCCGTGAACTGAATCTGCTAAATTTTAAACACTATACAAATAACAGCGATCATATAATTTAATATCAATTTAACAGTAGCTAAAGGGTATTTAGTGGCTTTAACCATGAATACCGTTGTAGCAGCACTGAAGATTCAATATTATTTCCGAAAACTGTGATTTAACCCTAGTTTTTTCATTAACTTAAAAATGAACTTTTCATTGTGGATTTTATAGTCTTTGTCTACTTTGTTGTATAGCTTTGGTGATATTTGACACATCCGTTTGTTTTAACAGCGTGATAGAATATAATATGGTATTTTTGTACGATAAAACATTTTGATACGCACTGAATATTATGTTTTTATACTTGCTGAAGTGTTGGCATTTTTTTGCATACTAAATTGCCTTTCGCCACTCTTAATTTAAGACTAGTATATCTTTAATACGATTTTTCATTTTCTATACAACGTAATTATCAGGCGTGTGAGATCAAATCACCGTTAATCATTCCCATGTCTCTGCAACTTTATTGCATATTTTCGCACGCACCAGTTTCGAATGCAAAATGGGTAGATATTTTATAATGCGTTGGTGAGGACATGTGTAAACCGTATAACCAACTGGAATTGTATTTAATTAGGCTTCTGTTAATAAGAAAGTCGTTATTAAGTGCTAATTATCAAGCAACGTAGGGTAAGGTGGGACAGTATGTTACAAGTTTTTTAGTGTTTTGTTTTAAAAGATTAAGACGATATTTTAAAATTATTGTAGGATATATAGTAGTATAGTAGTAGAATATGTTTACAAATTTTACATTTCTGTGTGCAAAAAAGAAAAGACATAATATAGTTTCTAAAGAAGAGAAGGAAAACGTTCAAAAAGGTCATTTTATCAATGTGTCACACCAAGAGGCAGATTAGAAACGTATGTGGGATAGTTTGGAACAGTTATTTCCAATCTACTCAAAGAAAAATGCTACCTGAAATTAATATTCTAATTTAATATTTTGCATTAATTTTGTGTAATAACTATTTATATTTGAGTGCCTTTTTTATTATGGCACTCAAAGAAATGAAGAATAACAAATCCCCTGAGAAAGATGGAATAACTGTGGAAATGCTAAAAAATGGGGGAAAAACTACAGTGGAAGTCCTTTATGTACTAATGAATAAAATATTGAACACAAAACAAATACCCACCACATGAAACGAAGCAATAACACTATTACTATTTATGAAAGGCGATAGAAAAGATCTGAAAAACTATAGGCCCATAACGCTACTTAATGTAATGTACAAACTGTTAACTAAACTACTAACAAACAGATTAACAACAACTAAGTTAGATAATTACCAGTCAAGAGAGCAAGCCGGTTTTAGAAAAGGATTCAGTACAAGCGACCATCTGCTTACGATAAAAATATTAATTGAAAAAGCCAACGAATATCAAATCCCAATGTATATGGCATTTGTAGACTTTGAAAAAGTATTTGATAAGGTGGAACATTGGGCAGTAAAGAACTCTTTACAAAATGGGAGAATAGGCTATAGATATACGGACTTAATTTTCAATATATATGATCAAACAACAATATCCATTAAAATAGTTGAACAAACGGAGCCTATTAAGATATGGCGAGGAGTCAGACAGGATGACACTATATCACCCAAACTATTCAATCAAGCTTTGGAAGACGTTATGAGGAAATTACAATGGGAAGAACGGGGAATTAACATAAATGGCCAATACTTGAATCACTTGAGATATGCAGACGACATTGTATTAATAACAGATAAAAGGGAAGAATTACAAAATATGATGGATGAATTAAATAGTGAATCAACAAAAATAGGTCTACAAATGAATTATAATAAAACGAAAATTATGACCAACCAACCAGAAGAATTAATAATTACAATTGCACAAACAACTATAGAACAAGTAAAAGAATATGTATATTTGGGACAACTAGTTAAATTAAATAAAGAAAATCAGACCGGAGAAATAAAGAAAAGGATACGGTTGGCTTGGATATCCTTCGTAAAACTTTCCTATATACTAAAAAATAGAAAATACCCCCAATATTTAAAAACAAGAGTCTTCAACCAATGTATACTTCCTGTTCTCACCTACGGTTCTCAAACTTGAACGTGTACAAAGGAAAACATGGAAAAAATAGCAAAGACCCAAAGAGCCATGGAAAGGCTAAACATCAGGCTATCAGACAAGAAAAGAAATACTTGGATCCGCAACAAAACAAAAGTGACCGATGTATCAACGCAGATAACAAAACTTAAGTGGAAGTTCGCTGGACATACCATAAGACCGAAAGACGACAGATAGAATAATATGATTATACACTGGAGACAATATATAGTTACAAACGAAAAACAGGAAGGCCACAAATGAGATGGTCAGATGACTTGAAGAATCACGCAGGCCCAAGTGGATACAAACTGCCTACAATAGAGAAACGTGAAAGAAGGAAAAGGATAGATAGATAGATAGATAGATAGAAACTGTTTATATATAATATAAAAACAAAAGAATTAAAGAATATTACAATTTTCAAAAAGAAGATATTCTGTCTTCATCATTTAACTGGTCAAGAGCGACAAAGAAGGACACCACTTGAAAATGAGCAACATTTTTGAATTCAGTGCTTATGAAAACGCACGTTTAGAGCTCTGAAGCTGAAAAAGCAATTGATGATTTGAACAAGAAAGTTAGTTAGACAAATCCAGGCAAACCGAATAAGATGGGCAGGTCACGTGGTACGATCAGAGGATGACAGAGTGTTAAATACAATGTTTTTTGAAAGACCAGATGGTAGAAGATTAGTAGGCCGACCAAGAAAAAGATGGAAGGATGATGTTGAAGCCGATTTATCTAGAATTGGGGTACAACAATGGGAAATAGAAGCGCAAGATCGTAGAGGATGGAGGGCGATAGTGGATGCGCGAGACTCACCCGAGTGTAAAGCCAGCGAAGAAGAAGAAGAAGATAAGAAAGGTCAATGAAAGTATAAAAATAGTAATAAGAAGACTTTAGAAAGCTGGTTTAGATACAACACGTTTCAAAGTTATGAGACTTATAACACCAAAGTCACCAAACTGGACGATTACAATTTACACAAAATCCACACAAACTTGAGTGAACTGAAATGAAAAAACTGCACGAATAAAATAATAATACAATTGTGGAAGCCAGACGGATGTGGTTGAGTTATACAGACGCTCGGGATATCGTTTGGCAGAATCTACTCTGACAAAAAGTGTTTTTGTAGCGTTTTCATTCAGCTATGGTGTCGAATTAGTTAGATAATATCGAACCAACATCATTGCAGATCATATATTACCTTATGGTGGTTTCATATGATCGTAACCCGGTATCTTTTGTCTGTTACAATGCATGAAAACCAAAAAGAAGGAAAAACTTGTTTTGCAGACCAGGGTAATCTATACGGATGAAATCATTATATGGGGCTACATGCTAAAAAAAATAAATATTTTTTCTGAGAGATTAGCGGTGATATTATGGGTAAAGAACCAAAGCGTTTATACTCCCAAATCAAATCTGATAAAAAACTGTAATCAAGTATCTCAACATGGGTACTGGACATGAGAAGAAGAATTTTTAAAGACACAGAACCAATATGTGGCAACATGAAAGATCCCGTTAGAAATGAAATTCAACAATAGCTGGAGAAGAGTCATAACAATAAATGGAGGAGGACAAATCTCTTTTTTTTTCTAATACTTAATTCTTGGCAGATGAAAGTCACAGATATGGTAAATCGTACGGCCAAAAATAACGATTTCCTTTAGTATATTCAATTTCTTTTAATTGGAGTCCCTAAAAACAATAATGTATAACAACCTTGACATTATTTATACTTTAATTTACTTTTTATATCATCAGATTATTAACTACTTAAATAACCATATGGAGCATACATGCTTTAACACTAGTTCAGACAGAGATATTTAAATCACCAACTTATATTGCGTGATCTTATCTGTTTTGTAAGTAATCAGCATACCATCGGTCGTATCGTTAAAATTAATTTTATTTCTCTTAGAATTCTGTTTTTTTACACATTTTATTGCAGAAGTTCTTCGAAAACAGTTTTATAGCAGATGTTTATTTACATTTAGCTTATATATACATATATATATATATATATATATATTATATATATATATAATATATATATATATATATATATATATATATATATCCTCCTAACATTGCAGACTCTGCATTAAGGTTTTTACCATACACAACGGACTCGAGCGATTTATGGACTCAATATACAGAGTCCGTAAAGTTTTTCATGTATTTCTTTAACTGATTGTTATTTTCTACCAAAATTTTATTGAATGCGAACTAGAGACCTCTACCTACTGCACAAATGTATTACAAAAATTGTGGGTATTATAGAATAGCTGCAAATTATAAAACAAAATGAGTCCGTAAAGTCGCCTTTAATTCAGCCATTTGCCGTGGAGAGCGCTTTTATGAGTATACTGAATGTGTATATCACTTATGTGTTAAACCATATTGCCATATTACAGACTCGACTTAGCTGGCAACAGTGTTGTTCAACTATTGAATCATTTTATCTGGCTCAAATTACGGAGTAAGATTGTTTACGTTCATATGGTGATGTTATCGTTAATTTTTATGTGTTGGAAAATGTATTGGTATACAGTGTATATATTTAGTAAAATAAACGAGGATATTTTGTTTCACAGAAATTACTTCGACACTGAAATTTTTAATAAAAGAACACGTATTTCTATTCTACTCGTATAGAATAAGCTACTTATTTTTTATTCAATTGAAAAGTTACATTGAGATTAGATTTTTGAAAGGACGCAATTTAATTTTTTTGATATGTGGGGGTGGTGAGTATAAACTTCAATTCAAGTTTGTGAAGTTGCAACCCTTGTTCCCAGGCCGTCATCTTGGAAAAAGAGAGGCAAAGGGTTTTTGCGCTGTATCTCGTAAATTAGCAACTTTACAGAAAATTTTATAAATCATTATTTTTATTTTTACCAAATTAAATTTTCTACAACTTTATCTGTATTACTTTTTATCGAAAAATAAAAAATAACAAAGTTATAAACCAAAATAACTAAAAAATTTTGAAAAATTTTTCGATTGTGCTTTTCGCTTTTAACTTTTTCTAGCGATTTTACAATAAAACAATAATTAAAAAAACAATAAATTTTAAAAAAATAGATGGTTGTGTAGCTGTGTAAAAACTTTTGTAAATGGATTCAGTTAATAAATAAAATGATATCAGAGCAATATCATAGAGTAATTTTCACTACAAATTTGTTTAATTTCATTCATTTTCTAGTTTTTGCAGCGCTCCAATGTTGATTGGGTCCTTGAATACTCGCCATCTTGAAATAACGAGTGTAAAGGAGAGTGAAAATTTTATAAAACATTATTTATAGCAAATTAAATTGTATTTATTTATATAACTTTAAATCGAAAATTAAAAAAAAAAGTTACAAACAAAAATAACTAAAACATTTGAATAAATCTTTTGGGCCTTATAACTTTTTGCTGGTTATTTTAAAATAAAATTACATTAAATCGACCTTAAGCTTAGTTTTTTTTATTATATATTTTTTCTTCATATCATTTATTATTTTGTTAACCTTCCTATGGACTCTCTCCCTCTCTCTCTCTTTCTCGCTCTTTCTCTCTCTCTCTCTTTAATCTCTCCTCTCAAAGGGAGTGTAGTGATCATCGTGATTCCTATGGTATTATTAGTTTATTATTGATCTTTTTCCCAATCACCTATGAGGTAGAGTCTGGAAGTTTTTGAACAAACTTTTGTTTGAGCCTTATACATTTTTTCTGGTCATTTTGCAATAAAAGACATGAGAGCACTATTATAGAGGGTTTTCAACGAATAATTTTTACTGCAAATGTGTTTTATTTCATGAATTTCTTTCGGTTTTATAGCATTCCGAAGTTGACCGGATTCATGAGTACTCATAAAAATATGATAAAAATGAACAATTCCACTTAGTTTCCTGTTATAAATTTTTTTATTCACATCTTTCGGAATCAATTTATCATTTTCTTAACAGTTCTATGTTATTATTATTTTATTATTGACCCTTTTTACCAACAAAAAACTTTCTCCGTCTCATGCGCTTGCGTCGCACGAAAAAGCACAAATCGACAGAGATAACGTTTAATAAGAGTACCGTGCCAACAGTATCCTAACATCAACTTCTTAGTAATGTAGAGAACCAAAAAACCTAATGGATCTTCACAAACTGCTCTATTAGAAGTGGGTTTTAGTGTCGTCCTGGCAGAATCTGATGCAGACACAGTCAGAACCTGTTTTCGCTTGCTTAATTTGAAACATGTGCTTCTGAGACCGTCGTAACAGACGACATTGCCATTCTTGTCTTGCTTACGGCATTAAGAATTAAGAGGTGTAATGATGTGCGTCAAAAGTGTCCGATTTTTTTAAACCTTCAAAAGGATGTAAGTCGCATCAATTATACAGTCCTTTAAGTTTTATGTATGGCGATCATTGCAGAGTTTTGCTATTTTCCCATGCTATTTCAAGTTGCCACACAACATCAGCAGCTTACAAGATCGGCAAAACTCATTAAAATTTTACAGAAACACCCTTAATTCGCTAGCCGAACAACAATATTTCTCAGTGAGAAGGCCCAGCTATCTGTGCTCACTGTCGTTGGCGAATATTTTTTTGTCTCTTTATATAATGGAAAGAAAGATGATTCTCTGACAGCATGAGATACAAACGATTTGCCGAGACCAAAATGACCAAAGTGACCAAAAATGTATTTAACTTATCATTGATTCCGCCAACACAAGATACAGCACGTTTCGAAAGTCTTAAAATTTATCAGCAGAAAACACTGCGATCCTGAAGTTTGGGGCTAAAAAACGTAAAAAAATTTGGATACCAATCAAAACTTTCAAAACTCCAGCTCCCTTGAACTTCTAAAATAAATTTTCTGCAGATGCAAGGCAAACTGTGAAAGTATGTGTGGTTGCCAAAACGCAGACCTCAAATGCTCTAAAGTGTGCCTTAATTGTTCTGGTG
Source organism: Diabrotica balteata (assembly GCA_918026665.1). Lineage (NCBI taxonomy): Eukaryota > Metazoa > Arthropoda > Insecta > Coleoptera > Chrysomelidae > Diabrotica > Diabrotica balteata. The sequence goes on from OU898278.1 coordinate 120,432,343, forward strand.
AAACGTGCAGTAATATCATGGAAATATCAAAATTAATCAAAAGTTTCTAAGAATTTGAAAATGAATTACCCACAATTACGCCAATTCTAACTCTACTGAATTAGGAACACAGCCTCGACTATCAAAGAAAAGTAACAAACAGTAGCTGGAAAACAACTTCTTAAATATATAGTTATGCTCAATATTATCTCACTTAGAAATTGTTTGTGAATTAAGCCTAATGGGAATAACACTTAAAAACGCGCCTTCAAACTTTACTTCATACATGGTCGGGAAAAAGTAGATAATAAACGAATAATCACAAAACAATGTTAACAAAATAATAAATTGTATAAATAAAAAAATATAAATACTTATACTAGAAAACTAAGCCTAATCGTTTTTATCGTATTCTTACGAGTATTCAAGAACATTGGAGTTCTCTAAAATCCAAAGAAATCAATGAAATTAAACAAATTTGTAGTAAAAATTATTCTTTGAAAAACCCCCTATAATATTGATTAAATGTAATTTTATTGTAAAATGACCAGAAAAAAGTTAAAAGATGGTGACCGGGGGACAAGAATGGCGACCCTACAAACTTAAACTTAAGTTTATATTCCACATTCTTACACTCCACACATCAAAAAAGATAATTGCATCCTCTTAAAAATGTAATATTAATGTAACTTTTCAATTAACTATAATGTCTTCTTCCTCTTTTTTTATATAGGCAAATTGCCCGTTTTCTTCCTATTCGTGTGGATAATTTCGTTTTATCTCTTTATTTCCAGGGCTAATCTAACTATGATATTTTCTACCATTCTGCTAATATAATAGATTCATTTTCTTTTTCTTTCCTGTACCAATTAAATAATATTGTTTATTCTGCATAGTTTCTTATGTCACTGCTTTTTGTTCTGTTTAGTAAGTCTTTTTCCGGTTATTCTTCTTCGTGTTCTCATTTTATTTGTCTTTAAATATCTATGCTTGTGTCTGTACAAATAGATTAATATTATTTATTCTGCATAGGTTTCCCATATCATTGCTTCTTGTTTTGTCTAATAGTCTTTTTCCGGCCATTTTTCTTAGTATTCTCATCTCATTTGTCTCCAAATATCTGTGCTTGTATCTGATCTTGTCCCTACTGTATATGTCAAGACTGGTCGGATTACAGATTTGTTTATTTATGCTTGTTTGTCTAGATCTAGTATCTGTTTCACCGTATTGTGTCATTGTAGCACTTATCCCCTTACTTTCTCTTCAATATTTTTGTTGGTCGATAAGTGTATTCCCATATATTTAAATTTTAATACTTGTTTTATCAGTAGGTTTTCAATCTGAACTTTCTTTCACCTTGTTGGTTCCTTTGACAATACTAAACTTTTAATGATAAGTGATAAAATTTTCATATTAAATCGTTTGGCTTTGATATTAAACTGGTGTAGTATTTATTGGAGATCATCTTCGTTCTCTGTTATCAAAAACTCGTCATAAACATCGCATATTATCTTCATCTCCTTGCTTGCCGGTTGTTTTTTTATTTTTACTAGCTTAAAACCTCTCAATACTATATTAAATATAAAAAGAATAAATATTACAACTGGACTTCCATATCTGATTCCAGTTGTAGTGTTTATACATTCTTTGTTTTTTCTATTTGAACTTTTACTTCGGTTCTGTTTCTTACATGTCGGTTCTCTATTATTTTTATGATATCAAGTAATCTGGATTATCTGTTGTACAGATGTATATCGCATCCGATAGTCTCACTGTGTCGTAGGACATTTCTAAATTAACCAAACATAGTTAGGCTAGTTCACTATATTATTATATACTTCTCTGCACAAGAAACTTGTTGTTAGTCTGGTATACTAATCTTTTCTTCAAATTATTTGATATTATTTTTAATATTAATTTCAAAATAGTACTTAACAATTCCTTTAGAGTATTATGGTCGCACATTACACCTATTGTAAAAGAAAAAACATAATACTCGCTCTCCACTCCTCATGTATTGTTGATGACCTTAACCCTTTATTAAATAATATGGTTAACTTTATAAGCCATATTTTATTAATTTCTTTTCTGTTTTTTAACTTTATGATGACTTCTTTTATCTCATGTTTTTATCATTTGCGTTAACTCATTTGATGTTATATCGGGAGTTTCAAGAGCATGTTCAGTTTCCTTTGTTCGGTTTATTTGTCTAATATTATGTTGTCCATTTTTTTTTATTTATGTTGATATCTTATATTAATTCCTTAATTTCTATTATATGTCCCTCTTATAAAAGTTTACTGTTTTATTGTTTTCTTCGGCCTGATTTGCCCATGTGCCGTGTTACGAACTCTCTTATATTCATAAGTCCCCTGCGTTCTTTCAGATCTATATTTTATATAAACATTCTTTTTTCCTTTAGATATATTTCTATACTTTGGGTAAACATTATAGGGTACGTTTTCTTTCATTTAAGTTTGTGTTTATTTTTATTCCTCCTAGAGGCTTGTTTGCTTTATGTTGTTTTAATTCTTTTCCCAACTAACTTAGTTATCTTCATCGCATGTAACGCTTTGTTGTTAAATTATTTGATCTAGCCTACTTTGATATTTTATTTTTTTTTTTATTTATTATTAAAACTTACAAACACCACCTAGGTAGTAATTACATGTAAGAGTGCTCATTACTTGGTATAACAATATACACACAAAAAATACAATATACACACAAGTACAAAATAAAAACACACAAAATAAAACACATTAATAAAAAGACACAAGTTAATAAAATATTAGAAATTGAGTCCATTACTTATCATACTTATTTATAACATTTTTTAATATCCCTTACACTACAGGTAAAGAGGTCTATATCACAGATCTTTATTAACTCATTGCACTGATATTGCATATAGTTTATTATTGCACCTGAATTATAAGGACTACAAGAAAATAGGTCATTACTGTTTACCCTTAGGTTGACCTTTGGCACATGAAACCTAATAAAGTTTATCAAACCACATGTCTTATATTTAACATTGTTAATGATATTATGAATAAACACAACGCAATACATGTTTCTTCTTTGCTCTAATGACTGCAAGCCAAATATTTGAAGCAACTCTTTTGATGGCGTAAGGTGAGTATACACATTGTATTTCTTAAGGTATAAATACCTTAGAAATCTTTTTTGTACCTTTTCTATATGATTAATATGAACTTTGGCTTCAGGAGTCCATACCACTGATGCATATTCCAAGTTTGGTCTGACTAAAGCGTTATATAGTCTAATGGTTGTGTTTATACTAAAGTGTTTAGAATTTCTTATTACAAATCCCAATATTTTGTAGGCCTTATTAACAATATTTATATAGTGTTCATTAAATTTCATGTTAGCCTGTAGGTATATTCCCAGATCTTTACATTTGGTTTTCCTAGATACTACACAATTGTCAATTCTATAATTATTTTCAATGTAATCAATTTTGCGAGTGAAGGATATGACTCCACACTTCGTAATATTCAAGATCATATTGTTGTCCCTAAACCATTCCACAACTGAGGTCAGGTCCTCCTGTAGTAACTGACAATCATTTGAAGTATGTATAGTCTTAAAAAGCTTAAAATCATCAGCATAGATCAGACTAGAAGAAAATTTAAGAGATTGTGGTAGTGAGTTGACAAAAATTAAGAAAAACAAAGGCCCTAAGTTGCTCCCTTGGGGGACACCAGATGTAGCCTGAAATTTATCTGATAAACACCTACCAATTTTGACTCGTTGAAACCTTGATTCCACATACGATTTTATAAATGTACAAGCATCATGCGAAAAACCAAACTCATTCAATCTCGATAAAAGAATGCCATGGTCAACCATATCAAATGCCTTTGAGCAGTCAGTCATTATTAAATCTAATTGGAGTTTATTATTTATTGCCTCACTAGCAAAATTAGAAAGAATGCACAGATTACTAGTTGTGGATAACCCAGGCAAAAAACCATGTTGTTCTGGAGCAAATTCATTTTCAAAATTTTTCAGTATATTCATATAGAGAATAGATTCAAATATTTTAGCCAGGGAATTAAGGATACTTATAGGACGATAGTCTTCTATATTGTTTCTATTACCTAATTTAAAAACTGGAGTAATGGTAGCCTCTTTGAGTTTGTCTGGAAAGGTGTTAGTTTTAAGAGATAGATTAAATAGATGTGATAATGGTTTTTGAAATATATCAGAACATCCTTTAAAGATATAGGCAGGGATATTATCACTACCAGTGGCCTTTTTTGGCTTTAATTTTTTTATACTAACCTTCACATCTTCTTCACTAATAACTGAAAAGTTAAAAGATCCCTGTGAACTACCCTGATGTGTAGATGATACCTGATAAATTGAGCTAAAATGATGAGAGAAAGCCATGGCAATATCCTGAGGGCCTGTATAGGTATGATCATTTAAAGACATCTCGTGAGGAAAACCGTTGGTTTGTCTCCTACTTCTTATGAATGTCCAAAAACTATTTGGGTCATGCAAAATGTTATCTTCAATATTATTTTGATGCTGCATAAATTCATTTTTGATTTGCTTTTTACTAGTATTTCTAAGACTCCTGAATTTATTGTTATCGACAGCACTAGCTTTTTTTGTCAAAATTGTCTTTATTAATTTTAGTTTCTTGTGTAGGTAGTTTGTGTTTATGATTCTTAATCGAATTAAGATGACTTTTTTCCAAAACTAAATTGTGGCCAGTCCCTACGTTAGCATAGATCAGGCTCCCTACATCTAATACTTGCTGGTACTATTAATTTATATTTGTAAGAATATGGTATCTCATTGATTTGTGTCCAGTTGTGTTAAATGTTCTTCAAAAAGTATTACATTGACTTAAATAACCAAAATTATTATATTTCTTTCAATAAATATCAGGTTCAAATTTTTAGAAATCATAACAATATTTGGTCATTTATAAGCTTCTGTTTAAAATATAGGTTACTTAAATATTATACTTTTGCCGTTTTTAAGATCATAAATCTATTTTGAGGTATCCATTACTTAAACAATCGCGAAATGAGTAATAACTTTCTTGGCTTAAATAGGAAATAAAGAGGGGAATCCCCGAATTATCGAAATACGCAGTGAGCGAATTGACAACACCGTATGAGTCTATAAGGTCGTGTATATGAGGCCCCAAGACCACAATACGGATAAAAATTATACTGATGAGGCTGTAAAATCGGAAATCGGCACGAGGTGGTAATGATAGGAGAACCGAGGGGGAGAGTATATGTTAAATTTTGTTTTATCCAAATAGAAACTAGGGCATTAAGAATGTTTTGTTACCTGTTTCGATATACACGACGACTAAAATATTATATACACCTGGAAATAGGAGAGGCCGTAAGGTTGCGCTATGGTTTGAGTCCTTAAGGATAGTAGGATGTAAATATATATATATATATATATATATATAATATATATATATATATAATCTATATATATATATATAATATATATATATATATATATTATATATATATATAATATATAATATATATATATCTATATATATATATATATATATATATATATATTATATATATATATGCATATATATATATATATATATAATATTATATATATATATATATATAATAAGGATCACTCAGACGAGTGGTGGGTTCAAATATCGGTCTACTAGGTGGAGAAATAAAAGACAAAGTTGATACTACTTCATCTATTTTGAAGACGTTTCGCTATCGAATTCTGATAGCATCATCAGTTCATCTGAAAATTTTACATTATGAGTACCACACATTCATGAAGAAGATGTTAAATAGTTACCTTTAAAAAGATATGTAGTTGTCAATGGTATTAAAAAGATAGTACAGAAACTCAAATAAATGGACATCATATGGTGATATTGTATAAACAATTAAATAACTCAATATAAGGTTGAATGTTCGAATAATTAAACTTTGAGGGTATACAAGGCAACTATCGAACACGGTGATTAATTTAATCTTGCCCAAGTACTTTCAATCAATAGATCATCTTCAGGGGCATCTGAAATAAGCCAAGAAACGTTTTTTATAAACAGGAAAATTAATTCACTTGGATAAAAAACTCCAAGTTTATGGTTGAAAAAAATTTTTATATGTGATAAACGTTTATAGACTTACTTCGTCAATTGTGGACTATCCGACATAGTAGAATGTCATAAATTTAAAACTGGACATAACAATACAAAATACACTACACTAAGACAAACAAACACTTTAAAATTTATATGGCGAAGCTACATATTGTGAAGAAGCCGGAGACAGAATGGGCTCCCGGTCTGACGGAAATGTAGAGATGACATGTGACAAATGACAGCTTATGAAGGGCAGTTATGTGATCTGCACCTTTCAAAATTCTATGACACTAAGTATTGACCAAAGGTCCAACTGACACCACTATAGGAAATCGACTGATGAAATATAAAATTATATAGTATATTTTTTATGTGGATTGAATAATTCCAATCTCACACTCAAACCTGTCTATAATAATTAGGATGTTGGTTTGAGAGCAATTGAAGTTGACATAAAGTATGAATGTGAGAAAAGACTAACAATATATTAGACAGTGGATGGTTGACTACAATAAAATGGTCCACCAAGCGCTATCAGTACTGTAAAAAAGAAAAATCTGAATATGCAGTTAAATTACTAAAAGTTAAAATCAAAATTGAAGACAAAATATATAAATGTGTTATAGTCCACGTAGTTCAGTTGAATCCACAGTCAATGGAAGAACTTTAAAATTAATATTGAAATATTCAGTGCATGAAGTCTAAACAGTCGAGCTGGGTCCTCTACGAGGTGAAGCTGTAATAAAGTTTTTAAATATAGGATTAAATTTAGTACAATTTAAATTAATTTGAGTATTAAGACAGTGAGAGTTTTCATTTGTTTCCCTTGTAATCTCCAAATCTTCCAATAAATCCAACTCAAGATAGTTTTTCTTTCTGCTAATGTCATGTAAGATAGATGAACCAGAATTGATGTTAAAATTGTGGTTGCTGGCTACTAAGTGTTGACCAAAACTTGAAGAATTTGGTCTTTTCAAATGTTCAGAGACTCTAGTGGATAACTTTCTGATGGTTCTACCTACATAAGATGCATCACAATCATCACATTTTAATTTGTAAATACCACTTTTATCAAGTGTATTCATCCTATCTTTGGTATTGATTAAGAAGGAACCTAAAGTGTTATGTGATTTAAAGGAAATTTTGATGTTATCAATTGTAGAAGAAAAAAGTTTAGATATTTTATTGGAAATGCTACTAATATAAGTGAAGGAGAAATATCTGATGTTATCTGAACCATTCGGTTGGGAAAACTGTGAAGAATATGCAAGCTTTTCTGCAATTTTTAGTTTAGCTCTATTTAGAAGTTTGTATATAATGTTGGGATCATAGCCATTATTGAAAGCAATCTGCTTAAGAGTATTAAGTTCTGTATTGAAATTATCATCAGTAACATTCATCGTTACTTAAATTTCCTCTCTCTGATGATAATTTCAATACAGAACTTAATACTCTTAAGCAGATTGCTTTCAATAATGGCTATGATCCCAACATTATATACAAACTTCTAAATAGAGCTAAACTAAAAATTGCAGAAAAGCTTGCATATTCTTCACAGTTTTCCCAACCGAATGGTTCAGATAACATCAGATATTTCTCCTTCACTTATATTAGTAGCATTTCCAATAAAATATCTAAACTTTTTTCTTCTACAATTGATAACATCAAAATTTCCTTTAAATCACATAACACTTTAGGTTCCTTCTTAATCAATACCAAAGATAGGATGAATACACTTGATAAAAGTGGTATTTACAAATTAAAATGTGATGATTGTGATGCATCTTATGTAGGTAGAACCATCAGAAAGTTATCCACTAGAGTCTCTGAACATTTGAAAAGACCAAATTCTTCAAGTTTTGGTCAACACTTAGTAGCCAGCAACCACAATTTTAACATCAATTCTGGTTCATCTATCTTACATGACATTAGCAGAAAGAAAAACTATCTTGAGTTGGATTTATTGGAAGATTTGGAGATTACAAGGGAAACAAATGAAAACTCTCACTGTCTTAATACTCAAATTAATTTAAATTGTACTAAATTTAATCCTATATTTAAAAACTTTATTACAGCTTCACCTCGTAGAGGACCCAGCTCGACTGTTTAGACTTCATGCACTGAATATTTCAATATTAATTTTAAAGTTCTTCCATTGACTGTGGATTCAACTGAACTACGTGGACTATAACACATTTATATATTTTGTCTTCAATTTTGATTTTAACTTTTAGTAATTTAACTGCATATTCAGATTTTTCTTTTTTACAGTACTGATAGCGCTTGGTGGACCATTTTATTGTAGTCAACCATCCACTGTCTAATATATTGTTAGTCTTTTCTCACATTCATACTTTATGTCAACTTCAATTGCTCTCAAACCAACATCCTAATTATTATAGACAGGTTTGAGTGTGAGATTGGAATTATTCAATCCACATAAAAAATATACTATATAATTTTATATTTCATCAGTCGATTTCCTATAGTGGTGTCAGTTGGACCTTTGGTCAATACTTAGTGTCATAGAATTTTGAAAGGTGCAGATCACATAACTGCCCTTCATAAGCTGTCATTTGTCACATGTCATCTCTACATTTCCGTCAGACCGGGAGCCCATTCTGTCTCCGGCTTCTTCACAATATGTAGCTTCGCCATATAAATTTTAAAGTGTTTGTTTGTCTTAGTGTAGTGTATTTTGTATTGTTATGTCCAGTTTTAAATTTATGACATTCTACTATGTCGGATAGTCCACAATTGACGAAGTAAGTCTATAAACGTTTATCACATATAAAAATTTTTTTCAACCACAAACTTGGAGTTTTTTATCCAAGTGAATTAATTTTCCTGTTTATAAAAAACGTTTCTTGGCTTATTTCAGATGCCCCTGAAGATGATCTATTGATTGAAAGTACTTGGGCAAGATTAAATTAATCACCGTGTTCGATAGTTGCCTTGTATACCCTCAAAGTTTAATTAAATAACTAACAACATTTAGAGACTTAGTAAAAATTAGCAAAGCAACAGAACACGTGGTCTAATAAGCATATAATATTTTATATAATATTAACTAGTAAAAAAGAACTAAGAAAATCATTGATTCACTTCCAACTATGCAAAAAATTTTATTTTAGAGAAAAAGAAAATTTACAAAATATAGAGAAACTGAATAGAAATACTGATAACATAGACCAAAAATGGGAGAATATTAAACATGCCGTAATGTTGGCAGGGAGAGAAAATTTAACACCGAAAGAAAGGAAACATAAAGAATGGATGAATGAGGAAATACTACAGTTGATGCGTGAAAGAGGGGCACACAAAACAAATAATCCAATAAGGTACAAAGAAACAGATAAACTAATAAAAAAGAAAATAAGAGAAGCTAGAGAAAGATGGCTCAGTGAGTAATGCCAGGAGTTGGAACAATTGGAGCGAAAATATGACTTTTTTAATGTACACAAAAAGATTAAAGAAATGACAGGAAGGAGAAGAACAACACAGACAGGACAGATCAAAGATACAGATGGTATAATTATAACAGATTTACAACAAAAAATGAACCGATGGACAGAATACATATCACAACTGTTTGATGACAAAGATAGACAAGAAATCTCAAACGAATATACAGATGATACAGGGCCTGATATAATCAGAGAAGAAATAGAAAATGCAATCAAACAAGCAAAAAGTGGTAAGGCCCCTGGTCCTGATGAAATTCCCGTAGAAACTGCTCAAACTTATGGACGATGAATCTATTAAAATACTCTTAGATCTATTTAACACAATATATAGAACTGGAATAATACCTAGGGAATGGCTCCGTTCGACCTTTATACTACTGCCAAAAACAGCTTGGTACAAGGGAGGCTCTGTTTGCAATGAACGTTCTCTCACAGAGATGTTTAGACATGAACCAAGAAATTTACGCCTGCTTTATTGATTTCGAAAAGGCCTTTGACAAAGTACAACATGAACCACTAAGACAAGTTTTAATAAAGAAAAATATAGACAGCCGAGATATTCGAATTATATGCAATCTATATTGGAATCAAACAGCAAATGTCAAGGTTGAGGGCAGACTAACAGAAGAAATTCAAATCCGTCGAGGAGTCCGGCAGGGATGTATCTTATCGCCACTTTTATTTAATCTGTATAGTGAAGCTATCTGTGAACAAGCACTCGAGGAAGAAGATCTTGGTCTGATAATAAATGGTGAGACGATCAACAATATAAGGTATGCTGACGATACAGTTCTCCTAACGGGAACGCTAGTAGAACTACAACATCTCGTTCAAAGTCTCAATATATACTGTAACAGTTACGGCTTGAAAATTAATTTGAAATAAACTAAATTTATTGTAATCACGAAATCAAAGAACATCAGAGCTAATCTTGTAATAGACAATACAACGATTGAGCGTGTGCCCTGTTATAAATATCTAGGTGCTTGGATCACAGACGATACTGATCAAACAAAAGAGATTAGATGTAGAATAGAAATCGCTAGATCAGTCTTTAATAGAATGCGCAAACTCTTTTGCAATCGTGATATCAATATAAAGTTACGAATACGAATGCTGCGGTGTTATGTCTTTTCTACCCTGTTATATGGAGTTGAGGCTTGGACACTAAAACAGTTGACCATAAAAAACATCGAAGCTTTCGAGATGTGGTGCTATAGGCGCATTCTCAGAATATCATGGATGGACCGCGTCACTAACACGCAAGTACTCCAAACTTTAGACAAAAGATGCGAAATTCTAAATGAGATAAAAACTAGAAAGATGGAATACTTGGGGCACATTGTGAGAGGTGAAAAGTACGAACTTTTAAGAAACATCATGCAGGGCAAAATTAAGGGCAAAAGAAGTGTGGGAAGAAGAAAAATATCGTGGCTTCGTAATCTACGTGAATGGTTCGGGTGTAGTTCGATTGAACTTTTTAGGCGCGCTGCTAACAAAGTCGCAGTGGCCATGATGATTTCCAATCTCCGATAGGAGTGGCACGAAAAGAAAAATATTATTACGGTTCGATTCGTCTTTAAAAGACGAATTCATTGATATACATAACTGAAAATATGAAAATTTGGAGAATGTGAATTTTGCATCTACACAGTTCGTTTATCTCACTTTTTGTGGACGAATATTATACGGCTTTCACGCCATTCTATCTGAATTTTTTCTGTTTGTCATATTTCATTTATAAGGTAATATATTTGTACATGAAGTTGTTGTCCCCCTTTCTTAATCAATTCTTACTGCCAAAACTGCTGCCTTTTCTCCTCAAGAGCGAGTAACGTTATTTCGGGTTCTGTTGAGTGATACTGTTTTTGTTCATATCTTGTTGTTGACTCGTCACTATTTAACACTTGCTTATTGAACACTTGACAAGTCGGTTTATGTCCGAAGTTTCCGTAAAAACTTGTCCTGTATAATATTTTATAAATACCGGATTGTTTACCTTATTGCCCTTTAGTGGTGTAATTTTTTATAAAATATATGTGTAACCCGGTTCTGTGTAGCCTCAAGTAACCTCAAGGAGCTTTATCCAATTTTCTAGGAATTGTTTTTCCTTCCTTCTTAACACTTTCTCCGTTTTTGTTTTAATTCTATATGTTCCTGTTCTAATTATATTTTGCTTGCTTTTGTTTTTAAATTTAAATTTGTAAATTGTATAAAATAAATGAGTATAAAATGAGTTCGGACGTATATAAATAAATAAATAAATAAATAAATAAATAAATAAATAAATAAATAAATAAATAAATAAATAAATAAATACATAAATAAATAAATAAATAAATAAATAAATAAATAAATGAATGAATAAATAAATAAATAAATCAATAATTAAATAAATAAATAAATAAATAAGTAAGTAAGAATATAGGTAAAAATTTTAAATTCGTATATCAGACCCCTAGAATATGTTTTCAAAATATGCAGTTCACATTCTGTTTAACAGTTATTTTTTGATAATAGTCCAGGCTGTGAGGCCGCTCCCGTTGGGAAAATGTTTCTGATTCGGTTTCTTCGCGGATTCCGGTTCAAAAATGTCCCCTTTAAACAAATCTGAAGGGTGCCGGGCGAAATTTTTGGGCAGAAATTGTTTAAACAATTTTTTTTAAACAAATTCCAAAAATATTTTTTTTAATCTGGAAAACGTTTTTTTAGGTTTTTTGGGTCATTTTAAACAAAAAAGGTCTCTTGTCATTTTTCTCTAAAGTTGATAGTTTTCGAGTTATAAGCGATTTAAAGTCTGAAAAACGCGAAAATACGCATTTTTGAGGCTTGAAAACACATATGTAAATTATTATTTTTGAGGTTACCAAGTGTCTAAATTGAAGTTTAAACATTCAACTTCAAGATTGTGAAGAGTAATCGGGGCTTATTTTAATTTAGACCGTTGTTTTTTAATTGTTAAATATGCGCGTACACTCGATTTTTCAGCCGCCGCGGCGCGGCGCGCTAGAGTGCGCTTCTATCGTACTTATGCATAGTTTACATATACACTTACGCAAAAAAACCCGAACAAATCCTTGAAGTTTATTAACATAGTTTTTTCCATAATTTATTTATGTAGGTATTAATTATTGTCATTGGGCTAATTAAATAAATCAATCATCGCAATGTAATAACCGTATATAGTTTTTTTTTCTTCCAAATTTGAACAATATAATTATTATTTATTGAGTATATATTTATTTATATCAATTGTAAATAATATTTTTAAATTATTATTTAAATAATACAATGCAGTAAATATTAATATTAGTAAACTTAATTTTAAATTGCGCGGTGTTTAAAAACAATATACTATCGCAAAAATGCAAGTTTTTACCTGTTTAACAATCGCGCGCTCATACTTGATTTGTTATTACTTAAACGATCATTAGGAAGACTATTGTTTAATGCCCATTAAAAGGGTATTATATTATTAATGTGTTATTAAAAAAATTGTGAATGGATTTAAAATGTCTTTTTCCGTACCTCTTCTTAAATGAAAACTTACCGAAGAAAATTTAGTTTGTATTTTTTGTAATAACATCAACAATATTAAGTTAGTGCAAAAACCTAAAGTAGATTTTTACATAACAATACAAAATGCTGCTCTTCGACGAAAAGACAGTGTGACTGAAAAATTTAATTTAATCTAGCCAATATACCTTGTACCTCTGACGCACTTTACCAACACTTGTTAAGAGCTTTCGCTAAAACATATATTTGGCGAAATGCCATATATTCCCGCTATCAAACTCTCGATTTTACACAATATGGATATTATATGTCTGATAGTGGTGGGTTGGGAAACCGTGCAAATGCAAAAAGACTTGCAAAACTAATGCTTGCAACTGCAAGAAAAATCATGTCAACTGTGTACCATTATGTGGATGTGATTTAGATTTTTGTGAAAACAAAGATACTTTTACTGAGTGATATTAGTGTGTTATTTAACAATCTTTTGTACAATTATTTTATGTAACTATTATTAGACTTTAGACGAAATTTATATTATAACTCAATTGATATAAATAAATATATACTCAATAAATAATAATTATTTGTAAGTATATGTAAACTATGCATAAGTACGATAGAGGCGCACGGTAGCGCGCGGCGCCGCGGCGGCTGAAAAATCGAGTGTACGCGCATACTTAACAATTAAAAAACAACGGTCTAAATTAAAATAAGCCCCGATTACTCTTCACAATCTTGAAGTTGAATGTTTAAACTTTAATTTAGACACTTGGTAACCTCAAAAATAATAATTTACATATGTGTTTTCAAGCCTCAAAAATGCGTATTTTCGCGTTTTTCAGACTTTAAATCGCTTATAACTCGAAAACTATCAACTTTAGAGAAAAATGACAAGAGACTTTTTTGTTTAAAATGGCCCAAAAAACCTAAAAAAACGTTTTCCAGATTAAAAAAAAATTATTTTTGGACTTTGTTTAAAAAAATTGTTTAAACAATTTCTGCCCAAAAATTTCGCCCGGCACCCTTCAGATTTGTTTAAAGGGGACATTTTTGAACCGGAATCCGCGAAGAAACCGAATCAGAAACATTTTCCCAACGGGAGCGGCCTCACAGCCTGGACTATAATTAAAATAAAAATTCAAAATCTTGAGTTTATGAAGTTCATACTTATTTTGAACAGATTTTTTAACAGATTTTCTAATTTTTTGATAACCTAGTAATTTTTAAAGCACATTTCAATAAATCAAGCTCTATAATCAATTATAGCCTTGATTTTATCGTTTATGTCTGTTATTCCATTTGTCATGCCGTATTTTTATCATATCCAATTCTATCAGTTGTCTTTTATATCAGATGTCACACAGTCATTTAAATTATACAAATTCCAAGACTCGGTAGAGTAGTTTCACGGACTTCACAGAAGAATGTTTAACTTTAAATAAAATATTCGCTTGTTTCCGGTATTTTTCTCAGTAATTGGAATCTTTATCAGACAAACGTGGATGGATGTCTTTTAAAATATTTATGGTTTTTAAGCTTACTCGCCAGTACCGTATTAAACAGAATGTATGTATAGCAGACTTGGAATTCGGGTAGATAATTTAAAGCGAAAATAACAAAATTCAGTTTGGCAAAATTGTATGAAGTGAACAAGAAAGTATTTTCTGGCATCAACAGGACCGACCGTATTAAAATAAAAACAGTTACGATTTTAAATATAAAAGCGTGTATTTGTACATTTTCCCTGTTATATTAAAATTGAAAAATCTGTCCATTATTGAGAGCAGAGTCATCAACAACATATTTATTTTGAAATTGTTTACTTTTAGTAACCTTTAATAATTGCTTTTTCGTATATGTCTCTTTAAAATACAAATCTTCCTGATACAGAAATTTTTAGAATTGCAATTTGTTCCTAGTAGAATTCGATATCACCATAAAAATTCTATAAAAAGTGGGAAAATCACTGTCAAAAAATTAACTCCAAGAGTCAAGATTGGAATATATGGGAGACGAATACAGTATGGAGAGACAAACAAATAGTAACATTAATACTACTCACAGCGAGGTCCGTACTGCTTAAAGCAGGAGGTCCACTCGTAATAGAACGAATAACTTTTCTAACGAATCAATGCTGCCAACAAATTAAAGTACCATCTGAATGGAAAACCGCTCACCAAGTGTCCATCTTTAAAAAAGGGTAATCGAAAACTAACTGCTACAGATTATTAAGTGTCCTACCTACTTTCGGGAGATTGTTAGAAAGATAATAAATGAAAAAATATAAGATGATGTAGGACATCTAATTAGCGAAGACCAAAGTGGATTTACGCCTGGTAGATCTTGCACTGATAACTTGTTTATACTCCAACAATTAATGATCCAACTTCATCTATTCAACAAAAATGCAATAAAGTAGTAAAATCGTTGTTTGACAATCAAAAAATAGATGAAGCAACTAAAAAGAGATTATCTAACTATAAAGGTATATCTGGAAAGTTTTATTGTCTACCAAAGGTACACAAAACCCCATTATCTGTTAGACCAATTTTAGCCTCTATTGGCACACCTACAGAAAACATTGCTAACTACTTAACAGATATTTTAACAAATGCATACAATTGTGAGAATGAATACTATATTAAAGACTCATTTCAAGTTAATAAATTATTTAATAACACACAATTACCGGAAGGTTACGTTATTGCGAGCCTAGATGTAGTATCCTTATTTAGCAATGTTTATCTTGAATATATGTATACTTGCCATTAGTAATAGATGGGAGATTATTGCTCAACATTGTAACATTGATAAAGAAACTTTTTTCAAACTGTTAACCTTTCTGTTCGAAAATAATTATTTTTCATTTAACAAAAAATTTTACAAACAAACTTTTGGTACACCTATGGGGAACCCTATATCACCAATAATTTCCTGTTATGTAATGGACCACATACTAGACACCATCATCCTTGTCCTACCTTATAAATTTCATTTTATAAAAAAATATGTGGATGATATAATATTAGCATTACCAAGCACGGGGATAAATGATATACTTTGGTATTTCAATAGTTACAACCCCTACATTCAATTCACATTAGAACGTGAAGATGCTACAGGTTCAGTACCTTTTTTAGATACCAAGTTAATACGAAAAGGTACCCATTTGCTAGTTGATTGGTATAGAAAACCTCTCAGTTCAGGAAGATATCTCAATTATTGGTCATACCATAAATATTCAATGAAACTTAATTTAGTTAAAGAAATGAAAAATCGTGTCCTTAAAATCAGTGATACCGCTTTCCATACCAAAAATCTAAAAATCCTGTATAACCTATTCATTGAAAACTCATACCCAAGTATACTACTGAAGAAAATTTTGTTTAACACTCCACAAACTTTAACTAGTCATTTAAGAAACGAGGAAAATATGTCTTTATCACAAGATAGAATTGGACCTGTAGATCCTTTACAAAAACAAACGACAATAAAATATGTATCCCTTCCATACATTAAGGACATTGGGCATAAACTTAGTAGAATTTTTTCATCACTTAATAATATCAAAATTGCATATAAAACGGTACTAACAGTTAACAAAGTTTTTTCTAAACTTAAAGACCAATCCCCACTCTTGTCTTTAACGGATGTTGTTTATTGTATACCGTGCGGATCATGTGAACAAGTATACTACGGTCAAACATCAAGATGCCTTAAAGACCGCATTATATCGCACAAGTCTGACAATAGATTACATCCAGAAAGAAGTGCATTGGGTGAACATGCATTTAAAAATGGGCATCGGATAGATTACAATAACATCAAAGTAGTAGAACAGGAAAGTAACATCACCAAAAGACTTTTTCTTGAAATGGCCTACATTTGCCAAAATAACAATGCAATGAATCATAGAACGGATATTGGTCATCTAAATGAATTGTTCTCCTATTTTTCTTCTTCTTCTTTATGTGCCGTCTTCTACCGAAGGTTGGCGACCATCATACGATAGGTTTCTCTGTTTTGTGCCGCATGAATTATGTTCGCAGCTTCTGGTATTTGAAACCATTCTCTCAAGTTTCTCAGCCAGGATTTCTTCTTTCTGCCCAAACCTCTTCTACCTTCAATCTTGCCTTCCACGATAAGCTGTAGCAGACTGTACTTATCATTACGGAACACATGGCCCAGGTATGACGCTTTCCTCCTTTTAACAGTTGTTAACAATTCCACCTCTTTACCCATTCGTCTTAATACCTCTGTGTTGGTCACTCTGTCTGTCCAAGGTATTCTCAGTATGCGTCGATACAGCCACATTTCTAGAGCCGCTAACTTCTTTATAGTTGCTGCTGTTAACGTCCACCCTTCTACGCCGTAAAGTAGCGTAGAGAGTACGTAGCATTTCGTGGCGCGCCATCGGAGGTTAATGCTTAGGTTGCGGTTGCTTAGAAGCTTTCTCATTTTGATGAATTTGGA
Source organism: Diabrotica balteata (assembly GCA_918026665.1). Classification (NCBI taxonomy): domain Eukaryota; kingdom Metazoa; phylum Arthropoda; class Insecta; order Coleoptera; family Chrysomelidae; genus Diabrotica; species Diabrotica balteata. The sequence goes on from OU898278.1 coordinate 120,449,911, forward strand.
TCTTGCTATTTCAATTCGGATCTTAATCTCTACTTCTGGGTCCCACTTGTCATTTACTGTATATCCCAGATATTTAAATCGGTGTACTCTTTCAATACGTTCGTCTTCAATATGCAGGTCGATATGTTGAAATTTTTTTTTACTGATCACCATAAATTTAGTTTTCTTTCTATTGATCTTCAGTCCAAATTTCCTATTTGTTACTACTAGATAAATGCAACAATAACTCAAACAGTAATTTATCAATTGACTTTTAATAAATTAAATAAAAGTTTTCTCTTTTTTTAATTGTTTTTAAATTTAGTAATTTTTGTATACACACAGATACTGGGGTCATACAAAACAATATCATAGTCAATTGTAATATTTTTAGAATTATGACCTTATTTCTTTAGGTTAATTTAATAAATTTTGTGTTGAAACATTGACAAGGTAAAGTTTCACTTCTTTATGATATTAATAAATATAAAATAATTTATATTGCCACAATACATCTAATGATAGGCCTATAATTTGTTGTACTAGAATCTAATAATAAAAACTACTGAATTGTCTTGAGAAAAAACTAATGACGATATAATAAAATTAAGAATAAAAATGTCAGAAATATGTGTATAATAAGTAAGTGTTTGTGAATTAATTACTATAAACTGGGAATAAGCCACAATTAAAGATAAAAATACGTTTATTTACGTTTCAATTTCCAATTCGGAAATCGTTCTCAAAATACAAACAGTAAATTAAACAAATTTTGTTTTTTGTTACATAGTGAACAGGTACACAGTTTACTTTAATTGCTATCGACGTATCTTCATCTTTCCTCACTAGAGGTCTATAGTTGCATACTCTGATAGTTATTTTTATGTAATTGCCAGAGTAATCGGTGCGTTTTGATTTGGTTTGAGTCTTCTTACAAACTCCTTCTGATGACGGGTAGACCCAGAAACACGTGTCAGGGAGTGGTAAGAGACTCAAATTAAATCAAAACGCAACATTCTTCGTACATAGTGAAAAATTCTTCTAATAATTTAATTTTATCTAACTCATTTATATTGACAATTCAGACATACATTATGCATTTTAAAGTAGACGACTTTAAAATGATATTGCCAATATTATTGAGTTGCGCTCCTGGGACGACTTTACTTATAAGATAGTTCATTCGATTACACGAAATCAACTTTAACTTGAGAATATCCGTCAGAAAAAAATCATAGCATGTAATTCGTCTTTAAAAAGACAAACACATGACATGATGACAGTAAAATTCTCCTGTTAGTAAAATCTCAAATCTGTAAACACACATGGGATAATGAACATAGGGTTCAATGGAATAATTCAAATGTAGTCCTAAAAGAAACGGATGGTAAAAAAAGAAAAATCAAAGCAGCGGCTCTAATTATGCTAAATGAGGCCAATTGTGTCGCAAATTCCTCGGCAGAATGTAGTAAGATCTGGTTACCAATATTGAAAGAGGAAGTTATTAATAAGAAAATACCAGTATTAGTAAGTCAGTAACATATAGAGGATACATCATTTATGTTTTTTAAATAACGTAACATATAAAATCAGAATTTTGATGTTTGTTGAAGGTAAACTAAATTCACGAACAAATACTTACAATGTCGGGATAGTATTATGAGGTTTTTTTCCTGGTTTTTCCCTCATAATTTACTATGGAATCATGTTTTGTTTTATTGTTACATAAAATGAATTTCCGTTACGTTATGAAGTTACGGTCGAATCCATCAATTAATTCGATATTATTTTAATTAATCTGGAATTATCATCATGATAGTCCAATGATGCATCTTTAATTTTTTTAGTAGGTATCAATAGTGCGTCGTTGACTCATCGGTTTTCTCCACCGCAGTGTAAAATAATAATTATTTATCTTTATTGGATGATAATGCAACTGAATATTCTTTATTGTTGTTTATCCAGCCTTTTTTACGGTGTCATGTTGTCCTACCATGTTTCATCCAAATATACAATGTTTGGTTTCACTTTTCTAAACTCAATTATATTTCGAATATACTCGTTTCGCAAAGAAATTATTATGCCGCTTTCCATGAATGTGTGGCTTTCTATTTTTCAAAACTATATTTTCTCTTTTTACTTGATGTAGATGTCCCTCCTACACATTTGGATTTGAAAAAAAAAACAGCATTCTGTAATGGTCTCGAATTTAGTAAGTTCAGAGCACAGTCCTTCAAACAAATTTTTCACTATGCTTTTGGCATCGTTAAGAGAGATATTTCGCTTGCCTTCTACATAGTCGCCCTGGAAATCTTCTAATTAATAAGAATCTTCTTCTATTGGTCCTTCAACCTCATGCCCGGAATTATTTTTCTCCGTTTACGCCACATTTTAAAAGTATCTACCTACTTAATGTCTCTAATTAAAGAATTTTTACTAAAACAAGCACAAGCAACTCAATCTACCACAGGCTAAGTTTAAAATATAACTGAAGACCATTGTTTTTGGTCACAACTGTATGCAGTGATAAGTGATAATATAAAAACGTGGTATATCTATGACTCACTTTGCGTAAAACTTTCCAATTAGGGTAAAGTGATTAGCAGAATAATAGGCATTTTCACAAAAAATTTAAAATATAAGCAAAAAAAGCAAAATTCTTATAATTCGGATTTTATAAAAATTCCTCGTATCTACATCGTCTAAATATTATCTTTTGATAGTATAGAATAGTAAATGAAATATTTTTTAATATTCATTATAATGCTTTAACTTCGCTTTTACCCCTAATATCTCCCTAAATCGCCTTTTTTCTATCTAAGATGCGGACCTGATTTAAAATCGCATGAGAATATTCTAAAATCACTCCTTGATCCAGGTCTGTTTTAAATAATTGAAAACTGCGGTAGTAGGTCTGGTTGGTGGCATATAAACCAAGTTGAGAACTGGATGCATCGATTTCATCGTCGTAAATAATTGGCATCATCCCCAGAGATCTCTATCGGTCCCGGATATTCCTGCTTCATTGCCTCATTTCGACGATTTCCAAGAATATTGCCGTACTTCTGTCATTGGCGGGATCGAGGAAAAGGTTTCAGAATTCTAATCCCCTTCCTACGTGAAATAAACGAGATCGTTCAACAATAGCTGCACATTCTGAAAGAGCTTTAACTTATTAACTATTCGGGGAAAGGTATCTACTATTAGGCGAATATTTTTTTCATCAGCTATTTACCTACCTTTCAAATTTGAAAACAGTTTAAATAAAAACACACAATAAATATTTCCATTTTTACACCAAAAGAATATTTTATTATTATGTAGCTATCTTTTACCAAGTTATCAAGGAAAAGCATAATTAGAATATTAAGGAGTTTACATTTAAATGACGCTGATTGGAAACTCAACTATTTATAATTGTCAATATAAACGTTGTTTATAAACATCTGTTTAAAATTGTATTAAGAATATGGATAACCTTGGTTAAGCATATACTGACAGATTTTTTAAACTTTCCTTATAAGTCAAGTCGAAGGTGTTAAAGCCGAATATGACAATTTTTCGAGAATATGCTAATGGTATTTTTAAACAGGAATGAGTAGTTCCTGAGATATCTATTACAGGTAAGAAAAAATAGTAAAACTGACTAGTTCATCGGAAGACTTACAAAATTAATTATTGTTTAAAAAGTGAATGTTCGGTTTAACTTGATGTCGCTGATTATGTATCTGAAACGAATGTTTGCGATCCGAATTCTAGATACCGAGTTATCGACTATCAAAAAGTGATCAAAATTTTAGATAACGAGATATCCATAATCAAAAAATGGGATGTGGCACTCCGGGAGTGATCGGGAAGGGAAAGCATAGCTGTCTTATCGTATACGCATGGAGCGGTGTTTTTTTTAATTTAAACTATTCTATTTAATTCCAATCGATTCGATTCGATTTGATTCGACTCCAATCGATTCGTTTTGAGTCGATTCCAATCGATAGATTTAATTCGAATCGAATCCAATCGAATATATGGTTCCTTTAACTTGTTCTCGATCTACCTCGTTTTTCTCTTGCTTTCTGGTTGCTATTTTAGTATTTCCTTTGGCATGCGTTGTTCATCTATTCTTTGTATATGTCCGCACCAGATACGTTTGATTCCCATTATTTCAATTATATATTCTATCTATCGTATATTTATCATATTTCATTTTTACCATATATTTAATCATAAATAAATCCGCATATACATCAGTTAACATCTCAATCTTTAATAATCAATAGCTAGGAACAGCATACTCAGAAAACTAACGGGAAGTAAATGGGGTGCACGTCCTGGCGTTTTAAAAACAACGGCAGAGGCACTGTGTTTCTCAACTGCTGAATATGCGTGCCCATTTGGGGCAGATCTGCCCACACCAAACAAGTCGATACTGCGCTAAATGAGACATGCAGGATAGTAACGGGGTGCACAAAATCACCGCCACTCTCAAACCTATATAAAGCAGCAGGTTTTGCAGAACCCTCAACAAGCGAAGACGTTGCAGAGCACATAGAGAAAATTAAACAGTTCGCGGACGAACGGCATGCCCTATACAAAGCTCGAACACCACGAAAGCGACTAAAATCCAGGAAAAGCTTCCTTGGAACAGTGAAGGATGAATAGCCTGAGTATTTTCCTCTTCCCTAGATTCAATGGACCGGCCAGTCCATAGACTTTAAATCGTTTGAGTAGGATAAGAACGGGGGTCGCTCCAGTAAAACCAAACATGGCAAAATGGGGGAAAATAGAACAAGATGATGTGAACTGTGACTGTGGAGAAACACAAATATGGAACATCTTCTTACATGCAGAAACTGTCCTCATCGATGTACCCTCGAAGATTTATGGCTCGCCAAAAAGATGGAACCGACACGATGTAGCCACTGGGCCGAAATTTTATGAATGACATGTCCGGACACGATAAAGTAAAGTAAGTAATAATCAATAATTCAGTATCTTATACATATCTGCTTTCCAAATTTCTAGGCACCAAATATTTAAAACATACAGGGCCTTATTATTTAATTTTTCAGTTCATCACCGATAAATCAGATATATGTATTGGTGTTTGCCTATCTACAATTAAAACTTTGTTACGTTGACTGCTTTGTTCAGACTTCCGTCCTAATGCGTTATTTTGATCAGTTGCTATCAACAAGTCCTCATAGACACTTTGTCTAAGGGCATAGCAACCCCAGTGTTGGAGTCGTACGTTGCCTTAAAGTAAATTTCGTCTATAACATCCTAGATTATTATCAGCAAAAATGTAACTTAAAATTAATTTAACCATATTTAAAGTGTTTTTACCCAGGTATTTAGTGGCTTCAAGCATGTAAACCAAGTAAGTATTAAACCACATTTTTGTTATAACCCATGTCAAAATTTAAATTTCACGTTTGCTTTAATTAAAGTGGTAATACTTAGCATTAGGAAATGCACTGATCATGGAATAGTCATCTCGAAAACGTTCTGTGATGTAGCCTGATAGGATTTTTATAGTATTATACCCTTTATAAAACTTTTGTGATTTATGGTATAGCGCCAACTACAGGAAATTCATTTTCCATGTGGATATTTCTTTCTCTTACGGCTTTGTCTAATGTTCCATCGTGCGAAATATTGATATCTATATACTTTTAGTCGTAGCAGTGCTTTGTCGTGGTACGTGCTCTAATATAAGATCTTTGTTGCCCTCTAATGCACAAGTATTCGGTTTTCTTTGTATTGACTTCTTTTCCCCATGTATATTCAAGTAATTTTCGAGCTATAAAGTTTAAATCGTCATAATCTTGAGCCAACATTACTTGATCGTCTGTAAAGTTAAAGCGTATATATCATGATGGTGGGTGATGCCTCCATATTTCTACATTTTAAATAAAATAAGGGAAAGGCAATATCCTTGCTTCAATGTGTTTGATGTTACAAACCTTGTTGTTATTTGTGTCATCATTTTTAGTTTTATTATGAGTTGGCTTTTGTTGTAGGGCGGCAAACAATATACAGGTTATTACATAAGTTGGTGAAAAGTGTGAAATGTTAATATAATTTTTCTTTCAAATCTAGTTGTAATAAAAAATCAATTAATAAATTAATACCAGGAAGGATACATCTTCATTAAGTAGATCTAATTTCTTAGATGGGCCAGTATCACATATATGCATTCCATATGCATATTTTTCATGGTTAGGTTAGGTATTGTTTTAGCCAAAATAACGGTTTCCTATATTATACTGTTTTTCCTATATGATATTGTTCTTTGTACATAATTCTGATGGAATAGGTTCATTTAATTGCTTTAATTCAACAGCTCATCAACAGGTTCATTTTCTACCACGTTATCAATAGGTTCTACGTAATTAATACTTTTATGTTGCCGCAGTGGCCACCTTTTTATAAACACATCCTTATATATTTTATCTTTCACACCCACCTTTAATGCATTACTAAAATTATTATAGAAATTTAAACTCATCGATGGAATGTTAATTGGTTTCAAAACAAGTTATATTTTATCTGTAAAATACAAATATGCGATAATCTTATAAACATTGTTATATTTGTAGTACTTAAACTAACCAACACGGGCCCGCTTTATATCTTTACCTAACGTACCTTCTATATTGTCAAAATGTAGTTTTAAAACAATAACACAAATATTTAATAATTTTGTTTTAAATTTAAGTGTTAAGGTGTAAACACAAGATTAATACTCACAACAAATGTATCTTCTTCGCGTGCCATATCAGAATTATTCGACGTTGGCGATCACCATTCACGAATGTTCCTTAACTAAGAAATCCGTTCCTTCTTACACCTCTATGGCCTCTATTTTGCCGTTAAGGATCAGTTGTAATATTTTATATCGACTTCCCCTTACTATATGTCCCAGATAAGACATTTTTTCGATGTTCATTAGTATTTAGTAGTTTTCTATCTTTGTTGACGCTCCTTGGTACTTCTTAATTAGTTTTCCTTGCTGTCCAAGGTATCTTCAGCATTCGTCTATGAACCCACATTTCCAATGCTTCAATTTTGTTCATGATCGATACTTTTAGCGTCCACACTTCTGCACTATACAAAAGTACGGACCAAACATAGCACTTAACCATTCTTTGTCTTAGTTCTAAACTGAGATGATTATTGCAAAGAAATTACTTCATTTTCATAAAAGTAGTTTTAGTCATTGCTATTGTAACATTTTTTTTATTATTAATACATTAAATATTTCTAATTCCTTTTACCCCCGTGCGATACGACTATGATCGTGTATCGATAGCAAAATATTGTAGATACCCAGCTAAAATGGAATTCCCTAATTAGGAATGGTTTTTAATCCTTCCGTCTTAATACTCTGTATGAAAAGAACAAATGCTTTCCGGTATGCAGTTTCGTATCTTTTGACAATAATATAATCCTAAGGATTTTAATATTCTCAGGTCCAATTGTTAATACCGATTATTTTACCTCAAATTTTCCAATAGTCGTTAAGGCCTTATCTTCTGAGAAATACATACGACTGTCCGATGATTTTAAGTGGGGGATATAGCTTCTTCTTCTTTTTGCTTGGATAGTTGGTGAAAATTTTAGTGGAACCAATTTACTTCTCGGTGGGCTCTTGTTGAGTGAGGTAATATCTCGTGTTACTTGTTGGTGGGCCGTTGTTGAGTTAAGGCCAATATCTCGTGTTACGCTTTGCTCACTTTATTTCTTATCGTATCGTCTTTGTGAATTATTTTCTAAGTGTGTATACACTTTATATTTGAGTTTTCTTTCCTTAGACTATATTAAATTATATATAGTTCTACACTACCTTTAATGGTTATTAAATTCAGTGTTTAGTACCAGAAAAGTATTAAATTCAGTGAATTAAGCTGCCTTCGTCAAGATCTACTGTAAGTAATTTTATCTACAATTATCTGGGCGAGTAATATGGTATGGTACCATATCACCTGCCATTATCTGGACGTATCATCTATATCTTCACCTGAAGATTGCCGATTTTTGAATGTAATTGAACCATTCAAGAAATTTCTATAAATATTACCTATGAACATACAAGTCTCAGTTTTTTATTAAATAATAGTGCGAGATAGTTAATTGACTTAACCAAGTGCGGTTTGGTTTATGTTTTCATTCTGTAACCTTTTTGTTTTTTTTTGTAAATTTAGAGTTAAGTAATTTTTGATATCTTTTGTATTTCCTATAATTTTTGTTCATTATCTTTCCTATAATATCTCGAGATACGCCAAACTATATTTGTATATGATTGCCTTATAATATCTTGGTAAAGGTATTTTTTTATTATATTATTGCTTAATTTTATACATATAACACCATTTCATAGTTGTGTATTTTTATTACTTGTGTTGCATTTAGCAGCATCATAATTTTGTGTTTAATATATTGTTATTGTTTTATGCATGTATTTTATTTGTCGGCTCCTAACAAGTTCCCTGATAAAATAATAGCTCTGAACAATTACTATCTTTAAATATTACTATGCTTTTGAACTGTAGAAAGATCAGGCTGATTAAGTTTCGTAGGTAAGTAAGTGTAATACTTAATATATTTATTATTTGTTTATATATTGCGTTGACCAGATTTATTTGATAATTTACTGTTGGTATCTTTCCTTGGGTTTGATCTCTGAACCTAAATATCTTTTCTTATCTCTTTTCTTTTCTAAGGTTTTCTTAATTTTCTCCTTAACCCCAAAAAATTGAGTGGCGCCCTGTTTCTATCTTCTCTTATCTTTGGTAATTTTACCCATCTATCTTTTTGTTTATTTCTGTATCTTTTCTAATATCTCTTATCCTATCTTTACCTATTTCTTCCGTTGGATCCATTCCCGGTTCCAAAAGCTAGTTTCGAACCCACGACTCGCTCTCCACCAACCATCTGGCTGCCGTCCGCAGTGTCTCCATTGGTTATCTTTCTAGCACCACCAAAAAAAGATTTCCGAGGTTACACTATTCTAGATTTTATTTCTATGTCTGGATCTAGTTGGTCCGTTATCACAGTTCCCAAATATTTCATTTTGTGAACTTTCTCACTGAGTTTATTTTAATGCCAATTTCCTCTACTACCTCGTAAATACGATCAAGCAGAATTTGGAGACCTTCAATATTATCTGACAGAATTACTGTATCGTCTGAATATCTAATCACATTAAGTAGTTCCCGTTGATTTTTATTCCATATGGTTGTCTCTCAAGTGACTTTTTAAATAACTGGTCCGAGTAAACATTGAACAATGTTGGCGACAAAATGCAACCTTGTCTGACTCTCGTTGTATAGAGATTTCATCGGTGTAGTTATCTCCAATTTTTACGATAGCAGTTTGACTCCAGTATAAATTTTTAATGACATGAATATCCTTGTCATCTATTCCGATATTTTTCAGTATTTGCATTAATTTTATTTACATGCTGTACTTTATCGAATGCCTTTTTGAAGTCCACGAAACATGCAAATACATCTTTTCTTTGATCACGGCATTTTTGTAATAGGATGTTAAGCGCAAAAAGTGCCTCCATGGTTCCCATAGCATTTCTAAAACCAAATTGGGTATCTTCGAGATATTCTTCGCTTTTGCGTCTAATTCTTAGGCTAATTAATCGATATTCTGAGCATTTTCTCGCATTGTGTTTTTTAGGTATTGCGACAAAGATGGATTTGAGCAAATCTGTGGGAATCACTCCGGTGTTATATATTGAATTAAAAAGTCTTACTACTACTTTTATGTTATCATTCTCTATTAGTTTCAGCAACTCGGTGTATCATCTGGACCAAAAGCTTTTCTAATTGTAGCATTATTTATAGCGTGTTTTACCTCGCAAAAATTGTGTAAAGTTTATTTCACAATGTGATTATTTTTCTATCGCCCTTCCCAATTATTACTAAATAATTTAACTGAAGAACTCTTGGATCGCCGCCAATGAAGCATAACTGCCATATTGGCGTGCTTTGGAGCACTTTCCGGTGACCTTTTGCCCCTACTATTTTCTAATTTTCCAACAATTTCCCGTATTTCGGTTAATCGTTTTAGGTTCGAAGCGGAAATACGTTTAATCTCTTTTAATCTCTACAGCGTCAAGATTTTTTCACCTCTTTTCAATTTTTATTGCTTCTCTAGGGTTATTAAATGCCCAGCGATTAAATACGACCAAAATCATTTTTATCGCCCTGATATGGCGTGGACTGAATAGAAATGAATCTTTTTTAACCACTTAAAATTTCTATAAAAGTAGTTTGTTTTGGTAAACTTTATTTATCAGTAGTTTGCGGTCGAAAAATCGTATTAAAACATAATTGCGTTTACGTTTCTTTCTATTGCATTACATGTCATATTAAAATCTACAAGAAAAATCCTTGATCATCCATGGCAACAAAAAAAAATCTAGGCCACTTTTAATTAACCGTAGGTTTTTTTTGGGATGCATTATTTAAATTATTGAAACAATATTAATTCTAACGTTAGAGTATAATAGTTGTAGTAATTTGTTTTTATTTCATTAAGACTCACAGTACAATTTATTGTCTTTTAAGATATTTACAAACAGAAATAAGTTTGAAATATTTATTATGAGTTAAGACCAATTTACCCCCACACAAGGGATTGAGAAGAAATCACATACTAGCGTTTAGTAGTTTTCAAGACATTTTTGTCCTTTTATATACGACGATGAGGACGATATATATCGGCAAGTATGTTATTTCAATGTCATGTACTTAAGACCAAACAAAAATATGGAATCTTTTAAAACAGTTCTTTTACTTATGAATTTATTTTTATATTTTACGATAAACGAAATATCCAAAATATGCAATACTGGCAAAAAGAAATCCAGCAAAGATTTACCTAAAAATGACACAAAATCAATAGAAAGAAAAACATTTAAATGATGTCGGGAAAAATCTGCATATTTTGTGACAAATGTAAAGCTGTCCCGGAATATTTAAACTTTGCTTTTAAGTGATATTGGCCTACATCGCGTAAACTGTGCGGCATAAGTTAGAGAAATATGTGAATATAATAGTATGATACTTCATTCCTCCATACTCTCATCAGGAAGAACGGCTAAATTGTGAGGTTCAAAATCTAATAATTCCGTTCCGGTTCGACTGAAATACTGGTCGAAATGCTACAAAAACGGACATCTCAGCAACGAATGTCCAGAAAAATCATTTATCAGTCCATTCTGTGGACAACAATACAGGTCCACTGCATCTCCAAGATATCTGATCCAAAATGCCCCAACTGTAATGGACCCCATCCCGCATTCTCACCAAGATGCCCACACCGCAATACACAACCCAAAAATTTTAAACAAACAGGACCAGTATACTCACCTAAACAAATCTGCAACACCCTGACACCCTTCCTAGAGGTCTTTTGAAGATTCTCACCTCCCAAAAAAGGTACCACGAGATTACTTGTGATTTGAAGGATTGGGTGGGCTGGCTGCAGGAAATCCGGAAAGGCAGATTTCAACTGCCACTCCTCGAGCGGCAATATCAGCATTCGTCCGCGAATTTAATCACATGAGTGATACACCATGCCAAATTAGGTACTGCTGAATCCTGCAAGCTATCTTTAGGCTTTTTATATTCCGCCGAAACATCGTAATTGACAATCTTCACGTTTTTTAACTTTTGATGACATTACAGTATGAATTCAATTTAACAACGCTGACAATAGCAACGTTTTTCTATGTATTACTGACAACGAAAACAAAATAAAAAGTACGTACAATACAGGCAAAAGATTGCGATAAATGAAAAGGATTGCCAAATTGGGAGATTGAATTCGATAGTTTTTTTATTTAGGTAAAAAACAATGTTACGTAACAGCGTTGTGGAGCAAATTAATTTGGAAAAGGATCTACAGTTAATTTGCTCCTTTCCTAACTTGGCTGAATCGTACTGATGATGACCAAATAGTCAGAAATACGTATTTACGGTTTGTATTCACGTTACAAATTTTGTCAATAATTTTTCCTTATCTATGTTTATACTAGTACTGGCATCAATTAACATCCTTTGTTATGTAAATTTAAAACGTTAAAAATTCATGTTTATTTTATTAATCGATCAAATTAACGAAGTATTTTTAATAACAGGAATCTGAAATATTTTAAGATTTAAAACATATGATTACATGTTTTATGACTTCAGTTTAAAAAAATTCAGTCAGCTGTTAAATTACCATATTTTTGTAATTTTGTGACTCAGAAGTCCAGCTGTACATCCACATGTTAAATTATTACATATATTTAAATAAAACACGACAAGACAGGTACAATTTCATATTCGTTATGGTGATATCAATTTTTCTTTTCATATGATTATAGAGAATTTTAGTAATTGATCTGTACTAAATATTTTTTCTCTATTTTTTCATCGATTGACCTTTGTTGAAGTTGAAACAAATGTTATTTATGCTGTTTTTTAGTTTTTAACTGTTCTTCGTAAAATTTTTTGTTCTACCAACATTAATAATTAAGTACATTATATTTAAAATATACGAGGTGATTCAATGAATTGGTACGATTTGAAACAAAACAGAAAAAAAACTGAAAAAATATATTTTTATTAAATTTACTAAAAAAAAAAACGTATATTACATAGATGAAAATTATTGTGTAAGTGAAGAAATATTTAGTTTTTGAATATGATATTGGAAAGGTGGCCTCTATTTTGTCGGACATATTCTTGCAGCCGTGGTATAAAGCTGTTTACGACATTGAGTAACATTTCTTGAGGTATTGCTTCCACTTCTTCGCGTATCCGTTCTTTTAAAGCCTGGATAGTTCTTGGGGGTTACTTTGAAATACTTTCGACTTTAGATACCCCAAAAGAAAGTTGTCACATAGGGAGAGGTTCGGACTACGAGGTGGCCAGGGAATATCGCCGTTTTTGCTCATAAGGCAACCGGGGAACGGTCTTCTTAGTAAATCCATTGACACTCGTGATGTGTGACATATTGCACCATATAACCGTGAAAGGTAGTGTGTTCATTTCTGTAATTATTGATTGCCGGAACGTTGTTTACGTACCCACTTAAATGAAAGGGAGATTCACCACTCATCCAAAGATTATGCAGCAAGTTACCCTAATCTCGTAATCTCGAACGTTAAGGGCTTGCACAATCTGGATTATGTATGGAAGATACTGAAGATCTTTATGAAAAATTCTGCTCATGGTAATATACCTTAATCCCAGATTTGAGTTTCATCATCGCAGAAATCTTTGAGGACTCTCGTGTTATGAGCTTCGCACCGCTCTAATATTCTGTGATGTGTGAGTAGTTCTGACACTGCCACCTCTTTTCTGTGATGTTGAACCACTACTTTCAAAGTTCCTAACCCAGGTCTGAATAGCCTTGTTAGACCGAACTGGAGCGCGAGGCGAAAATGGTCTTCTTTATTTTCTCTCTCTAATTTTTTTTTAGTAAAAGGGAGTAAATTCTTCATATCCTTCTCCAATTATTTCTCAATTCGGAGTAAGAGTAAATCCATTTACGAGAGTAAACCCACTTACACGAGCAAGTTCGTTGTACTTTGTATGTAGCATGCGCGAAATGCAGATAATATGCAAGAATAAAACAAACGACTTTGTTCGTTGTTGAAAAAAATCTACGACTTTGACGCTTACGTTTGTCTTTTTTCTCACTCTTGAGAAAACAGAACTAACATAATGCTTTAAATTATTTTGCTAAATAAACCTTACCTTTAAATTAGAGCAACCAAGATTTTGGTCAATTTTGAGAAAAAAATATTCGTATTATTAATTATCTTTGTAATTAATATGTATTAATATATGTAATTAATATTGTTCGTATTTTTAATTGAACCTTCATTTCAAGAACAAAATATGAATGAAATGTCAGATGAGAGTAGTTCAGCTTTTCATTCCTAGATGGCGCTAGGTTTTAAATCTAAAATAACGTAAATATTTAAATTATTTTATAATAAATTCTACTTAAAACTATTATTAAAATTAATTATTAATTATATTAAGATATAATTAATACAGTATTATTTATTAAACGAATCGTTTCAAGAACAAAATATGATTGAAATATAGTAGTTCATATTTCTTTCCTAGATGGCGCCGTTAGTTTACTGGACTTACAGTGTGACCTGTAATTATAGCCTTTATATAGATAGATCATTTTATACCGTGTACGTTCTTCTTGTCTCTCCTTTCGTGATTTAATAATTACTAAATTAGTCAGATGTAATGAATTAGTTCTAAAAACTAAAAATTAAAAAAAAATGATTTTATCTTCTTCTTTGGCTTTTTGCCATTAAGAGTTCGCTGTTCTTGTCATCCACAGTACCCTATTTTCTCAGTCGGCTTATCTGTCATAGCATCTATCATAGCATATCTATGTATGTTTTCCATCTTGTAGCAGGTCTTCCTCTCCGTCTTCTTCCCGGCCGATCCCAGTCTAATATTCTTTTCGGCCAGCTTTGCTCTGACATTCTTTGTACATGTCTGTACCACTGCCAGGCTCTGTTTTCCAACTTTTTTGTAATTGATCATTCTACTTCCATTCTTTCCATATTTCATTTGTTCTTATTCTATCCACTCTGGTGATTTATAGAAATCTTATCATGAAGTCCAGTTCAATTGTTCTTATTTTATTAGCGTATTGATGTTGTCATTGGCCATACTTCCGCTCCATAATACCCATAACTATGCTCTGAAAGATTCTTTTTTTTTTGTTTTTCTTTGGTTAGAGTGTCGTTCCATTTCACTCCATAGAGTGCTTTCGTGACTTGTTTTCTCCGTGCTGTTTTCATTTCTATATCTTTCATACAAGTACCATCTCGGCTTATCATTGACCCTAAATACTTAAGTCTTACAACTCTTAATAGTCTCTTCTTCTAAACTTAAGTTCAAATCTGTAACTTCGGATCCAATACATAAGTATTCGGTCTTACACATATTTATCTTGAGTTCCCATAGCTCATTCCTCCTTTAATTTTGCAGGGTGCCTTTCTCAAGTGAGCTATTTTTTGGAATACGTTGCCATACAATGCAATTCTGTGGAAGTGTTAAAAATAAAAGTTTTCAATGTTATTATTAGATAAAATCAATTTTCATCAAGTAAGTGTCGAATCCATCTCTCATAATTGCTTTTATTTGAACATTTTGGAATGATAACATTTATAAATCTTCCTTGATATTCCATTATTGTTGCCAAACAGTTGTGTTGAAAGTGTGTTGAAATGTTTATTTGTTCGTTCTTAAAATTTAGTAATGCCACTTCTTTAAAAAAGGTACTTATAGGTCTTCCTCTATATAATAGAACGTAACATACCATCGGACGTTTACTATGGATCTAAAGGTTTTATTTTGGAACCATTGAAGAATATCAAAGTTAAAGTTGCTAGCGGTGCCTTATAGCTGGGTGGCCCGGAGCAGTTCATTATTCAACGCTATCCTAGAGATTTGACAGGTCCCCTACTCCATTTGCCTAAACTTAATAGCAAACGCAAAATGTATTTCTCATTATTACTCGTCAAGACTAGGAACGACTTTCGAAATTTTGCTCTTAAGCGCAGAGAAAGAATTTGGAGAGAAAGAGATGAACGAACGCCTAGACTCGACTACGTGATTTTTAAACGTAGTGTACAGGTCGAGTTTATTTCTCCTACTAAGATAATATCCGGTAATTTGGCTGCACATCAAGTGGGTATGCCAATTGAAAGATTTTCAAAGTCCTTTCTATAGTTTATTTTTATGAACGAGAGAGTAATTAGCATAATTTTAACTGGTACCTCCGACCACTCCATGGGCGTGCTCAAGATTAATTGAAAAATTACTTTGAATAATTGTAAAAAATAAATGAATTATTTCAGTGTTATAAAGTGTTATGTGTATGTAAACAAAAGTGACCTCTTTTATCACACACTATATTAGAACTGACTGGCCTACATTAAAAAGGGTTTTAAAAAATTCACATTTTTTTTAATTTTTAAAAATTACAAAAGAGAAAAAGAGTTTTTAAAACCGTCTAAGGTATGTTAAATAGATGAATAAAAATATTAATATAAAACTTACAGCTACTTGTTACAAATCCAAATCAGATTCAGAAGATGAACTTTCAGAACCAAGATTTATAATAACTGGCTCGATCATTTTATCAGTAATATTGTCCAGCTTCCACATTTTTTCCTCTTCTTTAATAGTGTGATTTACTGCCTTTTCCCAGTTTTCAGGTTTTACATTATTTACGGCCTCCAAAAACAACTGTTTAACATCATGAATTTTAAAAGTGGTATTTTTTCTTGAAACTTCACTCTTTATCTGTGCCCATACCAGTTCAATCGGGTTTAATTCACAATGATATGGTGGGGATCTAAGTACTGTCATTCCACGATTTTTGGCAATTTCATCAATTTCGTATTTTTTAAATTTTTCTTTATGAAGGGCACACAACGAATAAAGTTCCTTTCTTATAGATCCGGGATGGTACGTAATATTTTTTGAACTCAGCCAATTCTGCAAGTCTTTTTTTAACCACTTGGTTGTGGGCAGTCCTTCTATAAGTCTGGAGTGATAACTTGCATTATCCATTACTATTACACAGTTCTTAGGAAGAAGATCTATCATTTGTTCGAACCATTCTTGAAAGACATCAGCGTTCATGTCTTCATGGTAGTCACCGGTACGAGTTGATTCAAAAGTTAATAAACCACCTTCAACAAAACCGTCTGAACTGCCAATGTGTACTATTATCAGCCTGCGTCCCTTTCCTGATGGTGGGTTTAAACCAGTAGATAAGTTATTTACAAAAGCGTGCCTTTGACTTGTAACAGTTTCATCCTGCCAAAATTTATTTGGTGTATGACCCTCGTTGATCCATGTTTCATCAAGATAAAATATTTTTCTTTTTTGGTTTCTCATTTCCTTTATGGTTCTTAGAAAATGTCT
Organism: Diabrotica balteata; assembly: GCA_918026665.1. Lineage (NCBI taxonomy): Eukaryota > Metazoa > Arthropoda > Insecta > Coleoptera > Chrysomelidae > Diabrotica > Diabrotica balteata. The sequence continues at coordinate 120,466,872 of OU898278.1, forward strand.
TCTCCATATGACAATATCGCTTCTTTCTAATAAAATAGACTTTCTGGGATTCTTTTTCCAGCGGAAGCCTATTTCTTTTAAAAGTTTCCATAACGTACTTCGACTCATTTCTGGGTAATCCTTATCATCTCGAACTGAGACAAGAACTTTATCCAATGTTGGAAATTCTTGTCTAAAGAAGAATTCATGCACTTTCCGTCGAAGTCCTTCTTTAAAATGATATTCTATTTGAAATTTTGGTTTCCCTGGAGCATTACGTGGCATTTGAAAACTACCACATTTCTCTTCTTTAATAACTCTGTAAATCGTAGATTTCCCAACACCAAGTGTACTGCTAACTAACTCAACGGTCTCATCAACACTTTCACATAAACGTTTGTCTGTAAATGATTTAAAACAATTAAATATTAATGTTTTTTCATTAACTGTTAAAGGACCAATTTTTCGGCGTTTACACGGCACTTCCAAATTTTCCATAACACTAGTATACACAATAAACTGCACCTTGCAACTGAAGTACCTACTTTTAGTGAACTGTTAAGAATTTTGAATACGCCACTTGGACCTTCCTACAAAATGGAAAAACCCACTATCACATTTTCTGTGGAATAAGTTTAGAAGGTAATTATCTAGTCAATTACTGTCGTAGATTCCTGGAATTAAAGAATTAAATGTTTGATTGTTGAAACCCTTACTTCGTGGAATGCACTCATTTCAGATAAAATAAAACGTTTTATTTTATCTAAAGAATTAAACTTTATTTTGCAAATAGGTAGGTACTTATTAAACTTTTATTGGTTATATATAACCAATAAAATAAACATCTTACATTTCTTGCAAATTCATTAGTACCTGTTAACCTCCATCACTCCGACACTGGCAACCTTATTTAGGGATTAGTAACCCTCACAACTATTGTATTCTATTCTGCTCCAACCTTTATACCTGGTGGTCATACTCAATTTAAAATTGTTTTCCTATATACTTCTGTAAACTTGTTGACAAATATCTGTTTTTCATTGAGTCACCCGTATCAACAGTTTAGGGATTTGCATACATAATTTATTGTTTTATTACTCTCTCATACATAAAAATACACTATAGTTTTGGCAAACTGTGCAACCAATTGTGGTTTTTACATGCCACAAGAAAACAGTTTTAGAACGGTATATTGAAGTCAAAAGTCGTAGAAAAAATTAGTTGGAACAAGAAAAGAATATAATTATCCTTAATATAATGGTCCTAATACAATTTGGAGAAATATAGCTGGTATTACTAGAGACTCTGATTGAAATACTAAGAAAAACTTAAACGGTTTAAAATTAAATGATCTTGGTAGTGATCAAACGACGTCCAGAAAAAAATAAAGAATAAGAGGAATATAAATATATAAAAATTTACAAGAAAATAGGTTAAATCTTCGAAACTATAAGATCACAGTTTTCTCGTATTTTTTCATTTCTTTTCTGTAGTTATTTCGAGAATTTCCTCTTTAATAATACTATCCGCTTCGAATATTTCAAATTGCTCATAACGTCTTAGCTAGTCGACCTTAAACCGGCTCTGATATATAAAAAACTGGCGGCATAAAAACTGGCGACGTATTGTATTTACATCTGGTCACTAGCCTCGTTTTCATATACATATACTTACCTTCTGTTCCCTACCTGTCAATATCTCTATATAGAAATCTCGTCTATGAGGACCTTTACCTGCGAAGGGTTAAACAGATTGAATTTTTTATACCGCGATTCCAGGTATGCATAAAAAATTTAAACATTAAATTGGTAGTGGTGAAGTTAATATTATAAACGATGGCTACTGTTTCAGCTTGGGCCATTAGAAAGGAGAAAACTACAATGTGGTTCCTTTGAGACGCAATATTTACTTAAATGTTATGATAACCTAACATCATGCAGGATTTCGAAGAAAAGCAAATAATTTCATTTTTGATGCTATTAACCGATATATTTTAGTTGGAATTTGCACAAAACTAACGTAACGTGGTTGGAACTAAATTGTTGTAGGAACGTGTCCGAAAAGTCCGAAAATATTTCTATGATCTTCTTTTTTACTTATATATTAACTTTTTATTTATTTAATTACTTAATTATTTAATTAATTATCTAATTGAGTGTCTCAAGTCGTACATAAAAAAACAATCTCAAGGAAAGGGAAATAAATAGAATTAACATAAATAAACAAATACAAATATCTTTTATCATCAAAAGAAATAATATGAAAATTTATCAAATAAATTCCATAGTCTTAACTGTTTCAATGAAAATTGTACCACATATATGATTTTAATTTACCAAATATTTATCGGTTTGTTTTTTATAACATTGATAAAAGAACATAAACAAGAAATTTGTATATTCGTAAATTAATTACACTTCCTATGAAAATTTTGAAATATTGGAATGTTTGTTCATATGTTTTTATACTAAACATAAAAATAAAATTCTGAATATTATAAAAAAAAACTTTTTAAATTTATTAAGTATATTAATAATTATCCTTTGACGTTAAAAAAAACGTCACAAGAACGTTATAGTTCTTGTGACTTACTCACTTGGACTTTATAGAATCCAGGAGGTATTCGACTTCTCAACTTTGACCTGTCTCTCATTCCACCTTTCAGCCACCCACTTCTAATTATTAACACCACTGGCACTTGCTTTTTAACTGACTACACAAAACTTCAACTGCTTCTTTCGGATGACCATCACATAATAATCTTTTCTACTCCAAACTTTCAAAACATTCACTCTTTTTCATTCCCATTCCAAACTCGCTAACCAATCAGAAAATGCCTATATCACTTCTCATATTTTGCATCAGAAAAACCCAAACATCGCTTCTAAACAACTTTCTTTGAAAATGATAACGGTTTTATCTTATACTTTCTAAATACAATAACTACCTGGTGGCTTTGGCCTTTCCAGCGAAATAAAACCAAAGGCTTTTCAAATATAATATCTACAAATACCGAGAAACAAATTGTCTATTCACATTTAAGTATTTACTAATGTTTTTCAGTCCTTCAGGCTTAAACTCATTATGGATAAACCCACTGCTTGAAACTAACTTATAACAAATATTTACAAATCGATGTACAGGGCGTTGCAAATTTATGTGCCCGCGTTCTATAACAAAATAAAATTTTTATTCTATCTTTGATTGATAAAATGAAACACAACAATATGTAGAACTAAAACTCCACTGTCCGGTATAAAACTAATAAAGCTTTCAAATATAATTCGTTAATTTTAGTGTTTATGTCACAGATCCATTTAGTGACGATTCCGTCAACGATCCGACGTATAATAGGAATTCATCTCTGTCTTCGCCGACCAGCTCTGAAACACTAAAGAGTCCAATAAATAAATTAAATAGGTGCAAAGAAAGCAATCCTGAAACTTGGAAATGTAATATTGCCAGGAAAAGACGAAGTCAGAGTTTAGATTATGAAATTAAGAAAAAAGACCAGCTAAGACACCCCAACCAGTTGATTGTCAAAATTGTCACTTTAAATGTCACGAGCACTTCACAGAAGAAGACAGAAAAGTGATGTGTTTGGCATACTGGAAGATTGATTTTGTCAGACAGAAAGATTTTGTTTTAAGTAATATTACCGTAAAAAGTTCAGAAAGAAGATGAGACAAAAATGATGACTCAGTTATTCGTCAAAATTCTAAACAATACCATTTTAGAAGAATACAGCCAAACGTCGTATATGTCAGTCTTTCTTCTTAAAAACACTTAATATTAGAAACTGCGTTGTTCTAAATGCTAAACATAAAAATCCATCTGGAAATTTTTTTGGTAATAACAAAATGGGGATATCGTCTCCTGTCAATAAAACTAAGCCTGAGGTTATCGCCGAGGTAAAACGCCACATAGAAAGTTTTCCCACACTGGAATCGCATTACTTCTGACGAGACAGAAAAAAGTAGTATTTGGATAGCAAATTGTCTATATCCAAAATGTATCAGTTGTATATAAAAAAATGCGAAACGGAAGGAAAACCAACAGTGTCATTAATAACTTACAAACGAAAATTTGGACGAAATTATAGTTATTTTTAAGCCAAAAAAGGATCAATGTTTAATATGTGTAACGTAAAGTCAATTACATCTGAAAATGTAGATAATGAGACTCTACAACATCATTTACAAAGAAGAGATGACTGCTATTCTGCAAAGCAAGCGAATAGAGGAAGATTTTTGCAAGACAATAATTTTGTATATGCAACCTTTGATTTACAATCTGTGTTACAGATACCGAGTTTAGATATTAGACCAATGTATTACTCTCGAACATTATGTGTATACAATTTGACCATATACCAATAATCACAAGAAGCATGCTGGACTAAAATAAATGGCAAACAAGGAAGTTCAGAGATAGGAACGTGCCTCTTTAAATATATTACCCAGTTGCCTCCACATGTAACTGAAATAGCATTTTGGTCTGATACACCTGGACAAAACAGAAATCAACATGTGGCAGCCCGTTTGTTCTATGCAGTGAACAATTCACATATTGACGGTATAGAACATAAATTTCTGGAAAGCTGGCACAGTTACATGGAAGCTGATTTCATGCATAGTGCGATAGAAAAAGCAAAAAAGTATGTAACTGAATATTCAATGAACGATTGGTTTAATATTTTTCGGATAGCCCGATCTAAGCTAAAATCAAAAAATTCCAAACCGTACAAAATTACAGAACTAAAGTACACAGATTTTTATGATTTGAAGCAACTTTTAAAATGTCTTATTAAAAATAGATCTATAGACGACACGGGAAAGGTTGTTAACTGGTTATTAATTAAAAGCTTAAAATACTCCAAGCAAGAACCAGGCATAATTCAATACAACTACCTCAAAAAGATTTACCCATGCTTTACAAAAAACAGCTATCTATCAGTGTTCAGTAAAAGAATAATTTAGTGAAATTGTGCAAAAACAGCATTATACCAATGAATTTCTATGTTGGTACAGGTCTCTTCCCACATCAAAACTTCTGGTAACAGATGTCATTCTTGAACCAGCTGCTGAGGACAGTACTACCAAAGAGGACATAGGTATCACAATTCTTTCTGAGTTAGTGTCTGAACTTGTACTGTCACTAACAGATACAATACATTTGAGACGGACCTACAACAGGGAAATGCCCTATCCTGTATTCTATTCAACATCACATTAGAGAAAATAATTAGAGAGTCAAAAGTTAACACCAGAGGAACAATATTAACAAAAAGTGTACAAATATTGACATTTGCAGATGATGTTGATATCATAGCTAGAAGCGAAAGAGAGATGATAGAAGCATTTAATGCGATAGAAAGAACGGCACAAAACAGTGGCCTAAACATTAAAAAAATAAAAACCAAATCGATGAAGGCCAGCAAATCGACAGGCGAAATAAACCTACAGAATCTGACAATAGGAGACTATAACATCGAAAACGTGAAAATTTTTACATATCTAGGTCCACTAGTTACTGCAGATAACAATGTCAGTGTCAGTGAAGAAGTTAAGAGAAGAATGCATATCGTTAATAGAACATAAAATGGATTAATTAAACTTCTAAGATCTAACAACATCACAAGAAAAACCAAATGCAAAATATACAAAAACCCTAATAAAACCGGTCCTTGAACATAAATCATGAGACATGGACACTGTCGAAAAGATGAGATGAGAACCTATTAGGTACGTTAGAAAGAAAAATCCTTAGACACATATATAAGGGGGTGAAAGAAAATGACATATGGCGCAGAAGATATAATTTTGAACTATACACAGCATACAATGAACCCGAGGTCATAACATCCATAAAGATCGGACGTCTGCGCTGGATGGGCCATGTTGAACGGATGTTGGAGACTGAAACACCAAAACATATAATAAAGCAAACACCAGTAGGGAGAAGGTCAAAGGGAAGACCCAAACTTAGATACATGGAACAAGTGGAACAAGATCTGATAACACTTAAGTTTGTCAACTGGAAAAACAAAGTAAGGAACAGAACAGAAAGGAGAAAAATCCTAGAACAAGCCAGGACCCAGAAAGGGTTGTCGAGCTACTGATGATGATGATGATACGTCTCTTCCCACATCAAAACTTCTGTCATACACTGGTATGATAGAAGTTCTGTCTGATTCTGGTAACAGATAGTCATACTTGAACCGGCTGCTGAGGACAGTAATACCAAAGAGGACATAGGTTATCACAATTATTCTTTCTGTGTTAGTGTCTGAACTTATCTCTCTGTATATCTGTTTTTTAATATAATGATTAAAAACTTATTTCCCTTTCATTATAAAAGGTTTTACCCCATAAATATTAATTTATAGATTTAAATGCTGCAGCCGTTATATTACTCGTAAATAGGTACATTCAATGACAAGGAAAATCAACTAACGCCATATTTTTTACAGTGTACATGAATAAAATAATGTTTTTCAAAATATTGTTACATGTATGTGCACACCACCTGTTGTTAGCATCCTTCAAAATCATACCAAGGTACCAAAACTTGAATTTTTTAGTGTACCCGATTTTTAAGAGGTTTAATTATGTTTAAATGCGTTTTCCCAAAACTTTACTTTTGTGAGTTAGTTGTTTTTCCCAGTACGCTCACGATTTATTTTAATAGAGTTATTATTTTCTATTAGTTGGGAATTTTAATTCCTGCTCACATCGTAAAACTGTTTACTATGTAAAAACGTTTAAAATCTAAAGAATATTTCAAATATTTATAGGATCGATTTAGATTTTTTAATATCAGCTACTGCCACAGAAATGGTGTATTAAATTGTGTCGTTCTTGAAATGTAACACAGACAAACAAATACAATTACACGCAATCTAAAGATAAATGACTTTTATTACTTAATGTTTTTTTCGTTGTCGACAATCTCTATGTAAGACACGTAAATATTTTGATTAATGGCAATTGATAGGATAACCACAATTATTTTAGTGCAGGTCAAATAAATCAATCAACATTAATTAGAGATGATTTAGATGACAGTAAATGAATTTATCTTATAAATAACATTATTTTAATCTTTGTTCAATAATCGTTAGGTAGACCTTGATGTATTCATTATATGCTAATTTTTAGGTAAAAAGAATGCATAAATAAAAAAATAAAGTTGAATGCGTTATGTAATCATTTTCCACTTATAACTTGTTGAAAATGCAATGGACACAATTATTAAATTTTCTAACTCAATTAAATATGTACAGGATTTATAAAATTCTTCTTCTTCTTACGGTGCCTATCCGTTCCGGATGTTGGCGATCAGCATAGCTATCCAAAGTTTATTTGGAGCTATTCGAAATAGTCCGGTTGTAGACGTATTGAACCACTTCCTTAGGTTTTGAAACCAAGATATTCTTCTTCTCCCTGGTCCTCTCTTTCCAAATACATTGTCCTGAAGAGTGAGTTACAATAAGCCATATCTCTGTTCATTTTTCATAACATGGCCAAGATATTCTAATTTGCGCTCTTTGATTGTGTTAGTGATCTCGCACTCCTTGTCCATTCTACGTAGGACCTCAATATTAGTCACACGATCCTTTCATGAAATTCGTAAGATGTGCCTGTAAAACCGCATGTCAAAGGCCTCGAGCTTTCCTAAAGAAGCTTCCGAGAGTGTCCATGTCTCTACTCCGTATAATAATGTAGAAAATACATAGCATCTGATGATAGAGATTTTGGTACTAAGTGGTAAATCGTGACTTCTGAAAAGAGTAGCTGTTTACCCTGTCATTTGGCTGTTGGTTTAATAAAAGATGTGTATTTAATATTTCGCGCCTACTAACTAACATGTATTTTGTTTTGTTCGTATTGAGATCCAGCCCATATTCTCGACTTATAACTGATATGCGCGACATTATTGTTTGTAAACCATCTAGGCTATCTGCAAAAACTACTGCGTCGTCGGCATATCTTATTTTGTTTAGACGCACTCCGTTAACTAAGACGCCTTCTCTAGTTGTTCCAGTGCTTGCTCGAATATAGGCTAAAAGTACATGTTAAATAGCACTGGAGACAGAATGCATCCTTCTCTCACTAATCTATCTATGTAAATTGTCTTTGTCAACTGGTCATCCACTCAGTTTGGTTGTAATATAAATTATATATTATTCGCAAGTCTCTATCCTTCTAGTCCGCTTCTTTCAAGATGGATATGAGCCTGTCATGTTTTACTCTATCAAATGCCTTTTTGTAGTCGATAAAACAAATATATACACTACAGTTGACATTCCTGCTTCTCTGGATAAGTACATGTATAGCGAGTAGAGCTTCTCGGGTGCCTAAGGTATCGCGGAATCCAAATGGTGTCCATGCGAAAATGGACACTTCCTAGTTCGTAATATATGTTACAGGAGAGAAAAACGTGATGTTTTTCACTGCAGCATTCACTTTGAACGTAAAGAAATACACAAAGGGAAACATGGAAATCTTCAGATGGGAAAATCATAAGTTAGGTTGATCATGTATTAGTCGAAAATATGTACAAAACTGTATTTCAAAAGTACGAAAATGTAGGGGACCGAATTTATAATGGGACACTTTATGGTGAGAATACAATTGAAATAAATTGTGGCATTGGGCCCTCACCCGGCTAATCCAACCGATTTTCCATGTTTGACTTCCAAACATAAAGAGTATACTTTTTCGTTCTTTATTGATATACAAAAGAAGTGTCGTAATACTAAATACTAAATCTATGAAACATAATTTCTGCGGACTCTACAGGGTCGCGCAAGAGGTTTTTCGACTGTTAACAGGCGTATTGTTTATTTGACATTGATTGAATTGAATCGCGGATGTTTTGGCTATTACGATGTTATTTCAAAGCTTATATTTTAATAAATAAATATAACCCAAATATTAAAAAAACCCATGTGGCTATTCGACAAGATTATACCAACGCCCAGAAATCAACAAAAGGAAAAGTCGAAGCCATAGCAAAATATACGGGTGCTAACAAAAGGAGAGCAAATTAAATATGAAAAATTATTTTTCAGAGAATTAGATAATATCACAGAAAACAGACATATCAATAAAAAAACCCGCATTAACTCCAACCAAATGATCGGGTTTTTACACCTGTACCATAAAACATTTTTTTAATGTGTTTTTGTAGAGTTCAATGTTCCGTCTTTTATGTGTTTTTTTTTTTCAAATAAGTTTTTATAACTTAACTTTTATAATCAAAAGGGGAAAGAAATTGTGAATTTTTCCACTAAATGGGATCTTTCTTGAGTAGTGGTGCTTTTTAAAACTTGACCATGATAGCTCTGAGGATGGCTTTGTAAGCCGAAAGCGCTGAGCTAAGAAATAAATGTTTACACATTTCAAAAATACTTTTCTTTACCATTCTTTGATTTGTCATAAGTGTATATAAAAAAAACATACCATTATTTTAATTGAAGAAAAATGTGCCGAACAGAGAAAAGGCTCAAAGAATATAAGATAAAAAATATAATAAAAGAAATTAAAATATATAGAGGAAAATTAGAAAAAATATAGAAATTTATATCAAGGCCTATAAAAAAAAGAAAAGAAAAAGATGTCAAGGAACACATGCGTGGATAAAAGTGGAAGAAATCTTGTGAAATCTTGCGAAATAAAAAGAAATATTATTTTGACAAATTTTTAAATAAAATAACCAGAAAAAAATATGATGACCAAGAATCGATGGGAAATAACAACTGGAAACTGGCGATGGAACTACTCCTAAATGAAAACGAAATCAACGAAATAAAAAAAAGCACTCCATCATAGATGTCTCCCACAATTTTTACATATTCTCCGGTAACTCTATCATATGATTTCTCAAAGTAATTGTCAAAGTAAAAAGCCAATAAGAATGACAAAATTGGCATTCCATAAAAGGACGAACAGAATAAGGATAAATGGTGAAAATCCTATCATCGCCGTAATTCAAAATTATTCTTAAAAATATCATAAGACAAGCAGAAATTATTAAATCAGGAATCTTATAGCAACAGAAACACCAGTGCCTAGCATTGGTTGACGATATTTTAGTACTATCTAGCAGAAAACAGGAATTAAAGATAAAATAAGATAAGATAAGTAATACAAAGATCAGAAGAAAAAAAAATAGAGAAATAGGCAAAGGCTAAACATACGAAATGGACAAACTAGGCGTACTTACAAGGACAGTATCTAACAATACAAACAGTATGTGGCGTAAGCCACGGTATGTGAGAACGTATAAGACAGTGATAAAGCGTTAGTTTTATAAGATAACAAAACATGGACAATTATTTAATCAAAAACAATCTTGGTTCAAGTATATTTGGTACGTGGTACAAACATTTTTAGAGAATATCTAGAAAACAGAGTTGGAGAAGAGGAGAACGGAATATTTTAGGAGTCTAAAACTAGCTGTAAAATTAACAATTCGGTAGTAAAACGAAAAATATGTATATAGAAGAATTAAAAACTACAAATAGCAAAACAAAGCAAGAAATAGGAAATAGTGTAAAAGGATAATCCAACAAGGGGTACAGGGGTACTTATAGTAAAATAAATATCGTCCTTACAAAAACAAAACCGGTTAGGAAACTAATATATTAGATAAAATACACACGGAATACAATCTTTTACGAAGTATGGCCGGTCAACAGTCTACAAATTCTAGAGATATGATTTTCCGGGTGCAAATCCCGTTGAGTCCACTTTTTTATTTTATTATATTTTAAACTGCAATATCTGGGACATATCATGAGGGGCACGAGCGTTATAACTCAACGAAAGTGCGAATTGCCATGATGGTTGCCAACCTTCTTAGAGGGGATGGCACATGAAGAAGATATTTAATAGTAATATCCAAAAATAGCTTAGTAATATTTTTAAAAACCCTCTTAATATAAGTTTGAAGAGCATTTACTGAGTTGCGTGAACCGTAAGCTTTTTCAAAATGTGACGCAATAAATTCGAAACTATTATGTAATTTTTCATTATAAGTTTGACTAATATCTTCGGTTGACATAGACGAGGTCGCCTTAGGGTGGCCGCACACAGAAAGAGCAAATCTGTTTTAGTCAAAAACGTTTTTGACTAAACGAGTTTGATGCTGATGTTTCCATATAAATTAAATGAGCTGACGCACACTAATTAGTCGTGTGTCTAAAGCATGTTTAAGCTCATTTAGTTTCAGTCAGTCTGTTTGATGTTGATAACCTAATCGTCGTATTGTCTCGAAACATTTCAATGTACGCAGGCGCAACGTGCTTTTGAAATTCCCTTCTTAAAACAGCTCGAATAGTCAACAAGGAGCACATGTGGAAACAGCGATATTTTGTTTTTTCGTCTTGTAGGAGAAACCACTACCAGAAAACTAGTGCAATTTATAAGTTATCTGTCGACAAAACTGATTGCACTATGGTTTGTGCAAACAGTTTGTTTTTTTTTTGAAAACAAAATGTTTCTTGTGGAAACAAAAACGTTTTTGTTTCAAACAAAAACGTTTTTGACTAAACGAGTTTGATGCTGATGTTTCCATATAAATGAAATGAGCTGACGCACACTGATTAGTCGTGTGTCTAAAGCATGTTTAGGCTCATTTAGTTTCAGTCAGTCTGTTTGATGTTGATTACCTGATCGTCGTTTTGTCTCGAAACATTTCAATGTACGCAGGCGCAACGTGTTTTTGGAATTCCTTCTTGAAACCGCTCGAATAGTCAACAAGGAGCACATGTGGAAACAGCGATATTTTGTTTTTTCGTCTTGTAGGAGGAACCACTGCCAGAAAACTAGTGCAATTTCGTCGTTATCTGTCGACATCTTTAATAAAACTGATTGCAGTATGGTTTGTGCAAACATTTTGTTTCTCTTGAAAACAAAATGTTTCTTGTGGAAACAAAAACGTTTTCGTTTCAAACAAAAACGTTTTTGACTAAAACAGTTTTAATATTTCTGTGTGCGGCCACCCTAAAGCTACGGTTTGTTAAAACAGTGCGCAGCGCACAGCATACATGTACAGCAGAATATGTTGTACTCGACTCACGGCAGTTTTGGTTGAGTCGGTTTGTTAGATTAATTCGCATAAATATTCTGTCGCTCTGAAAACAAGTTTAGAAATTAGTTTCACGTTTATTCTCTCAAAGGTTGTACGTTTAAAAAAATGAATTCTGGCAAACTTAACGCAATAATTTTATTACTCCAAGAAGAGGAGAAAGATGAAAAGTTTATAACGTTAAATTTAAATAAAAGAAATAAAAATATAAAAGAAATTTTTTCATGTCTGAATAAAGAAGGTGACTTTAAATTAACAGTCGAAGAAAGATTGTTTCAAATCGAGGAAAAATTTCGAGCAATTTGTACTAGATCCACTAGTCTTTCATCTTCCTCGGGAACAAATTTAGTAGACATCACTTAATTATTACATTAATAATAACTATATAAAAATACAATTATAATTTCGGTATTGATGTGTACGCTGTGAGCTCAGCTGAACGTTTGCGTCCAAATCAAATCGCAGTTGATTCAAGCGCACACCGTCGACGTACACGGCTATCGGTCTGCAGTGACGCGCAGCTCAGCAGAACCTAACAAACCGTTATCATAGAGAACCATTCCTTTGATTTTGACGAACGTGCGCGGCTTTCGACTGACTGTGAGTTATGCGTCGCTCACTGTTCTAACAAACCATAGCTTTATCCATACTCTGTCACATTTCAACTCTTCACTATTGTTATATCTTTCTTCACTAATAATTCTTATTTTTTTCAGGATAATTTTCAGGAAAATATCCATTTTAAGTTTGTCAGTTATTATGACAGTCCGATCTGAGATTCTTACAACTTCGTAATAAAATTTTGCTGAAAAAACATAGAAATGATATTCTGCTATTTAGTAGGGATATTGTGGTGAAGGAAAAGTTTTATTTATATGGCTCCGTACATAGTTTATAGAGCTTATTTTTTTTATTTATTTATTTTTATTTGTTTTTTGTTTAATTTATTTATTTTAGCTAACCTGTCACGCTTATTTATTGTTCAGAATTTTTACCTTAAAACTATACTATTTTTTTATTTCTCATCATACATAAAGAAGAAATATAGCTCAATTGTTATTATGAGCAAGAATTATAATATTAAAAATCATACTACTTATAGGTATTGTTTAGATACTGGAAATGTGAATTAAAAATAAGCAAAAAAATAATAAAATACTTACCCGATGCAATAAAAGTCAAATACGGTCCTGCTGTTGAAATCAAAGCCCTTTCAGTAGTTTTAAAGTTACTTAACGCCGTAGGAAACAATCTGTAAAATAAGAAAATACATTTTTATGTCTGTTCTTACAGTCATAAATTAAAAACAGCAGTTAAACTTTATTTGATACTAAGTGAGAGTAATAACTCACTGTCAAGGAACCGTTCCTTAGGCTTATCTGTTCATAGGCGCACAGTATATTATATTCTAACCTGATGTTTATTTGAGATATGTTATAGATGCTGTAAATAAAAATTAGAGAGAACAAGTTAGAAATTAGTTTCTAACATTAGTTAGAAATAATGCTTAGAAATCTGGAAGAGGAGTACACGAAGTGGGGCCTCAAAATTAATATACAAAAAAACCGAGTATTTAGTTGCAGGAGAAAAACCAGAAAGCCTAAAAATTGAAATGGGTACTATAAAATCCTGAAACCTTCAAATACTTTCAAGTCCAAATTACATCTAGAAACGCCTTCTAGCAAGATCAGCAACTTACTATCGTTAAACGAATTTGTCCTCCTAGGCTATATATTTGGAAATTGAATATATATATATATATATATATATATATATATATATATATATATATATATATATATATATATATATATATTATTGTGATATTTAAAGTCTTGGTGCGCCAAGCAATAATTAGCTAATTAATTTTTTGATTAATTAAAATTATTTAAATGATATGATTATGACTCTATCACAATTTTTAATTCTTTTATCTCAGGGTTAAATTCGTGCTTCAATATCTATGCTATTACATGTGAAAGGTAAGGTCCAAAGAATACCAGAATAATAAAAAACACATATGATCTAACACTATAAATTGAAATAAAAATAATGAAATAATTCACACTCAAAAGTTTTCAATAAACAAAATCTCATATAATAATTCTCAAAATTTTGTTCTACGTACGTGAACAATCAAAATTATGGTAGGTACAAAACAATATTAGTTGAAATCTCAAAATCCAAGTATTACTCTAAATCTCCTAATCAAAATATTTATATCCTTTCTAAATTAAGTGTAAAAAATTGTGTTATCAATGAAAGAAAAACTGCAGAAACAAACTATCTCTCTCTGATGATGAGTGGTCCAAATCCTTGTTAATATGTAGACTATACTATTTACTCGTGGCCGCTCCCTAAGTAATCAGTAATCTTACAATAAATTATTGCAAGTATCTCGTCCTTAATGATCTCCTTCAAATGCACGAATCGTTCAAATTATGCTAGCTTCTTCTTCTCTCAATAAACTGAATCTCTCGTTGGCCTGAGTGAAAAATGACTCTTGGAATATCTTTTCTTTACGATAAACTGAATCTCTCGTTGGCCTGAACAGTGACTCTTGGAATATAAGTAGAAAAATATGACTTACAATATTTTACTGGATCAGCTTCTCACAAAACTCACAAACTTTCACTGCTACTGCTTCCTACCTCTGGGAAACTACCCGAGAACAACAGCCGTTCGCCTTGCACCCTTGGAAACCAACTAACTATCTTCTTTCACTCCGAAATCTAGCTAAACTTTCATTCCTACATACCTCCCACCTTTTTTAATCTCCGCCAATCAAAACTCGTCACAATTCCCCATTCTTTCATTCCGATAACGAACAAATTTTTACCTATAATTATAAAATTTCCTAAAACTTATTTACAAATAATATTTTTCTATAATTCTTAAAAACTAACAAAAACTTTTTGAACACTTTAGTAGGGGGTCCGCGAATTTTTACCAAATTTTAGTATATCATTGTATATGAAAAAGGTAGCCTATAGCTATTTTTTAGATCTCTAGGTGCCCCTAGGTCTGAGATATGCTTCTAGAAATAGTAAAAAATAGCCCTTTTGATTTTAACTCACAATATCTAATTTTTTTTTATATAATGTCAATTTTTTGATGAAATATTTTACAAAGTTTTATTTTATAGGTCAAGTAGGTAGAACGAAAAGAAAACTGACAAAATTTCATGATTTTCAATTAATTGTCATAATTTATGATTAAATTAAATGATTTTTAAATACCTTCGCATTGGTGAATTACAATCCATTATTGGACAATAAAAAAATACTACCATATTAGGTTTTTGTAACTAGAGTCGATGCACATTAGCCCAGGAGTGCACATTAGCACGTAAAGCCCAACGGCTTTACGTGCCTTCCAAAGCACGTGGGCTACTCGTCATCATTTATAGAAATAAAAATGCCGTTATTACCTATTCTTAATTATCTAATTATCACTCTGCCTAGTCCACCCATTTTCTAAACCACACTAAGGGAAAAAGTCCTGGCAGATGACAAATATCATGGCTGAAAAACATTCGCAACTGGACCGGGTTAAACACACAGACGCTCTTAAGAAAAGAGGAAGATACGGACAAATTTGCAATGGTTATAGCCAACCTTCATTAAGGGAGACTGCACTAGAAGAAAAAGAAGAAACCACACTAAAACTTTCAGCAAACATTTTAATTCATGTAATAATTAACAAACGTCTTATAATTCGTTTCTTAACGTCAAAATGGAAAGTCTACATGTAATTAGCACTATACCTACTCTATAATACAACTGCACTACAACTACTCTACTGTAATTAGCACCACAACACCAAAATATTGCAAAAAGTGTCGATTATACAATGGAAATATGTTCAAGTATGATCGGAATTGGCAAAAGTCAAAAAAAATGTTTCTAATAAAAGGTGAAAAACATAATTCAGAATGTCGATTAATCGAAAATAAATAAATTATACTTCGGAAATGAAATATTCACGAAAAATGAGAGATTTGCATAATTAAAATACAAAATTTTACTATTTGGACGGATAATGATCAATATGAAGGTTGTAGAGTCGGAAATATATGACTAAAAAAATATTACCTTCTCTTGTCAAGAACTTTATATTTACTGGGATCAAAGCACCCACTGGTAAAGGAAAAACACTAGCAATCATTATCGATAACAGTAATGCAGATGGCTTTGTAACGGTGGTTTACTAATCTTTTAGTCAATTTACATCCGTCATGACCATGAAGTAAGGAATACTGATGTATTTGAGGAACACTTTGAGTAAATTAGTTACATAATTGTGACAGATTCCGCAATTGAGCTATCATGGATGTGTGAAATACGTTATTGATCAAATTACATGAAAACGGAATATACAATTACATCCCGATCATAGCAAACTACTAAGTGGTCTGACGAGTAACCTTCTTTGAAATGAAAATCATGTTTTTATTTCGGAAATTTCTTTGTTTTATTCAATATAGTCTCTTTTTAGCTCAATACCCTGATTTCAGCGATTCTCCAACTTCTTTAAGCCGTCCGAATAATACGATTCTGGGAGCTCAGCAAAATAGGCGTTTGTTTCGTCAATTATCTCTTCGTTCGAGCTGATTGTTTTATTTCTGAGCCATCTATTCAGATTTGGGAACCCATAATAATCTAAAGAGGCCAAATCAGAAGAATAAGCTGGATGCGATAGCAATTCGAAGCCCAACTCATGAATTTTTGCCATTAACATAAAGCTCTTGTGAGCCGTTGAAATCTTGGAGAAATAACATTTTTTTCTTCTGCATATGGCCATAACTTTTGTACCTATTCAGCCACTCTTGTACGCTTCAGAGTACTTTTGCCAGCTTCAGTCCACTGCCGTGCGTTTATTTTGTGCTCTATTGTGTAGCAGTGGATCCAGGATTTATTAAAGGTTACCAATCGATGTCAAAAGGATAGGGTCCAAACACAGCTGGGAATTGGTCACACGATAATGTTTTTAGTCGATCAAACGCGAAGTTCATCGGCAGGATAATTTTTTCATATTCAAAACTTCCTTTACAACATGACTAGTGTTGTTGTTTGACCAATTTACACACCTTCACGTTACGATCAATTAAAAGCATTTGCTGGACTTTCTTCAAATTTTCAGCTATGAAAGCCTGTCCAGTAGGGGGTTCATCTAATGTAGCTATGTAGCAATGTAGTCTACTACGAAATTCATGGAACCAAAATTTAACAGTGTAATCTGAAAGAGCATTAGTTCCATATTATTTATCCATATTTTCTTCACCGTTTCATCTGTCAAATGATGTTCATTGAGAGATCGAAAATAGTTTTTCTCTATATGCGTTATTTTCAAAACACGTCAAATTTATGCAACCGTGAAAACTATACTAATGGCTGCATTACGTCAAAATTACACATATGCCAAAATGCAAAATAGATTAGATCTTCTAGAACAAATGTTTTTTTTTTGAGATCGCAGTGCCCTTATCGGCGAATGTGCTTACTTTTAAAACCACTAGATACACTCTACGAACTTGTATGTAACATTGAAAAATAGAGATAAAATGGGCTATATTAAAATGTATTATGAAAAATCTCTTAAAGAAATCAGTGCAGGAAAGTGGCGGAAACTTATAAAGGATGTTAAGAAGAGCAGAAAATGTGTAACCATCTGAACTCTGAAATATAATAAAATATAAAAATAATAAAATATAAAATTTAGAAATCTATTCATAATGTATTAGGATCTTGTACTTTTCAGGATGAAAAAAATGAAGAAAGTCATCTAAACTATAGAAACTTATGAAAGTTTTTTTTGTCCACTTTGTAAGCGTTTTATATATTTAAATAAAGTTTTTTACTCTCTACCAAATACAAATAAAGTGTCATTGTATATTCGTGGACTTCATCAAAACTTTTTATACATATTTAAATTAACTAGACATTCACAGCGTAAGCGATAATTTTTTTAACCATATAAGGAAATTAAATTTTTTTATTGAAGTTAATGTTATTGGGCATATTTCATATGTTCCACAACATGTAAACATTACATAAATATGTTACTTAGATTAAACATCATAATCCAACTGGTTATTCGATTGGAAAATAAAAATGTTTCTCGGTGTATCGAATAAATAAGACCCAAACCATTGATGGTAACAGAAAAAAAACCATTGTGTATTGGCCGGGTAGGTACTTTGAAAACGGGTTTCCGAAGAAGATTGCCATACCTGTACATAGTCTTCTACTTATTCTCAATCGTAGTTGATGACCCTTCGACTTCGCGGAGTTTTCAAACCACTTGTCTTTTGTATTTCCGGCACAATTTCTGATCACTATCCGAGATGTAACCTTATTGAACTGTGTTTTAAACTTCTATTTATTTTCTACCATAAACTTTAAGCTGGAGGCAATAACGTTATTCGTTCTAGTGAGAGGATGAAAGTAATATATGATTATAAGATAATGATATTTAATGAATATGCTAGTATGTAATAATAATAGTATTCAATATCTGCACACATCAAAAATGTCTAAGAAGCACCACTATTATTCCACCTTTTTTAAAATAAAAACCATTCGATTTGAAAAACTTATTCTCTACAAACCAAGGAATAACCTGAAAATGTATGTCAATTGCACTGTTTTTTTTAAGTTTAAGTAGTGAATAAGGACTTTTAGTTGTAATATAGTATTATGTGGAAATCTTTCCGTCAAATTGCCATAGTGAGTGTTTAAATAAATGTTTTTTGAATTTTTTAATAGTTTTCGAATTTATTATTTTTTAGATCTGCGCATATAATGGCTAGTTAGTTAACATGTGTTGAAAATGTTTGGTATTATTGAATTTTTCAGTAATGACAACAAAACTACTATTAACTACCTAAAATAAGAGAAAACGAATATCTTTAGTCTTTTACAGAATAAAATCACTGGCACCTAAAAAGAATAAAACATTAGTAACCGTGATAAAAACAACAACAAAATACCTTGAAATACAGTAGGTAAAAAGAGAATTAAAGTTTTCATCAAACAATAAAACAACCTTAAAATTTGAACATTGAGAGTAAATATCTTAATGCTTTGATATTCTTACCCCATAAATACACGAACAACAAATATTACCAATCGCGCAGAATGAATTTTCATAACCAAAAGTTCTTATTTACCTTTCAAACAATTAGAAAAACCAATATTTCCAACTTCTTATGGGACAACTACACATGAATTAGAAATGTTTGGAAAGGTTTTCTATTTAATATTCAGTCTCTCCTGACTACAGGCTCACAACAAATACAATATCATTATTATATAGGTTTTTTTTTTTAATATAGAATGAAGAAAAACAACATCTAAAAGAAAACTATGGAAAAACAAATTATGGAAAAACATACAATAGATATCTTTGCCCTGCAAGGAACAAAACAACTTGGAAATGAAATAATAAAAATAGGAATGAGCTTACTGTTCAAAATTGGGGGGACCAAGAGGTACTTTGGAGTGGGATTCATTGTGTAGAAGAAAGTAAACAAAGCAGTTGTATCTCTCAAAAGTTAATCTCTCAAAATATTAATGTGAGACTGATAAATGCCCTTGTATTCTCAATATTTCTTCTATACAGGGCAAAGACTTGGACTCTTCGCGGACGCGAGTGTCAAAAAATTGATGCCTTTGAGATATGGTACTGGAGAAGAATGCTGCGCATACCTTGGACAGCTCAAAGGACAAACGTTTCCATTCTAAACCAACTCGGGATTAAAAAAAAGACTATCCACAATATGTCTGCAACGTATTCTGCGTCACCAACTAGATGATCAACCAATTTACGAATTCACAGCAGCGAAGCCCTTAGAGCAGCTGAAGATAGAGACCAATGGAGGAAAATTGTTAGGAATATTGGAGGAAATTACGATCCTCAGTAATGGGAAAACGACAAGAATGAGTGAGAGTGAGGGAGAGAGAGAGAGACTTTCGCCTGAACAATGTTGCCAAATTATTTAAATTTATTTTGAAAATATTCGATAATCCGATTAACCATGGAACGTTTTCACGCCACGTTTACTGTAAATGACAATATGCATCCACAGAGACGTCGTACAGTACGTACAGAAGAAGTTGTTGCTGATGTAGAGCGTAGCATAGAGGAAGATCCTGATCAGTCTATTAGCCATAGTGCATAGCAGTTCGATATGTGTCCATCCACTTTATGGAAGATTTTGCGAAAAGATCTTGGTTTTCGTGCTTACAAAATCCAACTCGTGCAAGAATTGAAGCTACACGATCATCTAGCAAGGCATAGATTCTGTGAGTGGGCACAAAAAAAAATTTCCGTTGATCCCGATTTTCATAAGTGAATTTTGTTTAGCGATGAAGCTCACTTTGAGCTTCACCTGGTTGAATGGTTATTTCAACAAACAAAACTGACGTATTTGGAGTGGAGACTCCTCAAGTGTATGTTAAGACACCATTACATCCAGAAAAACTGACTGTTTGGTGTGCATTATGAACTAGTGGAATCATTGATAAGTAGTTCTCCAAAAACGATGCTGCCCAGAACGTTGCAGTCAATGGTGACTCCTATGGAGCCATGAATACTGACTTTTTCATTCCTCAATTGAACAACTATAATGGAGTTGTGGTTTTATCAAGACGGCGCAAAATGTCACACAGCTTGTGTCCCAATTAATTTATAAAGAAACGTTTGGTAATCGCATAGTTTTACGTTTCGGACCATTAATTGGTCTCCAAGATCGTGCGATTTAACACCGCCACCTTTGGCCACGTTATTGCTGATACACGGCCACAAATGTTCAAAAATGTCATCGAAAATTGGATCCTTAATTGACTACCTAGCTCCTAGTTTATTTAGCGCGACTACTTGACAAATTTTACAAATTATACGGAAATAACTGCGCCGTGGGGACACTGTGACCCCGCCTTACCGGTTACGTTTTTTTTTAATAATTAGTTTTTTTTTTATTTTCAGTTAAAAATGGACCTGTCACGATATAAGAAAATGGATTCCGATGATCCTAGGTTTGAACAATGGGCTCAAAGTATTCTAGACGTGGATGAGAGTGATTTCAGCGCTAACGATGACTCAGACAATGATCCCGACTATGTCAGCGAACATTCGGACATGGACCCACATGAGCAGCAACAAACTTCAGGCCCATCGAGAACGTACTATGGCAAACATCGATACAAGTGGACTGCAGAAGCTCAACCTTCAAATGTAAGAACAAGAAGTTTCAATCTCATCTTCCTGGGGTTATTGGGCCAGCCAACTCTCTTGAGAAATTGTGTCTCCAGGAAAGTGCTTGGGAATGTATAATAACAAACGATATTTTAGAAGAGATTGTTCTTAGAACAAATGAAAAACTTGCCAGGATTAGAACGAAATATACCGATAGTAATAGAACGGATCTAAAAGATTTAGACATTATTAAACTGAGATCGTTTATCGATTTGTTATTTTACTCAGCCATATTTAAATCCATTACGGAAGACTTGAGTTCGATATTCGCCACCGACGTTACTGGTAGAGAAATTTTTAGATGCACCATGTCACTAAAATGATTCTTAGCACTTTTGACAGTGCTTATGGTTGATGACGAAAACTATAGAGGGAAGAACGTAAAAAACCGAAAAACTTACCATTTCATCAGTTTTCAATAAGTTTGTAAAAAACAGAAAAAAAATATATTGCATAGGGCAGTATGCCTGTATTGATGAAATGCTCATTGGTTTTCGGGGAAGATGTTTATTTCGCATGTACATGCCTCAAAAACCCGGTAAATATGACTTAAAGATAATGGCACTAACTGACGCCCGAACCCATTACTTTTTGGATGAGTATGTATATACAGGTGCTGGAAGTGATTGTCAAACATTGTCAGAAGAGGAAAGAAAATTTAACAAACCAACGCAATCAGTTCTTCGTCTAGTAAAATGTATTGAGGGTTCTAACCGTAACGTAACAGCAGGCAACTCGTTTACATCCTTAGAAGTGATAACTGAGTTGAGGAACCGTGGCCAAACTTACGTGGGTACTGTTAAAACAAATAAAATGGAGATACCTATTTCTTTTTTTTTTACTTTGATGGTACACAAGGCAAATATCGAACACAGTAGTTAATCAAATCTTGCCCAAATACTTTCGATCACAAGATCATCCTCAGGGGCATTTCGTCAGTTGTGGCCTATCCAGCAGTAATAGAATGTTATAAATGTAAATTGGGACATAACAAATACACTAAACAAAGGCAAACACTTTAAAATTTAAGAAATGGAGAAGCTACATTTTATATAGAAGCCGGAGACAGAATTCTGTGTCCGGCTTCTATATAAATGTATATTTATATATTTATTTAAATATATTATTTAAACATAATATTTAAACATAATATTTAAACATAATATTTAAACATAATATTAATAAAAGTTAATTTGAAATTAATAAAAAATGAATAATTTTTACAGTGAACAAGTGTGGGATTTAAATATATGTATTACAATTCGAAAAGTTAATATTTTGTCATAGCTCCATTATTATTAATCACTTCTTGTAATCTTCTGGAAAATGAGTTAATTAAATTTAGTGACAAATTTTCATCTTCGGCCAAGCTTTCCCAGGTTTCTTTAATGATGGTCCATAAATGGTATCTGTTTTGGAGAACTACATTTAATTTTTGTATTTTGTTGATCATAAGTCCCCAAACATTCTCTATTGGACTAATATTTGGACTTTTAGAGGGCCATTGAAGAGCTTCAATGCTATTTTCCATAAGGTAATCCCGTACACGGTGGGCTGTGTGGATTGAACAGTTATCATGCTGGAAAATAAAATTATGGTTGGGAAAAATTTCCCTAACCGACGGCAACATCACATTATCTAATATATGTAAATAGGTTTCAGTATTAAATCGTCCTTCAATTCTCCAACACATGCCTAAACGTCCTCTATACAGCCAAGCCCAAACATTTATAGAGAACCGTCCGGACTTATCACTTGATGAAATATAGTTTGCGTTAAACCTATTTCGAGGCGGTCTATAAAGCCTAATATCATAATGAGACTGGAATAGTTTTTCATCAAAAAAAATTA
The DNA here is from genome assembly GCA_918026665.1 of Diabrotica balteata. Taxonomy (NCBI): domain Eukaryota; kingdom Metazoa; phylum Arthropoda; class Insecta; order Coleoptera; family Chrysomelidae; genus Diabrotica; species Diabrotica balteata. Next base: position 120,490,056 of record OU898278.1, read on the forward strand.
CATTGTTCCAAAAATTGACTGGATCATTTAAAACGTAATTTAAAGAAAATAGGAGTCTACTTTGTTTATGTTCCTCGGTAAATTTGTATTTTCGGGCGGCTGCACAATTTTTTAAATCTGTTCTTCTAATTCTCCTTAATGCTGTAGTTATAGAAGCATTAAAGTTTGTATTAACTTTTGCTTGCCTTGCCGTATGGAAGGGATACGTTCTTAAATAATTAGTTAATGTTTAATCTTGTTTCATCTTTTTTTAATGTTGTGGAGTGTGGTTTTGCTTCTATTTAACTCTTGAGTCAGTTGTCGAAAAGACCAATCATCTTCTATTTTTGAAATTATTCTCGTTTTATCAAACTGACTTAACTGATGTGGCATCTTTAAAAATTCACTTTGACAAACTTGTCAAATCTGACTGATGGCAAGCAATATTTTTTATGTTTAATTTGTATGTTTAATTGTTCGGATATGTTTGGGACGTTTTCACGCACTGATAACATCTGAAGACACTAAACCAGCATTTTTCAGTTATAAGAGGATTTTTTACAGTTATAAGAGGATTTTTTACAGTTATAAGAGGATAATGTAATACTGTCATGTTTTGAAAAGCGTTTTTCGCCCCAGATATTTTATAGTTTATAATCTAGGTAGGATAAAGTATAATGTTAGTTTTTCACATTTATCGTTCATGTAATAAATAATAAATTAATTTAGGTAGTTTGCCTGTTACTAAACTGATTGACATAAAATACAGTTAACAGTTTGTGTTCTATAAGTAATTGAAGTATAAAATTACAGTAGATGCATTCCAATGTTCCCTGTGCCAATACGCCAAGTTTAAATATCGTTCAACATTTTGGACATTAACTCAATCCTCTTTCTGGTTATTAAATTTATTAGATACGGTTTTTTGTTGTTAATAATAAAAATAATACCTATCTAAAAACTTTATATACTTTTGAACGTTATTTTTTACGTTTTACGTTTTATTTAAATTTACTGAAATTCCGTTATCTGTAATGGCAACAACGAATTGATTCACGAACCATTGTGTCCAGTCTGAACACAGGTTTACATTGGGAAAAAAAAGTGTACCAGTTTTATATGACGGGAAGTGTACCTAAACCACGAAAAGCGCTACTTTTGATGTCTTCAATGCACTACAGTAATGCAGTAAACGATGACACAAACAAACCCGATATTATCGAGTTTTATACTCAAACAAAAGGAGGCGTCGATGCATTAGATGAAAAATGTACTGTGTTCTACGCATCGTAGAAGTCGAAGATGGCCTCTTACTTGTTTTTAGGTATACAATTTTGGATATTTCTTCCGTCAATGCGTTTATAATATACTCATCCCTACCTGGAAACCCCCAAAAGTCGAGGTATGAATTCATCAAATCATCATATGGAAAGAAGACTATTTCTCAAATTCCAAGGCAACTGAGACATAATATCGCTTCCATTTTAAAAACAGACATTCCTGAGCAGAAAAATGCTATTTTAGAAAAAAGAGTAACGTGCTCAAAATGTCCACGATCATTGGATAGAAAAACGAAGATATTTGCGTAGTTGCAAAGCGCCAATATGCCACATGTGTGAAACACACATTTGCAAATAGTGCCTATAAGAATGAATTGTAGTTTTTATGTTTTTTGTTTTTGGTTATTTTTTTGTGTTGGTAGGTTAGATTGAATGTTTAAGTTTCGGAACGGCCATTCACGTTCCGACTTGTGGTCCCACTTAGTAGGACTACTAGTTGGATGTTCGTCTCCACTCACGCTCCGACTTTCTATCCAACTACCGGTCCAACTTCAGTCTAGGTTGTTTTCACGATGGTGTACATCGCTTAACCAAAAAATGTATCGAATAAACACTACGCAAAATATAATTAGGAGGAGGAAAATGGCAGAGTTGTGCTTGTTATCTTTATATGTATGTTATGATATGTATGTTTAAAAATTAGGTTTCGTTTCTCTAGTTATTTGTCTAGGGCTGAACTAATTAATTTTTTCAACTCTTGATTTTTATGACATTTTAAGATGTAGGAAAAAAATTGTAGTTTTTAAAGATTTGTGTAGGTATAAAATCTATATTTTATTTGTTTTAAACTGGAGCTGGGATTTATTTTATTGTGTGTGTGTCGTATATTTTTAATAGGAATAATTTTTCGTGCAACTGAAAGTTATTTTCTATTATTTTTTTGCGAACTAGGGATCTTTTGCTACAACTATGATTTAATTTTCATTGTTTGTTGATAATTCTTCCGTAGCCAATCCGGAGTATCGGAAATTTACCTGTGTGTGAATGTCCGAAATAGATCTACAGAAAGGAAAATGATTTGCCCTAACAAAAAGGTCATTTTCGTGCAATTGAAAGTTTATTTTCTATTAAATATTCGCGAACTAGAGATACACATAGAAATCTCATACGTAACAGGTGCCGAAGGTCAACTAACTGAGGAAATTTTCGACCCAACCTGTGATCCGACTTCCAACTTCACCATTCACGCTCCGACTTCGTCGCCAGTCGGAAGTCGGACCTTCAAGTCGTCCCACTAGATGTTCCGAGTCGTACCACTAGTTGTCCAACTAATCCAACTAGCCCACTCACGGTCCGATTTCAGTTCCAACTGCAGAAGTTGGACCACTAGTCGTACCACAAGTCGGAACGTGAATGGCCTGCATTATGTTTTAAGAGGAAAAAATTTTTTTGTACCTCATTTTTTTGTTACAGAATAATGTTTAGTCTAGTTACAAAATAACTCAGTTTTTGAGGCTGTTTCTTAGTTTAATTTTTTATGCGTGAAGTATTTCAAATATTTGTTAAATTTATGTTATAACAAAATAAACGTCTTTAAGTTATTGTAGTCATTTTTTTTATAAACAATTATCAGTGTCTAATTTTGCAAAACAAATTGGTGTGACCCGAACTCACCATACACGTAACACAAAATGGAACTCACCAGTTACAGGTTAAAAAATCTTCTGTGTTTTATTCCATTTCAAACTTCTATACCTCTAAAATAATACCCATTAGTTACAAAAAATTTAAAAATTAAAGCCATAAAACACTATACATAATATCGTGATCTGTGCGATATCACACTAACCCAAAGTTACCAATGTTAAAATATGAACCTTGCTTTTATGAAATTGTGTAGGTAATTAAATGATGAAGTAATCATGTATTTATTGGACAGGGTTAATATAAATTATAATAGTTTCATGCAAGGAGTATATAAAGTGTCTTAATGTTGAGTAAGATTAAAAATTAAGTTAAATTAAGTATCTCAGCATCTTGTCAAAGTGATAAATTAATATAATCGGTAAAGCAAGAAATTTAATCCTATTTGTTGACAGCCGTCGTATTTCTCAATTCAAAATATTACTATGCTTTTAATGTGTTTTTAATATGCTTCTGGGTTAATCCTATAAAATATATCATGGATTTATTTATATTTCTATAAACTTGGTACACAGTGTGTGCAAAAAAATAACGTAACTTGTTAATATTTCGTTTTTGGATTGGTTTTCAATAAACGGTTTTTTTAATAAATCAATTTATCTGTAGATAAAAATTAAAAATATACCGGGAGCGAAGTTATTACAAAAGAACGTTAAAAAAATTAAGAATATTAGTATGACATTTCTTATTTATTCTTATGAGTGATTAAAGTGTCAAAAAAGTGTCAAATTTTTGACACGTTTTATGAGGTGTCAAAATATAACTTGAAACCAGCTTATGTAAAGAGCGGTTTTTTGGAGGTACAGAACTTTGAAATGGAATGAAACAAAGATGATTTTTATAAATTGACATGAAAGTGACTTTATTCGAAAGATAATCTTTTGGCATTGTAATTTAAATATGATTTCTGACATATGACCGTCATGGCTGGCTCTGACGTAGTCTAATCAAGAGGTCCAATTTTCAATCATTTTACCCATATATGTCGCCGTATTTCGGCAATAACGCGGCAAATGTTGTCCTCCAAGTGGTCAATCGTTTCATGCTGATCGGTGTAGACTAGCACCTTCACATATCCCAACATAAAATAGTCTAGCAGTGTTAAATCGTTCGATCTTGGAGACCAATTCACGGTCTAAAATGTGAAACTATGCAGTTACCAAACGTTTCCATCAATAAATCAATTGTCGCAAGAGCTGTGTGACACTTGTCGCCGTCTTATTGTAATGACAGCTCCTACACATCATGGTTGTTCAATTAGGGAATGAAAAAGGCAGGAATCATCGCTCTATAGCGGTCACCATTGACTGTAACGTTCAGGTCAGCATCGTTTTTGAAGAAGTACGCTCCAATGATTTCACCAGACCATAAAGCACACCAAACAGTCAGTTTTTTGGATATAATGGTTTCTCAACAAACATTTGAGGACAATTTAGTTTGTTGACGTAGCTATTCAACCAAAAGTGACCTTCATCGCTAAACAAAAAACTTCTCGTTTTGGACCCACTCACCGAATCTACGCCTTGCTAGATGATGATGTACCTTCAATTTTTGCATAAGTTGGATTTTGTAAGCACGCAAAACATGATTTATCCGCAAAATCTTCCATAAAGTGTGCTGTGCACGATGACAGATAGACTAATTCGCGACTTCCTGTATGCTACGCTCTACCGCAACAACAAGTTCTTTAGTGATTTTTATTTACCCTTAAAATTTTAATTTGTTTTGTCGAACAGGAAAGAATAAAGATTTTTATGAGGATATCTTAAAGCGTCTTATGAGAAAAACTGCCGTTTAGAAAGTTGTAAAACGTTCTTAACACGCTAAGCGCCACCATGTTAAAAAACACAATTCTGAGGGCCACTGTGTAAAATTTATAAACATATGTCAAAAATGCCTTATTTAACTGTATCTTTTATAATTTATGTGTTATAACGTTATTTTGTCAAAAAAAAATGTTGTATTCAAATATATGCAAGTGGCTGGCTAATTTTCATCAATTGATGTTGTTGGCCACTTGTATCGATTTGGACTCAGAGATATTTCATTTATCCTCTGTTTGCTTAATAAATTGTAGGCACATATTTAGGTAAGAATCTTCTGAATTTTGGTTTCGAACAAGTAGAAATCTTCGGATATTTACTTTTTATTTGATATATTTATATATAAAATAGAACCTCATCATGTGGATGATCTTAGAAATATAATAGTGACAACAATCTGCCAAATGGGCAATTACGCAATGCCACATCAACTTTTTACGAGAGACATTTTTGTCCTCTCCATTACGGAGGTTCGTAATCACCATAGCCACTTTAACTCTTGAAACAACTGTTTTAGGTACTTATTTTGAGATGTCACTCTTGGATTGTTTAGACAAAATATTCATCTAATTTGCACACTCTTTCTGCCATCAATTTTGCCTTGGATTATGAGCAGTATATATCAGAGATAGTGCATTGTTCTTTCTGTCATTGTCTTTGTGGAAGCATAGCTTTCTTATCGTGGGTTATAGACGGAACGGTGGATCGCGCAGAGGTATGATAAAATAAAAACGACCGAAACGCAATGAAGCGCAATGAAACGTCTGTAACGACAGATCGCGTGACTACACGCTTCGTGCTACCACACACTACGTGGAGTAGTAAACGCAGTCCCATGCGTGTTTCTAGTAAAATCGAATAAAAAAATAAAATAACATTAAACATAAAATAAAATAAAATTAAATAAATTAAAATGAACTAAAATAAATTAAAACAAATTAAAATATGTGGGATCTTCGAATCCGTTTATAGTTCCACATCTAAGAATTAAGTTTTCTTATCGCCTCTTGGTTCAGTGCATACATAACATGTAGTAAATGTTTTTTATGGCTAATATCAATTTTTATGTGGGAGAAACTGCAGGACCAAAGAGTGTTAGGATAAACGAGCATGAAACATATAATACAATGGAGATATGCATCGATAATCATGAAAGAAACAGACATGAAAAAGAGAAAAATCAAAGAAGCCGCTCTCATTCTACTTAATGAAGAAAAATGTGTAGCAAACGCATCAGCAAACCGTAACCGGTTTTGTTTGCCAATACTAAAAGAAAAACGCAATAAGAACATACCAACAATAGCAGATTAAAGGAAGTCGCAGATATCATCTACAATTATCGACAATATATATGCAACACACTATATGCAAACATATAAGCAACTTTAAACACACATTATACATACAAATAAAATACAGAAAGTAATCAGCATTTGATATTCCGTGGGTAAAAACACCACCCAGAGATTTTTGTCAACCACAAGAAGGCTATTGCCATAACCAAGTAAGTCAACCATAATTTAAAAAAAAACCTACTAAAAACTTCGTGGGTTATACATTTCCCATAATTTTTTAAAATAATCTTTTTTTGACAAATATTTCCGGAATGAAAATCGAAACGTCAAACATTGTTTAAAAATGTAACTTTAAGTCAAATGCTATGTTTATATGGGATTGAGTCACATTTGATTGTAATGACAATTACATATTACCTAAAAAATTTCACAAATTTGAGATTGAGAAATTTCCACTCCGCAAATCATTTCCAAAAAATATTATTAAATAATTGCGTTAGAAAACAATGTATACCAATAAGATTGTTGACAAGGTTGTGTCCATCGAGCAAAAAGACAAAAGAGGGAATGTAAAGGTAGTGGGGGCAAACATATTGTTAGACAGGAAATGCTATTTTGAGAGGCCACATTAAACAAGGAAAGAGAGTCTCTCTCCTTGTTTGACATCAAATTTAGTTGGGTTACGTTATTGTTTGTCCCAAATGTCACATGAAATCTTATTTATATTGAAGTTTTTTAACAATTGTGTCGCATTTTAGACTATTATCGTTAATAATTAATTAAAATTTTCTCGTCTAAGACACATTCTGAAAAATATTATATAGCTACTGTTAATAAGTGTCGGAAAATTTAAATTTGGCGCATTCGCATTTCCGGATATGTCCGCCATCAGAGGCCACTTTTTTGGTCTCCTTTTCATAAGGATTAGATTCCCTCTTTTCTCTTTTTGCTCGATGGTTGTGTCACAGTATAATGAACAATCAGAATGCCCACTCTCCATGGAAAATTAAGTACGCGCAACTCCTTTGCGCAGACATTCCGCCATGTTTTAGAGGGAATCAGTGTTGTTTATGTGGTGTGTATAGACAAAATTAACCCGGTTTAATTGACTTACGGCAATCATAGATATACTATACAATTATATTAACATTGTTAAATATAATAACATAAATATAATAGAATTAAACATACATATAAAAAATTACATAACCTCTGATTACATTCTGATTGTTTATTATTCTGTGGTTGTGTCATGTCACAAAATTAGAGGTTGATTCACTTGTGTCCACGTTGTTATAGGCGACAGCCACATTGTGGCTGAAAGATGTGTGGGTGAATGTTATACCCCATGGAAATTTCAAACTCTGATTATTCTAAGTGTTCGGTATTATTAATCTGTGTTGTAAACTTTTGTATGTGTGTAGAGTGTTCCTGTTTAGTGAAAGTGTGCTGTGTGTTGCATATGTATTGTCTATGATAGAGGATGATTGGTATATAGGGTTTCTTATTCCGCTATTATTGATATATTCTTGTTGGTGACTTCTTCTTTTAATAGTGGTAACCAAAGCCCGGTACATTCTGCTAATGAGTTTGCTACACATTTTTCTTCATTGAGTAGGACGAGGGCTGCCCCTTTGATTTTTCTATTTTTTATGTCTGTTCCTTTCATGAGTCTGTTGCATCTTTCTATTGTATTCGATGTTCATGGTCCCAGATGTTTACATATGTGATCTGACAGTCACTGTTTTTGATTTTTCATACTCGATTATCCTCACACTTAGTGGTCTTCTCGATAGTGGCTTTTCCCACATAAAAGTTGTTGTTAGGTTTGGTTTTGGACAAGATAGATCTAAATATATTGTGTCTATGTCTGTTTCTTTCATGAGTGTTGTTGTATCTTTCTATTGTACTCGATGTTCATGGTCAAAGACATGTTTACATATGTGATCTGACAAAGTCACTGTTTTTGATGTTTCATACTCGATTATCCTCACAATTAGTGGTCTATTCAGTAGCGGTTTCTCCCACATAGAAGTTGTTGCAGTCATAGGGTATTTTATAGATGCATTCTCTGACCTATCTTGTGTTTTGCTAGATTTGGTTTTGAACAAGATAGATCTAAATATATTGGTTGTTTTAAGTGTTACTGTGATGTTGTACTTATTACCTATCCTTTTTAAGTTTTCTGATAAGCCCTACCATACCTGTCCTTTAAATTTAGAGGATCAGCTTCCTCTTTAAAACCCTGTGCTTTTACTTTAATCACGATAATTTGTGTTACTTAATTATGTTATATATTACAAGAAAGGAGAGGAGAGAATATAAAAAAAAGTAAGTTAGAAATTATAAAAAATTGTAATATGAAAATGTTTATAGTAGTGTACAAACTAAAAGAATTAGTAAAAGTCTAGAGAAATCTGCGAAAAGTTGACTGGTTTTTTTTTCAACAAAATATACTAGCTGATAAATTAGTTTTATGTTTTTGTAAATTTTACTTAAAATTTAATTATCTCTTAAAATGAATAGGTCCTTTAAAACATTTTATGCGTCCATTTACTTGTGTTCAAAACGACACTTAATCATTCTTCAAATTGTTTTCTTGACAACAGAACATCCTTTATCTACCCTCGTCCGCTATTATCATACATAAAGGGCCAATATCTACATACATAGTATCAAAAGCAACAAACCCAAATCAAAAGGGGAAACAATGGCCTGCTAACGACTGTCAAGGGTAAATCAAATGTTTGGATTGAAGTTTCCCATTTCCTACTAAACGTGTGGTCAGGGATGCCAGATTGTTTGAACAAATATCGACAGCTACGTCTATTTAGGTTCGCGTGTGAAAGGTACAAAAAGCTAGGATCATGCGAGAATTTAATTAATTTAAGTCCAAATTAACTGATATGTTTACGAGATGTTTTATTTTAATAGTTTTTTTAATTTACTCTATACCAAATAATTAAATGTTACAATTGAAATTGAGTTTTTGGATATTACGAAATCGATTCGAGACTTCAAGTTTTTGAACACGATTTGGTAAAATAAAAAAGGTGTTATTGGTCTATCAAACTACTTAGCTAACAAACGTCTATCTCAAAAAACTCGTATAAGGCTGTATAGAACACTGATAGTCCCCGTTGTCACATATGGATCAGAGGCATGGGCGCTAATGAAAACAGATGAATCATATCTATCCATTTTTTAAAGAAAGGTGCTACCCAAGATATTCGGAGCGGTCTGTGAGAACGGAATATGGAGGCGTAGATATAACTTTGAACTGCAGAATATCTACAAGCATACGTTTGGCGGTAAAGATATTACCACTATAATTAAGCGAAACCACCTGCAGTGGGCAGGACATGTAGCCCGGGCCCCTGAATCGAACATGATAAAACAGATTTTAACAGCGCAACCCGTGGGAATGAAAAGACGGGGTAGACCAAAGCTGAGGTTGATGGATGGGGTAACACAAGATGCGGAGAAGATCGGAGTCGGCAACTGGAAAATGCAAGCAAGGGACAGAACAGAATGGCGTAGAAAGCTTGAGAAGGTCGAGGCCCTCTAAGGGCTGTAGCACCAAGATGATGATGATGATATGGAAATGCTCTAATATTTAAACTAAAAGTAATCGGTTGTTTAGAAGAAGTAAATGATAAATGATGCTGACATTGTCTATGTCAGTACGTTTATTTAAGGAATTTGCTTTTATCTTGTAATGTGGCACATTTAAAGTAACGATCTTCTGTGAGACTTCACTAGTGTATTAATATAGTGAGTATATGTGACATATATTGCCAAAACGAGCTCTAGATTATAAAATGTCAGAACTTCGAGATGAGCGGCCCTGCTAGAGGCAAAAATTACAGGATCCCAAGGATCCACTTGGGCTATTGGAAAAAAAAAGCAATAATCATTGGTGGCTTAATAGCTCTATTAAAGTTTGTCTCTCCATCTTTTGTGCGTCGTCCGATACTTCTTTCGATTGGTGATTTGTCTATTGCTATTATGACCGATAATTGATCGACATATAAAAATAACCTTCCTAGCATCACCAAACAAACTGCACATTCTTCAGGTCTACATGCTAACCTCAGACGCGTTAGACAATGAAGGGGAAGACGTATACTCCGTTATTGAAGACACAATAAGAAATATTCCATTTATAGAACCACTCATAATCATGGGCGATTTTAACGCTAAGGTAGGAGAAACAAGAAATGATAACATCCAAAATGTAGGAAACTATGGGTTAGGTGTTAGAAACAGCCCAGGCGAACTTTAATAGACTTTGCAACCGAAAAAAGTCTGGCCATTGTAAACACAATGTTCAAATATCATGCTCATCGTTTATCGAAGTGGACCAGCCCAAATAAAGAATACAAGAACCAAATCGACTACATATTGATTAGAAACAGATGGAAGACATGTTTTACAAACGTAAAAACTAGACCAAGAGCTGAATGTGGATCCGATCATAAATTGTTATTGGCTTGCTTCAAGATGAAGCTAAAAAGAACAATGCCGCAACAAAATCAAAACAGGCTGGAGATTTCAAATCCGAAAACATTTAGAGATGCATTAAAGGAAACTAGTATGTTAAACACACAAGACAACACAGAAGAAATGTGAAAAGGTTTCAGAAACGCCATAGAAACCTCTGGTAAAAAGAACCAGAACCTAAAAAAAGATCATCAAAAGAAAACAGTGGATGACAGACAGAACGCTGCAACTTCTCGAAGAGCGAAGGAGAATCAAATCTCTCATATATCAAAACGACAACAACAAAAACGAATTAGCAAGGTTAAATAGAGAAATTAAAAGAGCATGTAGGGATGATAAAAATAAACATATAAATAAAGAATGCGAAGAACTAGAGAGACATGCAAACCGGTATGAATCCCATGAGCTATATAACAAAGTCCGATATCTATCCAGGGAATTTAAACCAATCACACAAACAAGAATGGATCAAAACCAACATATTATAAATGACGAGAAAGAGATTGCGGAGGTATTGAGAAAATATTGTCTATATGCAGATGATTCCCATAATGCAAATCACGATGAGTTCACTGCAGAGAGAGAACCAAACATTCTAAAGTCAGAGGTAGAAAAAGCAATCAATAAGTTAAAAAATATCCCATGCAAGCAAGGTTCTACTTCATGTAATACATTAAATATTAAAAGCTTTTCTATTCCGTCAGGTACCAGAAGAACAAACGGGATGTGTCCCAGGAAAAGGCACAAGAGAACACATCCTTAATGTCAGACAGCTAATCGAAAAAACTCGTGAATTAAATACTCCTATGCTTATGTGCTTTGTGGATTACACAAAGGCCTTCGATAAAGTCAAATGGCAGCAGCTATGGTCCATACTAGCGGAAATGGAAACACCCCACCACGTAATTCAACTAATTCGAAGTATATATGAAAATAATAAGTGCAGAGTAAAAATAAACAACACCCATTCCGATCATTTCAGAACAGAGGCAGGTGTCAGGCAGGGATGCATAATCTCGCCAACTCTGTTTAATATCTACAGCGAACACATTATGCGAAAGGTACTAGACGGATGGAAGGGCGAAATATCAGTAGGAGGTCAAAAAATCAATAACTTGAGGTATGCTGATGACACTTCGCGGCAAATCAGGAATAATAATCGCGGCAAATCAGGCAGAAATGGAAGACATAATTAGATGTTTGAAGGAAAAAGCAAAACATATGGACTAACCTAAATAGGAGTAAGACAAAGATCATGATAGTAGACAGAGCTCGGAATAATCTTCAACACATTAAAGAAATTGGGGGTTTTGAAATAGTAAATACTTTCATATACCTGGGGTCCCTAATAACAAATGACGAAGGGTGCGATAGAGAAATACGTAGAAGTTTGACTTTTGCCAGAACAGCTATGATGAAACTGATAGCAATTTGGAAAAACTCTAGCATAACAATACACACAAAACTAAGGCTGGTAAGGGCGCTCATTTTTCCCATAGCCACATACGTATCCGAAACGTGGACCTTAAAGAACTGGACGCTTTTGAAATGTGAGTATACCGCCGCATGTTGAGAATATCCTGGATTGATCATCGCACTAACGTATCGATACTAGAACAACATAAAGTAAAGGATATATTGCTTAAACAAATACAACAGAGATATTTGCAGTATTTTACATTTTTAGAAGAACAGGCACGATGGAAAAACTGATAGTCGAGGGCAGAGTTGAAGGAAAGAGACCTAGGGGAAGATCTCCAAGTCGTTGGGTAGACCAAACAAAAATATTGATTAACCAAAGGTTACATGAAGACGAACAACTAGCCCAGGACAGAGAAGGATGGAGGGAAATCGTGAAAAAACTGTGAAGACCTGATGGTGTCACCACATCCCAACAGGGATTAGGACTAAGGAGGAGGATTATGACAACAAGGGTCTCCCCCATTCTGCGTATGTTGTTATTCCAATCTTTTTTCTATTAAGTATCCATTCATTTATACACTACGTTATATTTTCCTTACATGTCTTCACACCTCTTTCTGTTTTTCAGCGGTTGCGATGTCCTGTTCTCAATGTTGCGCTTGATCTTATACTGGCTTTCTAAATCTCGTTTCCATCTGTTTTAATATGTCGGTTTCGTCATAGACTAATACTAGCTGATCAGGCGAACTTCTACCGCCTTTTAAATAACCAAAATAAAAAAAAACAAAAAAAAACACTCACACATATTATGCATAAAAAAAGTAAAATCAATTTAATGCTTTCTAATAAAAAATTTTTATTTTTTTTGCGTTGCATAAATATACAATGATGACGGTTTTCCGATACGTAAAAAATTGTCCATGCACAAAACATGGCAACTTTAAGTTAATTACGCAAATTTCCAACTGTTAACTTTGTGATTTGGTTATTGTCATTACAAAAATCAAAACCACGGGAAATTTTGAAAGTTTAAACTTAAATGGTATGTTCGTTGGAATCATCGGTATACGCGGGATCAAGACATCCTCCCCTTTGTTTTTTTTATTGATAATAAACTTGCATGGAAGAAAATTCAGAGTGGTACATTCAATCAAATATACATATAGAATTTCATAAAAATCGGTCAAGCCGTTTCGAAAGAGTATGGAAAGAGTATGAAAGTAAGTGAGACTAATATGGGTATTAAAAAATAGAGTTTGTTGGTAGAAGGATGAAAATTAAGGGTTATATGTATTATTTAATGGCACATCATAAAAAAAATAAAAAATTTTATTTAAAATTTTTTTAAAAAGGTTTTGGGGTGGTTAACCCTTATCATGTAGGGGTACCAAAAATACATTAAGATCTATTTTCAAATCTACCAAATATATATATATATATATATATATATATATATATATATATATATATATATATATAAAATTTCATAAAAAGCAGTCAAACCGTTTAAGAGAAGTATGGCAACTAACTTTGTGATACTAATATGGCAATTCAAAAATAGGGGTTTGTAATATGAGGGTGAAAATGAATGGGTTTTTGTATTTTTTAATCCGCATCAAATGAAAATAAAAATTTAGTTTAAAAAATAAACGGACATATCGAATATACATATTTATAAAATTTTATAAAAAGCTGTTAAGCCCTGTCGGAGGAGTATGGAGTATGTCAACTTTTTGACGTTAATATTGCTGTAGTATTGAGTTGAGATCATCAAATCAAATTCATAAAATTCGTCATAACATTATATTTATCTAGAAATCTGAAAGAGTGTTCTAAATTAACTCCATAAAGTGAAGCTTTATGCAAAACAAAAAAGAGCAAACATATTTTATACTAGATAACGTATAAAATTTTTCAAATTATTGCTAAAATTTTGCAATAAAATAATATATTAATAATCAATAAATCTGGCATCGACGCCTGGAGTATGTGATTTTTGGCAATAGAGTTTTGCAACTGCAAAATGTGAATTAATTTTAATCAGATTCCGGGAAACACCATCTGTTTGCCGCTCGTAAATGAATAAATTTCAATGAGATTATTTGGCATTATAAAGTTAGTTGAATGGATTTATATTCTGTATCTGTCTCTCTGGTCTGCTCTCTCTATGTCTTCCTATTAATGTTATTACGTTGACGTTATTGTGCGACATAAACGTTTCGTTTATGTCGCACACGGGGGAATATTCATTTTTATGATTACTATGAAAAATGGTAGATAGTAGTGGATGGTGTTCGTAAAATAATAAAATAAGTATCTTTAAAGGAAGGTGCCTTTCAATCACAGTCTACATGAAAAATAAATATGAAAAATTCAGACAGTCCTGTTCATGGACGTATAAACACAGATGGACTCAGTTATTTACATAAAATTGTGAAGTCAAAATTATTTGAATAGGTCACATTCTCAGCACCTTCAACTGTTGTCACGTTTTGTTTTAAAATTTCTTATTCGCGAGTCGCTGAAAATATTACTCCGTATTTTATACTCTACAGGTGCTATCAAACCAAAATAATAATTTATTGGTTAGATTAATATATTTAATTGTAATCAAAATATAAAGTGTGCACATAGTGTGCATTATCATTTAATAATAGCGTATAATAGATATCAATCAATTATTTTATATGTAGAAGCACTGAAAACTATTTATAAATGGCAACGGTTGTTTACATTTCTCTGTCTTATGGATCTACGTCAAACTTCAAATGCTGTTCCATGTTTGTTTACTTTTTAGTAAAAGTTGTTTTTCGATATTTTGGCTGTATTTTGAGTGATATTTGTGAAAAGTGAAATAAAATAAACGAAATATTTACATCCCGATCTCTCATTTCATTTGTAAGTACATACAATTTACATTATTTAAGATGAGGAAATGAGGAAGCGTGTTTGTTGACATTTTAATAGGCGTACCATTGGGTTCATTCATGTCCATTAAAGTATTGAATAAGATATAAGTTCATGAAATTAGTAGACATTTTAAAATTGTAAGTAGACATCATCTGATTAAAAAAGATTTATTTAGTACCTTTTTAATTTAATATGTCTTATGGATGCAAATAAATTAGTGAAATGAATAAAACTCATTTATTTTTCTATGTAGGTTTCCAAATCATATTGACGATCAAACTATTTTGGTTGCAAATTTAGGAGAAAACATAAAGATTTTTTATTATAGCATTATTTTGATACCTATTAAAAATTAACTTGAATTCAACTATATTTTATTGTATTAATTTTAAAGCAAATACAATTGTATTTTAATTTTTTTATAAAGACGTGATTTGTTAATAGTTAAACTCTCGTTTTTTTTAAATTCTCTGAACGTGTTTTTATACATTGTTACTACTTCCAATTTTTAAAATCTGAATAATTACCCGCGAGTAAAAATTGAAGCACGCTTATGCTCATTGCGGAAGCATCACATTCTATCGAAGCTTCAAAACATTGTGTATTAAAGGTATCTTATTGCTGTGTCCATCTATGTTTATACGTCCATGGTCCTGTTACATTTTTCGATGGATAAGAAAATTTTGGAATCATAACATGACAACTATATAGTTGAGAGAATATATAGTTATTCTCAGAATAAGCAAGAATAAAAGACGACAGGAGGACAAATGATGTAGAAAATTTTGGATCTTTCCCTGATCATTCAGGAAAAGATCCAAGGTAATTGTGGTCCTGGTAGAAGAAGAACATCATGGCTGAAAAATCTAAAGCAATGGTATGGAAAATCAACTACATCGTTATTTAGAGTTGTTGTCAATAAAGTCACGATAGCGAATATGGTATCCAACGATCGATAACGGTCATGGAACTAGAAGAAGAAGAAGGAGGACAAAAAAATTGCTTGAGCAGAGACTACGGACAGACTAGTGAAGCCTGAGAAGACTCCTAACTTCAGAGAATTGTGACCAATTCTGTGAGCAGAGGTACAGAACAGAAAAAATGCAAATATCTGGATGAGACCAATATCCAACTAATCAGGACTGGTTGATGATGATGATGATGAATTAATATGGCATAACTAACATAAATAAATAAGAATACTATAAATACTGGCATCAATGTTGTTTGATAATGTGCTGTATTAATTACATACTATGATTTAAATTTAAAATCCAAGAATAAACACAAAATGCAATGTTGTAAATTTTGTTTTAATTGGCTTTTTCGTTAACTTGCTTAGTTTTCTGACCATCAGTTTCTTGCTCTTGCTATTGATCTCCTTTAAGTGAGTGATTTGACTCTCGCTATTTTTACTAATCTGTTTGCTGTCACCCGATTTCTATACTTACTCCACTCATTTGTAATAAAATTAAATGACTCTTTAACTGTCGCAGTCAGAGATAGAATGCAACACGTTCTGACTTAGTTACGAAATAGATTTCAAATGTAAGGCTTAACATAAGACTGAATAGTACAAATCTAAATCTGGTGAGTGAAAGTACCTTGGAGTAATATGTAAGTGGAATCATACTTAAAGCTCCGTTATGGTTAGCTGGTGTTTGCTGGTCATCGGCTTTACTGCACTTTGACAAATATTGGGAAGTTCTTGGGGAGAAAAGTTACGTTAACAACCGGCAGGGCCGTTCCTGGCGGGTATGCAATGAATGCCCCGCACGCAGGCGCTAAATTTTAGGGGCGCCAAATATTTGGTTACCGTTACAAAAATATTCTTACTTCTAAAACAAAAAAAAGTCAGTGTTCAGTATTTCCCCGGTAAGCGCTAAAGCAATCACTTCATCCGTTTGCTATTCACTATTATAATACCAAAATTACTAATTAAATTACCACCCTACAATTTTATTAGTGTCAGCATACGACGCGCCATCTAATGCCGCACGCCACTCACTTTTAATGTTTTGTGTTGCCGGCATGCCGCCCGCGTGGTTGTCTTAAGAAAAGTTGCGCGATGCGCCCGCCTCTGACGAAATTGTCGTTTGCGCAGCAAACCATAACGTTTTAATTCAGTCGTTAGATTTTGTCTTATGGGTTAGGATGTTCTGTTCGCAATATCATTGTCATTAAAGTTTATTGTAAATACATCAAGTTTATTGTAAATTGTAAGTTTAAGGCGGCAAATAAACTGCTTAAAGTAAGTAAAATAAGTTAACTTATTTATTTAAATAAAATAAAAAGTAAAGTAAAGTAAAAAAAATAAGTAAAGTAGTAAAATTTAACAGTTTAAGAACCTTAAAATTATTCTTCGGGTCAGTTAAGTATCAATGTTTATTTACAACCATGTATGTTATCTTGACATTGAAGACCTTTTATAAAAGTTTGAAAAACCAAATTTCTAGTTTTAAAATCTATCCAGGAGGAAAGTGACATTTACCCGGATGAAAAGTGTATGACATTAATTTTCCACCCAGGTAAATTTTAACATCCTACGAATAACCAAAATGTTTGTTTAAATTTTATTAGATTTTTTTTAATTTGCATTTAAAAGATATGGTTCTGAATAAAACAGTACCTATACAAACCTCGGTGAAAAAATTTCATTCCTGTCTCGACGCTATACGCCTCGATAAACCATGTTTTTCTCTTGTTAAGAATTAAACACTTCAACTCAGTGTATAATATTATATATTGTGAATGTATATAATATACCATTATTTACAACCATATACGTAAAACATCACTTATGACATTTTTGAGAGTTGGAAAGTTCACCTTTTGTGACTGTTCTGATTTTCAGATAAAAATTGATTACCTGTTTAATTTCTGCCCAGAACAGCAAAATATTACTCAATTATTTTGGATGAATCTCCAGTTGTAGCGATGTTGAGCAGCTGACGGTCATAATTCGCTTCGTTTATTGTTCTCCATATGAAGTCGAAATTAGAGAACACTTTCTGGGTTTTTTCAAAGTTTTAAATACTACAGGAGAAGGGCTTTTCAATTTTTTAAAAGAAGAAATATTATCAAAATTTGAAATAAACCTTGATAACATGAGAGGTCAGGGTTACGACAATGGGGCAAATATGTCTGGTAAGCATGTGGGCCTTCAAGCTCAGATTCTAAAAATTAATCCCAGAGCAATGTATTTGCCTTGTTCAGCTCACACTTTTAATTTAAGTGTCAATGATGCAGCTAAAATTTCATGTGAAACTGCAGGTTTTTTTTTCAATTATTCAGGAGTTGTTCAATTTTTTTTCTTTTTTTTTTCAATTATTCACCCTACAGATGGGACATTTTAAAAAGGAATGTACCAAACTTAACTTTAAAATCAGTAAGTGAAACACGATGAGAAAGCAGAGTCAAAGCCATTCGCCCTCTTAGGTTTCAATTCCTCGAAATGTGGAAAAATTTACATGATTTGGTGGAAGATAATTCAAGAGATATGAACACGAAACATTCAGCAAGGTCACTATTAGACAAAACTAAAACGTTCAAATTCATTTTTTCTATTATAATTTGGCATGATGTGTTAACAAAAATTAATATAGTAAGTAAAATGGTCCAGAATCCAAATACAACTTTAAAATGAATGCCATACAGAAATAAAAAATCTTATTATTTATTTCACTGAAAAAAGGTTAGACAAACATTTCGAGATTTTCATGAATGAGGCTGTAGCAGAAGCAGAAAAAAGTGATGTAGAGCAAACATTTCCATTATTAAGACAAAGAAAGACGAAGCTTCAATTTTCGTATGAAGGTACAGATGAAACAGTATTCGATCCAAAACAAAAATTTAAGATCAGTTTTTATTTTCAAATTTTGGACACAATTCAATCCCTACAAAGACGCTTTGGGGGAATAGATAAGTTACACGATTTATTTGGATTTTTGGGTAATTTTCAAAATCTAGATTCTGATGTGATTAAAAGATCATGTATGGATTTGGATTTAGCTTTACAAATTCAACATGCAGGAAACGTATGCAAAGATATTGATGGTCTTGATTTGCATAATGAAATTCTGTCATACAAAGTTCTTAACCCAATCACAGACTCTGGCAAAATTTCGGATTCGCCCATAGATATTTTAAATTATATAACAAAGAAAAATTTACAATCCTTGTTTCCAAATCTATTTATAGCCTTGAGAATATTCCTGACCCTTCCAATTTCGGTGGCATCTGGCGAAAGGAGTTTTTCAAAGCTAAAGCTCATAAAAAATTATTTAAGAACGTCAATGTGCCAAGAAAGGCTATCAGATTTGGCAGTCATTTCAATTGAAAATAAAATTTGTGAAGCCATTGATCACAATGAAATGATTAATGAGCTTGCATCTGTGAAAGCACGACGTGTCATGTTGTAATTCCAATATTTGTTTTATTTTTCACTTGGTAAACAAAAGTTTTTTTGCATTGAGAGTATCTCCTTTCCGTTATTGTTTCATGTTATATTCCAGAATGCCTTATTAATTTGCGAATTGAGTGTTTTCTTTCTTACTGTTAACTTACATAATAATATTGTTTTAAAATGACCTTTTTTCTTCATTTAATTTTGAAAATAAAACCTTTTTTCAAACATGATTCGTTTTATTTTTCTTTTTACATTCATATCATATTTTCAATCATATCACAAGAACATGTTATGATATAGGTATCTTAAAAACATAATATGGGGGCGCACAAAAAATCCTGCACGCAGGCGCTCACTACCCTAGGAACGGGCCTGACAACCGGAAATTAAAAATGGAAACTATTACAATAATTCTTTGTCGAGAATAGGTACTTGTGATGTTATATTATTAAAAAATATTTTTATTTATTGAAGAGACATATTTTTAAATGTGTGTTATTTATTTAATTTATTAATTGTATTTCGAGAAGACAGCACTGTAATAAGGTAGAATAAAATAGAGTAAAATAGCATAAAATAGTGTCGTCTCGGGATGAATTGTAAGGGTCTAATCACCTTCTGAAATCCTCGGACGCTCTGTAGAAGGCTTCGAACAATGTCATCCAATAGTCCTCTACCCAAGTCCATTTAAGAGGTACGGACTTGTAAAATGTTTATCTTCGGTGTCTTGCCATGAAAAATGTAAGATATTTCTTACATGACAATTCTTCGTCGAAATAATAACATCAAATTTGCAATTGAAATACTTCTCAGCCACAGAGTATGGAAAAAAACAGGAAGCAGAGCCAATCATGGATATTCGTGAGAAACAAAAACATTTTTGGTGAAGCCGTGATTCTATTTTTGGACTCTTCCTTATTCAATAATTATTCTCCAATTAACTGCCGCGGACGAACTAAGCGCATGCCTAACATTATCCAATTTGTGGCGGCATGTAAAGAGAATTTGTGTGTTCCAATTGAAAAATAACACGTAAAATCAAAGTGCAGTTGTGTTTTTGTAGCAGTTGTTAGATATTGGAAATGGTTAAGTCGCTAATGACACCTCGACCTGATTAATTTCATTACATAGAGATTTCTGTTACTTAATAGACTCGAAAGAGAAGCAAACTTTTATACAATATTTAATTTTAAGGCGATACGAAGTTCGACAGGTCAGCTAGTTTAAAATATTTGTAGCTGGTGCACTACATTACTTTTCTACGGGAGGAACTGGCTTAAGAATGAATTATTTTTTAATTTAAATAATTTTGATAGATACATCTGACATTGTCAATGTAAGTTAAAGTTAACATATTATGGCAACTCTTCTTGTAGTGGAATCGTAAATGCATTCAGCGTTTTATTAAGTAAAATAGACGACAAAAAAGAGATAAAAGATCCAATAAAAACGAAACCTATTCATGGACAGACTAATTTCGATACCTATTTGCAAAAGGTGGCGATAATGAACCACCAACACCAAGGTGACGACAAACGAAGTAATACATATTGAGGAGAAAGAGGTAAAGGAAGCATTAAGGAAATTAGCAAATAAAAAATCACCAGGAGAGAACAGAATACCGGACGAACTCCTAAAGAACGGAGGATCAGATCTTACCGAAAAACTATTAAAACTCCAAAATCGAAAAAATAATAGAACAAAACAGAATTACTCAAGAACGGAGATCAAGCAGCCTAATACCTCTCTTCAAAAAGGGAGACAAATCGGACCCGTAAAAACTACAGATGAATTAATTTATTAAACACAACACTAAAATTAACAACCAACGTGATAACAAATAAACTAAATGAAATTATAACACTAGCAGAAGAACAACAAGGTTTTAGGTCGGGAAGATCATGCACCGACGCTATATTTATAATGAGGCAAGTGCAAGAGAAATCATCAGAATACAACAAACCTGCATATCTATGTTTTGTGGACCTTAAAAAGCATTTGACCTAATTAAAATAAAGTACGTTATTCACTTATTGTACACAAAAGAGATACCTCTAGTAATTATCAAAACGATCGAAAAGATCTACCATCACAATACAATAAAAGTAAAAGTAGAAGAAGAACTAATTGACACTATTGAGGCTGGCAATGGAATAAGACAAGGAGATTCCCTGAGTCCTCTATTGTTCAACCTGATTATGGATGAAATAATAAAAATAAGTAAGAACTAAAAAGGATACCAAATGGGAAAGAAACAACTTAAAATAATCTGCTATGCTGCTCCAATTTAATATAACCGCCAGAAAATTTAACATATTATTCCGCAAAAAAAACAAAATGCATGGTTATAACAGTAAAATTTACTAAGATGTAAATTGGAGCTAGAACGTCAGATAATAGAACCAGTGGTGGAGTTTAAATCCCTAGGGATCACATGATCTAGCTACGTAAAGCTCGAAACAGACATGGGAGATCAAGTGAACAGAGCAAACACAGCCGCAGGTTGACTGAATAAAAAATACGGAGAAATAAAAATATCGGTAACGAAATGAAACGCAGAATTTATAAAACAGTCATCAGACCAATAATGGCATACGAGGCAAAAACACGACCTGACAAAGAGAGGACAAAAAGGATGTTAGAAACAGCAGAGATGAAAACAATTAGAAAAATTAATGGTAAAACACTATGGGATATAGCTAAAAGTACAAATATACAACGTAGATGCAAGGTGGAGAACATCAAGGACTGGGTAAGAAATAGCATAGTAGAATGGAATGGTCACATAAGCCGAATGACAACAAATAGAGTAGTAAAGGCGGCAAGACATGGTTCCCCAATAGTAAGACGGTCAGTAGGAAGACCACGAAAACGATGGAACGAGAACTTACTGGAGGCACATTGAAAAACAGTCGTGCGTACATAAAAAGAAGAAGAGGAAGAAATTTAAATTAAATTTATATGGACCATTCCAGATAATTGGAATGAACTGACATGTTTTCACTACTATATTCATAATTTCCTTTTCTTAATATGTAATATTATTTTATTGCCATATATTTGTTAACATATTTACATTCAGTAGATTTGAGTAAATTCAAATATTTATACTTAAGTTATGACACAAATAATTGTACACTTATTTTAGAATAACTCAGGTTTTGCCAATATTATTCACACATCAACAACTGATAACAAGTTTATTTAAAATATTTTGTTGCTTACAACATAGTTCAGTTTACTTAACAAAACGATGACTACATTTACAATTCCACCACAAGAAACAGAATTGTCGTATATTAACCTTAACTTATATTGACGGTGTCAGATTTGGCTCTTATAATATTGGCATAATTTATATATATTTTGTACCAGACAGCATCCTTATATTAGTAATTTGTAATTTTAGCATTCAGTTTACCGTACCGAGGACCTGAGGATGCATAGTAAATTGTAGTATGCGAAACCGTTCGTCCGTGGTAGAATCAATTGATTATGAGTAAGACTTTTTATTTATTTCCTTTTACCTAGATCCTTATTGTGTTTGGCACGATTGAATTTCGATCCATAAATGTTTTTTAAAGCTAGTATTGTTGCCCCTTATAATAGGTTTCCCACTAGGGACGTCCTGTTTTTGAAATGTCATACCAGCCATTTTGAAAATGGTAGAACTGTCACTTGTTGACGTTTGTATTTAGTATACTCTAACAAATTACCATGGCAAGATATACGCTTGAACAACGTTTGGAAATTATCCTAAAATTTTATGCTAATAATCGTTCTTTTGTGAATACCTATCGTGCATTACGTGAAAGTTATGAACCAAATCATCGTCCTGATGTGCGTGTAATTCGTCGAATCGTGGAAAAGTTTGAACGTGAATTTACTTTGCACGATACGAAACCACCAACTAGACGCCGAAATGCAAGAACTCAGGACAATATTGCTGCTGTAAGAGCCAGTACAGTGTACCGGAGAATGCAAATGTGTCCCTAAATCGTCGTTCTCAAGAACTTGGACTCACCAGGACAACTTGGCGAATTCTGAGAAAACATTTAGGCCTACACCCTTACAAGATTGTTCTGACTCAAGAACTGAAGCCACTTGACCATCATAAGCGTCGTTTGTTCGCTAATTGGGCTCTAGACACACTCGAAAATAATGGCGATTTTTTCAAAAAAATAATATTTTTCGATGAATATCATTTTTGGTTAAACAGCTTTGTGAATAAGTAAAATTGTCGTTTTTTGAGTGAAAATAATCCACATGAGATTCTTGAGAAGCCATTGCATCCAGAAAAAGTCACTGACTGGGGTGGTTTATGGCATAGTGGCATCATCGGACCTTATTTTTTCGAACATGGTGTAACAGTCAACGGTGAAAAATATCGAACGATGATAACGGATTTTTTGTTACCTCAGTTGGATTAAATGGATTTGGATGACATGTTTTTCCAACAGGACGGTGCCACATGTCACATTACTGCCCCAACCATTGATTTATTGAAGGAAAAGTTCCCGAAAACATTGATTTCTCTTGATGACAAAGATCCCAGGAGAATTCAGCAACTTCGACCAGATGCTTGGCCTCCAAGAAGCTGCGATGTAACACCGTCAGATTATTTTTTATGGGGCTATGTTGTCATTGGTCTATGTGAACAAACCACAATCTATTGAAGACATGAAGAGGAACATAGAGCACACCATTCGTGAGATTAATGCGGATTTTTTTGCATAAAGTGACCGAAAATTGGGTTCATCGGATTCGCTCCTGCAAACGTAGTCGCGGTGTACATTTGAATGATGTGTTATTCGGAACATAATTGTTATCTATTATATTTTGCAATATTTTTTTTATTTATAGCAATTTTTACTGTCTTTGTTTAAAAAAAAATATCAGGATATTCTCATTGTGAGACCTCTTTAGTTAGATTGAAATTTAATATTGCCGTAGGACCGAATGATAAAGTCAGAAAAATGATGCAAGTACAAGATATACACAATATACATATTACTCTAGTTTTCAAATTCTGTCAGTATTCAACAAAAAAAAAATGAAAAAAATCACTTTCTTCTGATTGTAAATTAAATTATTTATTCCGATGTGGTACTCATCGAAATTCAAATAAAAAATCTGTATAAAGGTCGGAAAGTTAAAATCTATTGTACAATTTGTAATTGATTTCTAAGCGACATTTAAAAATAATAAGCTTTAATATTAAGATACTAGATAAATATTGAGATTTTTTTAATACTACCACATTCAATTTTAATTTGAATGCAACATCACATTAAACATCATATCGTAGCTTGTTTAACCCTGTGCCTTTACGCCAATGGAGACTCGGCTGAATATGCAGTCATCATTGTCAACCGTAAAGTTTGAAACTTTCGAGCTTTGCGGTTGTTCTGTTTTGGTTTACAAATGCATTTGGTTTGGCAGAAACTTCCTCTTCAAACTTCTAGGAAATATAGTGCGAATTAAGTGACTACTTGATCGAACATTCAGATAGAGAAGCATGTACAACGTACATTTGAAATTATGTATGACGTATAAAATAAAACATAACAAGATTTTTAAACTAACATTAAAGATGAACAACACATACTAAAATAGATAAAGCGTACATGTACTGTATTAGCTAGAAACTAGCGGACCAACTCGACATCGAGTTTTTTAAATGAAATTTTTATTTTGCGAGAAAAATTAAGAGATCAATACAAACAATATAAGCAAGAATATACATAACATTCATCAATAATAATGCAAGTAAAAAGTGTATTAAATATCACTAAATATTTCGTCGAAAACAATGTTTTTTGTTACAATGTCTCCATTTTCTGAAAACTTTTGCTTGGCACCGGGAGTTATGTAAACTTTTACTTTTTACTTTTTAATAAAAACGAAACCGGAAGTCGACCTCAAAACCGGAATGCAATTTTTAGTTCATCAAATGTCGACATGGATATCATTTAGCAGTTAATCTTGCATGCTGATCACGAATCCGGTGTCAGATTTGCTCTATCTTGACGTTTTATGCGCGTTTCGGGTCACTTCCGGTGTCGGATCGCAACCGGAAGTACATATTTAGATTCGTCTCGACGAGACCTTTCGATCCATATATACATTGTGGGGTCTAAAACTTAAAGTAAATTTTAACTTCCGGTCATCTCAAAACCGGAAGTGAATTTTTGTACCAAAAGTATATCTTGACAATCTCATACGTAATACTAATAATATTCCGAAAAAATATTTTAATTATCTAATATGGCTTTTGAGTAAAGTGGTGGACAAGAAAAGGGCTTAGCGTTTTAGTATACAGTATAGGTAAAAGTTTATGGTCGGTATGGACCTTACATGAGATGGAGTGAGAAACAACTGTTTAAAAAGAGAGAGATATATTAGGTGTCCGCCTTTTATATCACCGAACATAAATGAGTGGATATGGAGTGGATATAATAAAAAGGGGAAATTCAACGTTGCCAAACTTATTGGTTTTATTTGACCTGTTGTCTTTTTCGCATTTGAACAATGCTCCAAGATAATGAAATTTGGGCGAAATGGGTTTAAATGGCAGCTTATTGTTTTTAATTGGGAATATGCCACAATTTTACTTTACAATAAGTGTAATATAACATTTTGATTTATACTTCGGAAATCGTTTTATATAAATAAAATTTATTAATGTTTGGTATTTTAAAAACGATTTCCGAATTAAAAATCTAAACATCAAAATAAGCTTATTTTAAAGTGACATTATGCCTTATTTCCAATAAAAATATTAAACTGCATATAAATAAAAAAGCTTCGTACAAAACTATTTGCCAACGTGGCGTGTCGCGTGGTCAAATCACCGAATCAAAGCGTAAACAGGTATTTACGAATAGAGGTGGGTCATTGACGTCGCAAAACCGATTTTCGTAAACAAGTAACTATGATTTTTTAATAGTAGTTTCAAGTAAGAAACTACCTACATAAACAAACATAATGGCTATTATCGTTTATCTGTATATTTATTGAAGTGAAGGAAACTAATAAAAGATTTTATTATAACTTGAAAACTAAACTAAACAATACAAATAGTAAATCGTACCTACGTTTACATTACACGTTATTATTAAATCACGAATCGTCTAAATTGACATTTAAAAACATAAGTTTTTTTACTTTACTTCTTATTAATTGTGTTTTTCTTTTATTTAAAATTAAACCTGATTTTGAACATGTGTTCACATTTACAATACTTTATGAATATAGTGGTTAAGTTAGGAGATACATGGCGATGGTTTTTCCACCATTGTAATGGACTCTCGCTACAGGTGTACGTTTAGATGAGTCATGTCCAATTAATTGATCAAAAATACACCATGGACTTAAGTCATCTTTATCGGTTTCTTTTCTTATACTGGTTGATTTTCAATAGTACAATCTTCTTGTTCTTTAATTATAGAAGTAACCAGCTTCTTAACTCTTTCTTTTGTTTTTTAGCGTCATTTTTATCAGAAAATCCCTGCACTTTAAATCGTGAATCCATAAACGTACATAATGACAATATGCCACTGTATTCTATCCCTCTAAATCTTTTTGCTAAACCCGAGATTAGTAATTATCCCGTAATTAGTAATAAAAACCCGTACTACGTCGGATACTAACTATGGATGTAAGGTTACTGTTTGCTAAAATTTTATTGCAAGATTTTTGCAGGCAGCGTACCAGAACAATCACTGAACTATCATTCAAGTATTTTTGGCCACTCATTGTACTTGTTATTTCTTTAAAAGGCCGTAAAATTTAGGACAATTACGAAAAAATAATCCAGTCTTCATTATTTAGATTTGGTCTAAGTCTAAGTCTGTATTAACTGATACCAATGTGGAACGGATTGCCTCTTCTAACTCCGTCATTATTTCTAACATGTAATAGGTGAAGTTCTACCTAGTTTCCACGTCTTGGATTGGCCGTTTGGGATCTTTGTTATGTTGTAATTGATACTTTAAAAGCGTTTCTGAAGATAAGGTACTTTTTTGAAATGTGTTTTTTGCCGAATTGTCGAAAAAAAGACTTTTTATTTTATCTATTTGTACACGACAGCATTTAAGTGCGTCCTCCATCAATAAATTTAACGTATGAGCAAAACAATTTAAATGTTTTCATTCCAAAACATATTTAATAGCTATGACCATATTTGAGGCATTATCAGTTACTGCAAAATTTACTTTTTGTTTTAGACCCCACTGAATAATAATTTCACTAATTTTAAAAGCGATGTTTTCTGAATTATGGTTTCCAGAAAAATGGCAGCAGTCTAATTAAACCGTGTTAAACTCTAAATTTTCGGTTAAATTCGTTAAAATCAACTAGTTGATGGTTGAAGCTGGTTACTTCTATAAAAAAAAGAAAAAGAAGATTATACTATTGAAAATTGACTAGTACAAGAAAAAGAAACTGATAAAGATGATACCATGTAAATGTAAGTACTATTTGTATTGTTTAATTTATTTTTCAAGTTATAATAAATATATTCTTCGTTAGTTTCTTTCACTTTAATACTTATACACATAAACGATAATAGCCAATATGTTTGTGTACTCGCTAATATGAATACTGGTAAACAATCAACTAGTTACAGTTTACGAAAAACGGTTCCGATAAAAATTTAAAAAACTAAAGGACCCACCCCTAGTTTCTTAGCTTTACGACACAGATATGTAAAATATCTCTGATCGGAACTAATCGTCTCACTAACAGGCAAAATGGGCGTCAAGAAGATTTATGGAGGGGAGACCAAGGGGGAATATGATTGTTATCTTTGTCTATTCGCTGAAAATATGATTTTATATCTGTGTTAGATATCCTGTTAAGTTTTACCATACCGACCATAAAATTTTACCTACACTGTATAAGATAGAGGTACCAATTAAATATATATTAAAATGTATATTTAAAATTAACCTATTTTAAATAATTACATGCAACTGGATATACAATCACTATTTTGCAAAACAATGATTCATGTAAACATCATTTATGTATGTACAAAGAAATCAGGAACTGTGGCAAACCTGTAATTTAAGCCACAAATAAATTCTGTATCCTTCCTCTGGATTGCGTGCAGGTATGGTCTATTGCTGTCCTGGGCGTACAGTACCTACGAATTATATGTTTAAAATGTGATGTTGGATTTATGTATAAAACAAAATATGCCATACCAAATAATTTTGTACTCAATACTTATATTAGACTAGCGTTATTATATTGTAACAGTCTTATTTTTTAAAATAAAATATGTTTAATATAAATTTTTATTAAATATGTTATTTTACATTTCAGCATATTCATTAAAATAGCAAAAACAAA
Source organism: Diabrotica balteata (assembly GCA_918026665.1). Lineage (NCBI taxonomy): Eukaryota > Metazoa > Arthropoda > Insecta > Coleoptera > Chrysomelidae > Diabrotica > Diabrotica balteata. The sequence continues at coordinate 120,518,737 of OU898278.1, forward strand.
TCTCGGCGTTAAAATCTTACATATTAATAATCTTTCATGAAGTTGCTATCTTAAAAAAATACTTTTATTGCCACACTTGCAACACTAATTTAAAATACACTCAAACTTTTATTAGATACATATCTCGCATTTTTACACGTTACAAGGACCTATATTAAAATAAAAAAAATATTACAGGCGAATTCAGAAAACTCAGGAGTCCGACCTCCTCTTAATATTGCAGAATGTTGGAAAGAAGCCAAAACTTACTTCACTTTACCAACGACAAGTAAAAAAAAGTAACACTCGAGTTCATGATGATGCAAACCAACCGAGTTAACCGACGTAGCATTAGGTTCCAAGTAGATAAAAACGACATAATTCGTTCACTTCTACAAGGAAGGCAATGAAATGAATGTGATGTTGTTTTTTACTAATCACCATAAAAATGCAGTTCAAGAACCTTAGAGAATGTATTGATTTTGTTTTTAACAATAAAATGTGTAACGTCCCACAATATAGAAGAAGAAGATTTTAATTTGCTAATACATATTTGCGAATTAAACAACAAATATCATCATTATGACAAAATATATCAACATTTTAAATATAATTATAAAATACATAAAGTTTTATATTCCCAATAAATAAGAAAATTGTAGCAAATATAAGTTGTGTAGCAAATTATTAAAAACTGAATAAGTATCAGCTTTAGAATTCTTATTTTCTTTTCTTGGTGGGTTACTAATAATACGTAGCATCTCAAGATCTAGCTCTAATGATTTTTGTTTTCTTTATGTTTAGAGCCATTCGATACCTCTCACAGTGCTGCGTCGTACTATCAAGCAAAATTTGCAGACCTTTTCTGCTGTCCACAAGAAGTATTGTATTGTCTGCATATGTAAGATTATTCACTAGTGTTCCGTTAATTGATATACCTTCATTGATGTCATACAAGTCGAAGTTGCGATCATCTTCGACTTGTAAAAAACTATGTCAACCCCTAATGTGTCAACGTCTAAAGCATAATATTTAAGGCAACTATGGACGTGTAACAGATTGGAACGACCCATTTCTTTATGTGACACGAAGGCCAGGCGTCAAGTGCATATCAGAAAATATCTTGTCTCCTAAAATATATTAGAAGCCTTCCCACATTTGTGAAACACATAATTGCATTTAGCGAAAACTATGGAGTCCAAAATAAGAGTTATCTGACAGTCAAATTTTGGCTTTACATTTTCAGAAACACTTATATTCAAACAGTAGATTATCGCTTTTTTATAAGTGACATTGTTATAATGAGTGTGATTAAGACTGTGGTTTGATAAAGTTATAAAAAAGAACCAAAAAAACTTTTATGTACCTTAACATTGGATGGAGCTGATAACTTTTACAAGTAGAAAGTTCTTTACAGTACAGATGGAAAATGACGATATTTTAGACTTTCAAACACCTACGCCATACTTCAAGAAGAGCGTAAGTGGAATACAGAGCATGCAATGGTTAAATTTTGAACACGACAAACCTTTAACCATATTTGACAATAAAACAGCTGAAGGTATCGTAGAAGAGTTTAGATAGCCATCTATGAAACCGATTCAAACTGGCCAAAACGCTGCGCTTCTGCCAGATCTCTTGCCCTTCTGCCAGATCTCTTGCTCTTATGCCAGATCTCTTGCCAGTACCGATTGACATTAAGCTAGCTGAATACTCAAATCTTCAACAGTTACTCAACTACGTACCTCCAATGTACCATGAGTTTTTGATAAATCTGCGACATGATGGTCAACAACGACAGTGATGTCGATGAATCTTAATTTAATTATGTATTAGTACTATGGTGAAGAATAAATTTGTACAAAAAGTTTATGATCTTTTTACATTTTTTATCTTTATGTTGCATTTCTTAGACACAAGTGCTAGTTAGCAACATAAAAATAGCTCCAACATGAGTAAAGTCAATAAAATTATAAATTTTTTACCAGTAATAATAATAATGCCTACAGTTACTAACCAGGAGAAGAAAAACTAGCATTAAAAAATCATGGCAATTACAGTTAAGGCTCAATTTTGAACGGCATTTACTCAAAATTTACTTTTTGTCACTTATACCCCATTACTTCTAGGGCCCTCAATTCGACTCCTTAGGTGATCAACATTTTTAACGAAAGTGGAATAAACTAAGGACTGAGGAAACCCCAAATGAAAAAATGTAGAGGATTTAAAGAAAGATGTTTTTTCACTAATTTAACAGGGAATTGAAAAGGATTTTTAATATCAAATATCTCAGTCGCGAACATTTAAAAGTCTTCTTGCGAGTGATACATGAACGTGTCTACAAAAAACTAGACGATAGAATAACAGGAAACCAACTGGGATTTAGAAAAGATTTTGGAACTAGAGAGGCATAATTTACTGTACAAACACTCATATAACGGTGTCGAGATGTCAACTGTGACGTATTCATATGTCTAGTTGAATTTCAGAAAGCCTTCGACAAAATACAACTCAGAAGGCACGCAAAAATATTACGAAACAAAGAAATAGATGATCCTCCTAGTCAGTCCTAATCCCTTTTGGGATGTGGTGACACCATCAGGCCTTTACAGTTTTTTCACGATTTCCCTCCATCCTTCTCTGTCCTGTGCTGGTTATTCAGTTCCATGTAACCCTTGTTTAAACAATATTTTTGATTGATCTACCCAACGGCTTTGAGATCTTCCCCTAGGTCTCTTTCCATCAACTCTACCCTCGACTATCAGTTTTTCCATCGTACCTATTCTTCTAGCAATATGTCCAAAATACTGCAAATATTTTTTCTGTGTTTTTTAAGCAATCTATCCTATACTTTAAGTTGTTATAATATCGATACGTTAGTCCGATGATCAATCCAGGATATTCTTAACATGCGGCGGTATATCCACATTTCAAAAGCGTCTAATTTATTTTTATCCGCTTTCTTTAAGGTCCACGTTTCGGATACATATGTGGCTATGGGAAAAATGAGTGACCTTACCAGCCTTAGTTTTGTGTGTATTGTTATGCTAGAATTTTTTCAAATTGTTACCAGTTTCATCATAGCTGTTCTAGCAATAGTCAACCTTCTACGTATCTCTCTGTCACACTCTCCGTCATTTCAAAGCCCACAATTTCTATAATGTGTTGAAGATTATTCCAAGCTTTGTCTACTATCATAATCTTTGTCTTACTCCTATTTACCTTTAGTCAATACGTTTTGCTTTTCTCCTCCAGACATCTCATTATGTCTTCCATTTGTCCAAGTATCTTCAGCATATGTCAAGTTACTAATTTTTTGACCTCCTACTAATATTCCACCCTTCCATCCGTCTAGTACCTTTCGCACAATGTGCCTGTCATCCCTGCCTGACACCTGCCTCTGTTCTGAAATGATCGGAATGGGTGTTGTTTTTTTTTTAGAGGATCAGGATGTCAGAATTAATTCAAAATTATACCGATATCAAAAAGCCATAATACGAGTAGACCAACAAAAATCTAAAGAGATACCTATAAGAAAAGGAGTACGACAAGGATGTGTACTGGCCCCTCTAATTTTAATATGTGCTCAAAAGAGATGTTTAAAGAGACACTCGAAGACATCAATAAAGGTATATCAATTAACGCAACACTAGTAAATAATCTTAGATGTGCAGACAATACAATACTTCTTGTGGACAGCAGAAAAGGTCTGCAAATGTACTGTGAGAGGTATGGAATGGCTCTGAACACAAAGAAAACAAAAATTATGATTGTCAGTAAGAACAAGACGAAACAATCAATTTAGAGAAAGTACCCAGATACAATTACTTGAGATGTGAGCTAAATTACCAATGGGACCGTAGCATTGAAATAAAACGACGCATTGAGATAGCCAATACATTCGACAAGATGAAAGCAGTATTATGCAAAACTGGTAATAGAAATTAGAGCTAGATCTTGAGATGCTACGTATTTTCTGCCCTTTTATATATAGTTGAAGCCTGGACAATTACGGACGCAACTAAAAAAGACTTGCCAGATTTGAGATATGGTGTTATCGAAGCATGTGGAAAATATGGACACAACACGTAAAAAACACGGAAACAATAAGAAAGAGGAAAAAAGAAATACTTATACATAGAAATACTTATCCTTCTTCTTCTTCTTCAGCCTTAAGCAATACAAATTTGGACATAGGTCTCCCTCCAAATCAATCCGGTGTCTTCTATTTTGCGCCACTTGCTTCCAGTTCTGTCCTCCGATCTTCTTAATATCATCCGTCCATCTCATTTGTGGTCTTCCTCTGCTGCTCTTTCCTAACCATAGTCTCTATTGTTGTATTTCGTGGTTCCATCTCGTATATTGCTAACACGTGGTTTAAACTTCCCCCTAGACGACTTTATACGTGGAAGTCACCTGTAGATACAGCGAGCAATATCATCAGAAACCAGATATATTTTATTCTCAATAACAAAAGATTCAAGAACAGCTGACTTCGGCGAAGACCTTCCCAGGAGCAGACGTCTCATCGGACCACAACCCATTAGTGGGCCAGATAGAACTCAAACTAAAGAAACTCATCAAAAATAAACCTAAACAGAACCTGGATTATGACACTCTAAAAGACCCCGTAGTTCGTCAGAACGTGAGAGATACAATGAGACAAAAACTAGAAACGGCTCAACAACAAGAACATAGTGTAGAACAAAAATGGAGTTATAGTAGATAGGGTTCCTTCTGGAGCGGAAGTGACGTCACACGTCGATCGTCAAGCGTACGTATCCTCATGGGCCAAGGCCACGCCCCCCTCGTGACGTAGGAACGTGCCTAGGGTCTCGAGGCCACGCCCCTCGACCAATGGTGACGTAGGAATGTACCTCGTGTCTCTAGACCACGCCCCTCGGCCAATGGTGGCGTAGGAACGTCCCCCCATGTCTTGCTGACCAATGGTGGACGTTCTCGTGACGTCGGAACGTGTCGTCGACCAATGGCAGCATAGCAGCGTCAGTGGTGGGAATAGCAACACCCCCAGCGACCAATGACAGCTCAGAATTTGAATAAACATCATAGAAATGGCGGTCTAGCGATGAGGAACCAATGGTGACATAGTAACGCCCTCCTCGTGACGTCGGAACGTGTCGTTGACCAATGACAGCATAGCAGCGTCAGTGGTGGGAATATCAGGCCAATGGTGGCATAGTAACGCCCTCCTCGTGACGTCGGAACGTGTCGTCGACCAATGACAGCATAGCAGCGTCAGTGGTGGGAATATCAGGCCAATGGTGGCATAGTAACGCCCTCCTCGTGACGTCGGAACGTGTCGTCGACCAATGACAGCATAGCAGCGTCAGTGGTGGGAATAGCAGACCAATGGTGGCATAGGAACGTCCCCCAATGGCCTGCTGGCCAATGGAGGACGTCCTCGTGACGTCGGAACGTGTCGTTGACCAATGGTAACATAGCAGCGTCAGTGGTGGGAATAGCAACACCCCCAGCGACCAATGACAGCTTAGAATTTGAATAAACAACATAGAAATGGCGGTATAGCGATGAGGGACCAATGGTGTCATAGTAACACCCTCCTCGTGACGTTAGAACGTTTTTCTCGACCAATGATGCCACAGAAACGTGTCCTCAACCAATGGCGGACATCCTCGTGACGTTGGAGGCCAATGGTGTGCATCAACGGCCAATGAGAAAGACGTGCATCGACTAATGGTGGAGTCGTACCACAATATTAACGAAAAGACGCCCCCAGTCCCCCCCATTCCCCCCGAAAAGACGTTCCCAGTCCCCCCATTCCTCCCGAAAAGACGCCCCCCCAATAATAACGAAGCTACACGTCCAACGTAACCAATGAGAACGATGTACAATCGCTGGTCGGTGACTGCGTTCTATGAATTGACAAAGAGAAGAAGACGAATGACAGACAAAGAGAGCAATTTTTCCTCGTATTTTTTTGTAATTAAAACCTACAACCATTAGCGTAAAACTTCTAAATTTTTTCAATTTATATTTTACGAGTTACCTCGTATATATTTTATCGATTACCATAATAACAAAAATTCGTTTATTTTTCAATTTATACTTTACATGATCAGTTGAATGCTACTGAGAATAATGACATCATCGGATACGCCGGCTATTAAAAATGTCTCACGCGATCACGATATATAGCCGGAAACACGTGCACATTCCAATTCGATTATTTAATGTAAGATAAAATATATTCGCATGGAGGCAGGAAGCAGGTGCATAATCCGTTGTATTTAATAATTAAGCCGGCATGTGATGCATAAATGAATAGTCTTACGAAATATTGCGCAACATAGTTTTAGCGTGGGAGAGGCAGTTAGATAAATAGCAGACGCTATCAATTACTCAGTTATAATTCATGTTCCGCGCTAATACGTCAAATGTTATATAATATGCCACATCCTACATTGAATACTATAAGTCAGGTTGGCCGAGTGGTCAAAGGCGTTGGATCTAAGCTCCGATACCCGAAAGGGTGCGTGGGTTCGAATCCCACACCTGACACATTTTTTTAATAAACTCTTTATTCGTCTTCTTATGCCACGTCCTACGTTGAAATATGTCCTGCGTAGAATGTTACGATATCCCCACTTATACGTTGGAGTGGAGAGGTAAGAAGATATAATTAAAAGTTTTCATGTTCACAGCTTTATTTCGCGAAACGTAGGCATTACAACATGAACAGTGTGGAAGTAAAAGCTAAAAGTGAAGTGATGCTGCTTAATACTTTGTATAATTTTGAGAATTTAAAAGTATTAGTTGGATTAAGTTCAGCTCAATCATTTGAACCAGGTGTTAAATTAAGCAGCGAGAATAATGAGATATTGTTCGGTATATGTGATTGGATCCGATTCATCGATGAACTTAATCGTAAATATAATCAGTTTTTCCTCATGCCTCTACAATGCTATTGTGAAGATGAACCTCCAGAATGTTGTGAATTTTTAGCAATTGAAACTCAAGCTACAGATCAACTTAAATGGCTCAATGTTAAGAAACTTGGTGTTACTTTGCAGATATTTGAAAAAGATGTTAAGAATCTTATTGAAGGAAACGAGAAGTTAATTTTACCACGCATTCGTTTCCTCGATGGACTGAGATTTTTAGATTACTATTGTAATGCGTTGAAAATTGCTACTTCATTCAAAAACGATTTACAACCAATAGACATTTTATATTCATTTTGTGAGGCTTCTTGTGATACTAGTATTTTAAGTTTAGCATTAAGGGAATATTTGTATTATTATAATGAAGATACAATTAGTGATTTAAATAACAGTATTTTTGAATAAAGGATTAAAACATTTATTTCTTTTTATTATACCATGGTAGTGGGGGTGATTAAGGATATTATTTATATTGACCTATGGAGTGAAAGACATTTATTTCATCAATGTCCACCGTACGGTGTAGATTAGAAGAGTTTTGGGAAAAAATACAAAAGTTGAAGGCGGATATACAGTGGTACGAAGATAGAACCGCAATCGAAAAACAATTTGCAGCGTTCCATTTGTCAGATAGAAAACTAACAAAAACACAATACCCGTTAAAAAGAATTCAACCCACAAGATGTCTCAACTAGCACCATTCATCATTCTCACAGCTATTGCTAACAATGTACTCTATACAAACGTACCAAACAATGTTAAGAACATGGCGATATGTTTTAATGATGTAAAAACTGATTGCAATCGAACTGAATGGACTCTAATGGATCATGAAGTAGTGAATAATGGGTGGCTTCCAGTATTTTTCAAAGCAATACCAAAGTCAGGAGGAACATTCTACAAGATCATGCTAATATCCCCAAATAACACCGAAAGTGATTCAAAATGGTACAAGACTAATAATAATGATGATGATGATGATGTCAGCAGTCAATTATCAATTATACTCTTAAGCATTATATTCATAATAAATGTTTTTATAGCGAGTAATATCATTATAAAATTTTTTGTAAATCGCAAATGCGAATCATCTTGCATTAAAATAAATATGTAAAACTGTTAAAATAAAACTAAAATAAAACTTTTAATCTTTTATTAAAAAAAAATCCAATTTATATAGGTAATATTTTGTTACACAGCCATTGACGGAGGTGATCCACATTTATCGAGGAGCAGGAAAATAGTCCAGTAGCGTGGCAGTTGTATTCATGTGGAGCAAAGCCTCCAGTGGAGTATGGAGAATCATCAAACTTGCAAACATCAATAATTATGGGACAGACGTCAAGCATATAACATTTGTATCTTAAAAATTCTGCTTGTTGTTCTCCGCGAACGTAGATGTAGTCAGCTGCATACAACAACTTAGATTCCAGTATTTTATTTATTTTTGAATATTTAACATCTCCATTAGAATACCGAAGACCATGCACGTTTTTCTCCAAGTACACAGCAGTCTTCTTATCTTGATTACTTAATGTAGCAAACGGTTGTGGAGGTTTAAATATATAATGGCAATGTTTAAAGCCAATTTCAATGCTAAGTTCTTTGGGAACAAACCACCCATCTACGGTGAATCCTTGAATGTCAACTAATGCGATCCTCATGATGGCTGATAGTATACTGAATTGGATATGATTGAATAAGTCAAGTTAAATGATATTTTTGATAACTTCAGTTAGAGGAAAGTATTCGAGTAGACTGTCGTGGACAATTAAACAGTACGCTCGAGTGCCTGCAGGAAAACCTTCATCTGCTTCGATTTCCAACTTAATATCAACGGTTCCCGATCTAAATGACGTATCATCCTGTTTGGAGCAGTCGAAAGTAAACAAAGCATATTTTTTAAAAGCATTATAATCCAAGATTGGATGTTTTGTTGACGAATGAGTATAACTGGGAAAGAATTGGGTATAGTTGTAGTGAGCTATAGCATAATCATTTTTCGCAAAATCCAATTGCATTCTCTCGTTAGGCCAATATTCACCATTAATAACCACTCGTACGCTGGACACCTTAATGTTATCGAATAACGTTGGATTGGCGTGAATGTCATCTCGTTTAGAAGTTTGAAAAGCTACAATGACATAGCGTGGACGTTCAACAGCTGAAGTTGTCTTTACACTCCATATCTCACGTCGGGATCCAGCCGTAAGTGAAGGTAGTTCATTAAGTTCCCATTTACGGAAAGGTATAGTTATCGGTGTATTATTCTTAATCGGAGTCATTAAGTCAATTTTCACATCGTCATTCGGAAAGACATGTTTGACCTTCAGTTCCATGCTGGTAACAGTTAAAGACACTGTTGTTGTTGTTGTGGCATTAGGTTCTTCTACTAAAATACTGTCTCTATCATTACGTGCTCGAACAAATCGAAACACTTGACGACCATAGGTTAATTTATTGTAATCGTTGAAAATGTTGAAAATATGTTTTATCGGAATCAGTAAACTAAAGCTGTCTCCCGATAAATGTGGATTATTCGGATAGTTCCATCCTGCAGTACTGAGAAACTTGGAATCTTCAGGAGTATAACACAGCAAACTGCGAATAGTGCTGACTACACCTGGATCTCTAACTATTTCCATGTCATGTGAACTTTGGATATATGTACATGTATCAAACAAGAAGGCTCCAGCATTCGGTGCAAGAGAAACAGTTCCATTACCCACTTTTTTTATACTTCCTTTAATTTCCAAAAGTGTTTCGTGTATGGCAAAAAATGCATCTGATTGATTTATGATAAACTCGACAACGTCGCTATTGTTAAATGACTTGATGTAAGGTGTATATGTACGAAATTCTTCTTTTCTAATAGTATCGTCGAACAGAGGTTTCTGGTAAAGATCTAAAATAGGTGGTTGAGGCTCCTGAACCTGTCGTCGAATGTATTGACGTTTTGACATCTTTTAGCTGTAATCCAATGGCAATAAGAAAGGCTTTATTGGCAGCAGACACGTCACGTCGCTTGCAAGATTTGCGTGAGACTAATGGATATTGATGTGTAGAGCTTTGTTTTATAATTAAACCCATCTATATCGTTTCCTTAAAATCCAAATGCAGCGTACTTTTCTCTCCTCTTAAGTTGACCGGTCTTAATTCTTGATCAACTACACTAACGGTAATTTTGGTAATGTCACGTATGCTGTTGCTTACTGGTATGTATATTGGATTATGAGGACGTTCGTCAATAGAAAAACCTGGATCAACACTTATCGGAAAATGTAGAATGGTGTGCGCAGGTCTATCCTCGTAGAAGGCTCCTTCGGTAATGTTGCATTCAAACAGTAGACTCGATACTTTTATAATGTTTACAGGTTGATCTGAAGAATGCATTTTTCCTGGTTCCAACACTCTATTTGAAGAGAAGCCCAATAATTTTCCAAGACTATCGTCTTTCTCGAAAGTAATAGTATGATCTTGACAGAAAATTTCACATTTAAGCGTATTGTTGTTCGGTCTTAAAGTAAACTCTCGAACCGAATTGTATTTATGCATTAATTCATTTCGAATGTACGCTTCTATATCAGTAATTTCATAACATCCCGATGGAATTTCAATATTACGCAACTTTGTACGATCATTTTGCTCATAGAAATAAAACTTTTCACCATCGATGTTTGGAATTGAATTAAATGTATGAAATCCCAGCACTGCTACATAATATTGTCGAAACGGATCAAGCACAAGAGGCACTTGAGGAGTAAACGAAAACTCGTTTGTAGTACTTGTCAAGGTCAACAATCGAGACATGACTGATATGAGGTAAAAGGTGTAGTAATTTAAATACCAAAATATTTTAAAAACTTCTTTATTTTTTTAATCATACTGTTACATGTTTGTGTTTTATTTATATTTTTCTCATAATACGGTACTCCACAAAATACACATTCACTTTCCATAAATCCACAAACATCACACCATACATGTTTATCATAGTCTTTCTTGCAAGGTAAGTAATCTTCTAGTACACCACGAATATCTTGGGGCATTTCATACCAAACACCACTCGTTATATTTTCCATAAAAATGCGAATAGCACGTCTCAAAAATTCGTTAGATGGTTCCATTGTAGAGAAACTTTAAACACAAATGTCCGCAGTTTATTTGGTTATAACTTTGATATTGATCGTTATTGTAGAAAATTCTTCCACCGTTCAAGTAGGAGACTAGTTCTCGCGGTGGCTTCAAGCAACCATATGAGTCAAAGTACTCTATGTCGTTGTTTATCTTTTTGTAAGCTACCCAATGTGTACCGAGGTTTGTGGAAATGTCGAGATTAATTATAGCACATTCATGTTTACGAGGGTTACGTGGTAAATTATCTCGCATAAACACACCACGAAAATTTGGAATTTTAAGTAGTTTAACAAATTTTTTCAAGTCCACGTTGGTTAAAGGTCTATTAGGTAGCTTCAGCGGGAGTTTTTTGACTTTTTTAAATATAATCCAAAGCCACCTTTAGCGTTTTTTCGTAGGTATAGTCCTTTGCCTAGGTGTTCCATAGCTTTATTGTGACGTTTATCCTCTTCTAGTTTCTTTTGAGCATTCTTTGAGTCGATTACAGACTTGGCAATAGCGCTCGCTCCTCCAGCCAAACTGCCGAGAGCGGACAGGCCTGCGAAGATGGGGATTAAAGGTAAAAAACCACCAGATTTTGCTTCAAATGGAATGATTCTTGGAACTCGTACATTTTTCTTTCCACCTACATTCTTAACGGCTGTTCTAGCTGCTGCAAGTGCAAGTAGGGCGGATTTACGTAGATTTGGTGATGGCGGAGCACGTTTCAATGTTTTGATAATTGGTTGTAGCACATGTCGCTTAAATGAACCAACACCTTTACCACGTTTCATACCCATACCCAGTTTTCGTTTAGCTTTCATTGCTGTAGTAGTTAACCAGGCAGCGGTTTTTTCACCCAAAGATGCGTCTTTTGCTTTAACTCGTTCCCACGCTTTATTTTCCAACACCCAATCTGCTTTATGTCGATCTTTCAATGAATTACTTTGGGAATATGCGAGATCGTGATCTCTCGCAGCTCGATCTAACGGATTTATCCCCGGATCTCCACGAGCTAGACGTTTCTGTAATTTAGTTCCAGGTCCTAGATATTGGTAACCAGGAGCATGCAATTCAAACGGTAGACTATTGATCAGAGAATTCAACACTCCTTCACCTTGAACGACCAACATTGAATTGAATCGCTTTTTGCAAAATGTCTTTATATAACCATGTGTACAAAATACATCTCAATCACAAGATGAAGGTCATTCAACAAGACAAGACACTAGCAGTGGAAAACTTGGATTTTGTCGACAACGTGACAAGAACCAGCAAACATGGTGCATTGCTACCACATTCATTTCGTGCTATCATATGTGGCCCAAGCGGATGTGGAAAAACTAATGTTATGTTGGCATTACTTTTTAACCTGAATGGCGCTAAATTCAAAAATGTTTACGTTTATTCAAAGTCGTTGTTTCAGCCCAAGTATCAATTTTTGAAGGAAGTGTTGGAGTCTGTGAAAGAAGTAGGTTATTTTCCATTTAAAGATAATGATGATGTTATAAGCCCAAGTAAAGCTAAACCAAACTCAATATTCATATTTGATGACGTATCAACGGATCCACAACAAACAATACGTGAATATTACTGTATGGGTAGACATAAAGACATTGATTGTGCATACCTATGTCAATCATACAGTCGAGCAGGCAAACAACTTTTACGTGATAATGCGAATCTTATTGTATTGTTTAAGCAAGATGAGCTCAATTTGAAACACGTCTTTGATGACCACGTATCACCTGATATGACATTTGAGCAATTTAAACAATTTTGTTCCGAATGTTGGAAGGACAAATACGGTACATTCGTCATTGTTAAGGATTTCGATATTTCTAACGGACGATATCGTAAAGGTTTCGACAAGTTTATAAAACTGTAGGTATGATCGAAAAACACGCATTGTATAACAATATGTCAGACAAAGAGGTAGCTGCGCGCACGCGTAAAGTTGCCGAACTAGCTCGTGTCATTCGCAAAAAGTATTTGGCATTAAAGTTAGGTAAAACAGAACAAGATGAGTCGCTAAATAAACTCTTTAAGCCCATAGCTAAACCTCTAACAGATATTGCGCAATCGTCAAAAACGTTGCATCATGCTATTAATAACAAGCTTAGACACGTTAAAAAAGAAGAGGTGAAAACGGAGGAAGAGATAAAAAAAGAAGCCAGAGATGATGATGTATTTTCCGATGCAGTATCAATCGATCAAGTTAACGAACATGACATATTTGATCCTAATAATGTTTCGAAAGAGGCTATTGATGAATATATCGAGCAATATCCTCCAATGAGCCATAAGTATATAAAAGAATTTTGGATGAAAGATAATAAAATTGATAAAAACTACGGACCTATTTACAATGATGAAATTGGCTGGATGTTGGGTAAACGACGAATAAACTTTAACAAAAACAAAGGTAGTATACAAGTTATCAGTGATGGTAGTGGGGAAGGAGGATGGGTGCCGGGAACGCCAGGTCTATACCAACTAATTTTCTATGATAACCCTGAAGATTATAATGATACAGATTTAAAGCACTATAAAAGTTTATTAAATAGTACAGAAGTTCATCTGGATTCCAAAGGTCGTCTTAAAGGTGCAACTGGGAAAAAATATCATCATATTATCAAACCGCTATTTAAACCTACCGATGAAACAACAAAGAAATCGCCACCGAAAACTCGATCTACTGCATTAAAGAGACAACCTTTCGAAGGTCTTGTTCGTTTAGCAAAAACGACTCGTTCATCATCGATGACAACGTCTCCTCGAACATCGTTATCTTCACCATCTAGCTCCAAAGGGTCAGGGCTCGTCGATAATTCTCATTTGATCTACAACGATAATCCTATTGAATATGTATATTGGGATGATCCAAACGAACTATGCGACAGACTCAAATTGCTGGTTGCTTCCCAAGAAGCAGGAAACACATCCCACAATAACGAAATTGTTGCCATTATCAACGAATTACGTGAAGCAGATATTATATATTAATGTTTGGATTATTGGAACATCATTTCCAACATGAGTGTTGACAAGTTTGGTCGTCATCATTACCGTTCTAATGAACAAGTTGTTAAAAAGCTACGTGAAGGCTTAAAGCAATCCATTTTGGATTTACAAAACCAGATACATGAAGTACATAAAGACATTACACGAGATCCTCCTGTAGCAGGTAATCATCTTTCCAATAAGAAATATGTAGATGACAGCATTGTTCGTGCGAAAACTTTTCTAAGAAAAGAGATTAATTTGATACAAAAAAATAGAATTCAAAAAGATACTCAACTCGAACAAAAAATCTCAAACTCCATTAGTAAAATAGAAGTTAATTTAAGTAAAAAAGTTAACGAGTTGTCTGATGAGAATAAAATGACTGCTTCGAAAATATCTGATTTATCAAAACAAATGCATGAATTTAAAAATGATCTTGATATATTTAAACAAGAAATGACGAAGAATATTACAGATGCCGCCAACCAAAATGCACAAATTATGATGAAAACGTTGGAAATAGAAAAAAAGATTAAAACGGCGGATCTTAAATCACATGATTTAGATGAGCGTCTTAATGTAATGGAAGATTACCTCTTACATTATAAAGCTAACGGAACAACGAATTAGCGTTAGTTCAAAGAATCGAATCGTTGGAAGCTAGACATGGCATTTACCGAGGAGAAGATACAACTAGTTAACGAGCTACACAAGCCTGCACGAAAAAATTATCCTCGTCGACGAACAATCATTAAAGGACTAGACGATTTGTGGCAAATGGACCTTGCTGAGATGAGGCCTTATGCCAGTCAAAATAAATCTTACAAGCTCATTCTTGTTGTAATTGATTGTTTTTCAAAGTTTGTGTGGACTCGACCATTAAAGACGAAAACAGGTGAGGAAATTACTCGAACATTTTCGGATATTCTCGCTCATACTCGACGATGTCCGAAAAATTTACAAACAGACCAAGGCACAGAATTTTTTAATTCCAAGTTTCAAAATCTCATGAAACAGCATAGTATTAATCACTATAATACCTTTAGTGTTAAAAAAGCAGCCATATGTGAACGTGTTATTCGAACATTGAAGGAAAAACTTTACAAGTATTTCAGTCTTAATGGAACTTACAAATGGATTGATATCTTGCCTCAAATTACAAAAGAGTACAACAACACAAAACACAGCAAAATTCGACTTAGACCTATTGATGTTAATAAATCTAACGAAAATGAAATTTTACGAAAATATTATACTCACTTGAAAATTGCCGGTCCAAGAAAATTGAAAGTTGGTGACGTGGTTCGCATTAGTAAAAATAAACACATTTTCGATAAGGGATATAAACCGAATTGGACAACAGAACTGTTTAAAATTACTGAAATTAAAATAACGAATCCCACAACATACTTGATTGAAGATATGACTGGAGCGCCTATCAAAGGAGCATTCTACGAAGAAGAATTACAGAAAACAAAAAATAAAGACATATATTTAGTAGAGAAAGTACTGCGCAGACGTGGAAATAAGATGTATGTTCAATGGTTGGGATTCGATAGTAGCCATAATAGTTGGATTAACGTTAAAGATATCATTTAGGATCTACTTTTACATACACCGCGTAGATATACACTAAATGAGTGGGGGGTGACAAAAAGTATAAATTTCATAAATGCTGCAAGCTCATGCCCAGTTGTTCCTGCCAGTTCATCAATATGAGTTCTCAAGATAGTGGTTATAGTTCATCAGACGATATGGTGGTAGCTGCTGATTCACCATCAGATGATATCGATTATGATGCTGAATTAGATAGAGTTTTGGCGAAATTCGAAGAAGCAGCCAAAAATGAACCATATTATTTACTAGAAGCATCCTTTCCGCTTGTCAACTGTATAATCAAAGTTGGCCTTTCTCCAGCTCGTCATTTCTCATCAGCCATTATTTTGTGTCAGCACAACAAGAATGCAAGAATTAGTTTAAACACGTTCGAGTGGGATGATATAATTGGAATTTTTAAGCAGAAGATTTGCGATTTCTTTAACAGCACCTCTCAAGATGATTACAATCCTATCGAGTTTCAGTGTGGAGGCTATTGTAAAATTAAACAAATAGTGTATGATTCAACCAAGTTCCTTGTTATTCAAAAGCATGGTCTGGAATACTATCTAGATGAAAGTGATGTCAACCAAATCCTAGAAGTAAACAGCAGTCTGGTGTGTCATCGTGTATCGTTATTGGATAATTTACACTTTTATGCTTATTATAGAAATGTTATCGATTTGATACAATCAAACTTTTGCAGCAGAAGCAGTTTATATGGACCACTTGAAGCTCTAACTGCGTTTTGCGAAATTTCCACAGACTCTTTGTTAAGTAATGCTTTAAGAGAATATTTATATTATTATAAAATTAAAGTTGTAAATGATTTTATGTAATAATCAAAATAAATGCTATTTATGCAAACATGTCTTTTTTTATTTTCACGTTGAATGTCTCACAACGCTGGAAAAGATAAGCTGAGACTTAAAATTACAGGAAAACAATGTATATTTTTTAGAGTTTTTATTTTCTACTTATAATAATTACAAATGTTGATTTTCACCAAATTACAATTATCATTCTACATATTCATTTAACAAATAGCCAGTCCATTTTCGTGTGGAGATTGATAAAGCTATAAAAAAATTGGTTATGTTTTCATTTATTAATTTTTGTTTTTACTCAATCATTGTGGTTTCATAATGACCCCAAGGTAAAGTGTCATGAGAATTTTGTTGCAAGTAACGTTTATCGTCATACGGACTTAATGCAATTTTTTCTTGTGTTATTGTAAAAAGATCATGGGCGTAGGAACGAAACGTTGATTGGGAAACACTTTTAGTTGTAAATTCGTTTAAACACTTAACATAATCGTCGAAAGTAATGTCATTTTTTACCGTTGAATATTTTACACCCTTAGATTTTTTTGTGACGCCTAAATTATTTGCAAGTCTTTCAATACTAGCATCATCCATATTATTCTTGTATTTATCCCACAATGCATTTCGATCCTCATCCGTCGTACTAATCTTAAACGAATACATTTTAGATCTAAGTCCGACAAAATGAGTCATAATGCGACCGTTTGCCTCATCTTTCATCATTCCGAGAACTTTTTTGTTGACTTGAGGTATTCCATAAATATTATTCTCAGAATAGTCTGATGTATCGAATTTGGATAAATTTGCTTTAATAACATCTCTGTAAACGTCATCACATTTTAATTCATAGATAAAACTATCAGTGTCCCCATACATTAGCTTACAATTTTCAACTCCCATATATGGCAGCATAAAGTTATAATGAAAATCGTACATACACACTTTGGATATATCTAAAATTGACATGCCGATGTACAATGGTTTGTTGAAAATGAGCTCTGTTTTGTTAAGTTCGATTGCCATTAAATTTTCATTAAACACAGTTCTATTATGAAATCTTGGACTAGCAATCAAATTTTTCGCTCCATATCTTCCATCCCATTTTGATACAAGTTTTACAATGCGATGTTTCCTAATGTTTTCCATCGTTTTACCGAAAATGGCGTTGTTGGCCAACTTAAAAAGATCTTTCTCAAATGCCGTTGTTGCTGCAGTTCGCAATTTTGTATTAAGATCGATATATGGCTTAAGCCAAGCGCTCTGTTTGAATTTCAACACTTTATGGATTTTTGTTAGTTTGAGTCCTGCATTCAGAGCTTGTTTTAGATTGCGATAATGCAAAGTGTACTCTTTTTTATGGTACAAGGTGGTCATAAGTTTTGGAAGCTTACTTCTTGGTGGCACACGATGTTCGCAACAAAACGGTAAATCTCGATGTAAGTCATGCAAGTGTTCTGGGTATTCCAAATCTACTTGTAGTATGTATCCTGTATCTCCATCGTCAGGAATAGACAAGACATCAATATTGGTATCGACCCACTCGAAACCCCCATATGGTAAGAATTGAGACATTGCCCAACCATACAAATTGTTGACATCTAAATATAGCACATATTTACTAGGCTTTGATGGATCATAATTATGCATGTATTTGTTATTTGCCTCAGAATACCGATTACTTACTTGACTTATACCACCTCGGATAGCTTTCTCAATAAACATGATTTTATCGATATCATTCAGCAGTTCAAGTTTACATCCAGTATATTTAAGCATTGCATCCCAAGAAAATCCCGGCATGGTATAGTACCATGCAGGATCAAGACTGTATGTACTTCGACATTTTTGTCGAAAATTTTCAAAAATGCAAGTCAGTAACATAATATCAGTTTTCATGTACAACATACTATATTCCAAAATATTTTTAATACCGAATGACTGCCAAACATTCTGAGCATGATGATACATATTTTTGGAGATGTGTTCACCCGATAATGAGCTGTAAAATTTATCAATTGATGGTAGTTGCGTTTCATTCAATTTATTGAAAGACTCAATATATTCGTATGGGAATATGCCTTTTCGTTTCAATAATTCCATTTGTTCGGGAGTGGTATTTGGAAATTCGCTAGCTAAATATCTTAAATCCTCAGGTTGCAATGTGGCAGCCAACTTGTCCAATGATGAATTTAAAAATCTCAGTGAATCAACGAACCTCAACTTAATACTGACCTCAGAATCGTATATTGTAAATGAAATATACTTTTCCTTATTTATTGGTAGTAAGCTGATACTACCATTTTTCGCAAGATCTCTAATCATCATATGCGAATCGTAACCGCTAAGATTATGAAAAAAAATTGGGACAACGAAAAGTTTTTTGAAATTTAAGTTACACACTTGGTGTGCGAATCCTCGAAAATCTCCGGTAAAATGATCATGATCACGAACAATTACATCCTTATCTGAAAACGTTTTTTCGCAAATGTGACAATTAGATGCATTAAAACTGGGTGTGACATTCATAGGTACAATATCTTTAATTTTTCCTTGCACAAATGCCGCCAACAACGTCATTTCCTTGGCAAACCACTCCATGCAATCTTCACCTGCGTAACTTCGGTAAAACGACAGAGATTCATCGTAAGAGCATTTTACGTAATAACCTACACTAAAGGCTTTATGCTGCTGATACTTAATTGTTTTGCATTTTAATGGACTGTTTTTAACTTTGTTCAACATTGAGTCAAAATCGGCATAGACTACAAAAGGAGTTGTTTGTTTATAAATATGATTTTTAAATTCAACATTCTGATATGATGGAAAAGAAACTTTACATTCATTAATTTTCTCACAGTATTTTGCATGATCATTTAATCTGTCAAAACTACTAAAATAATTCAAACACCTATCACATAAAAATTTTTTATTACGGTTCTTACTTAACTGCCTGGACATAAGTCGAGACATATCTTTAATCATGCAATAATGATACTTAATTTCTACAGATTCATCGTGAGCCATAGGTGCTTCGTAGTCATTCAATTTTGGAAAATATTTATCTTGTACAATCAATAAATTTACATGTTTAGTTAATTTGGTTTTGCATAGCCTTACCGGCGTTGTTACGTAAAATGTTCTCTCTTTAGCAACATTCATTTCTAACCCGTACACGTTTACAGAAATATTATTTAACTTTTCAAATTTTGAAATACCCTTTATAGTCATAGGTGTCTCTAGCCCATCGATATTTAAGACAGTCGCATAATGTGGATATGAAGATGTACGATCTGAACTGCATTTAGCTGGATAAATCGCTGAAACTATGCTCCAAAAAAAGCATGCTTCATCATCGTTTTTGATATTAATACATGCGTGCTTCTTTTGGATTTGTTCTGGTAGTCTAATGAACGACGAAGCTCCATTTCCCACTTCATATTTATTTATATTGACTTCTAAAGAAACTATTTTTTTCAAAGCCCACCCTGATCCCGTTTCTTCAAATTCCGATAGCTTAGACATTAATTTATCAACTATGTTTGTGTGAAACCATAAAACCAAGTCCGTTCCTGCGTCTATGGCTTCGTTTTTGGTATTAAAATATTTAAATTGGTTAATATCACCTCCTTGATTTGATTTTCTAATAAATTCTCCACATAATGTCATATTACATTTTATCATATTTAATTTTTTTAAAATGTTTTTAATTCGAATTCTAAATAACTTAAAACAATCTCCGAAAAATTGCATTAAATCTTTGTGTCCTAGATTAATAATTATACCTGTTCTGATTCTACTCTTGAATGCGGAATTTACATCTTCCCATTTAACCCGACGATGTTTGGTAATTCCACCACCCACGCGAAGACCGAAATTTTGAATTTCCGATTTAATTGTCTTTAAATGCCCCGCGTTTGTCTGTAGTTGCCGTAATTTAGCTAATTCCAAGTCCCCACACCGAATCGCTTTAGTAAACAAAGTCAAATGCCTTTTAATGTGATTTAACCAAATATTCGCTTCTCGCGGTGTATAATTTCGAAACAAAACATCACGCGCTTTAATTAAATGTTGTACAATGTCATTACTAAGATCACCAATGTTACTCATGATTAAGTAAAAAGCAATAAATCAATAAATGAAAAACTCACCAATATTTTTTTTATCCTCTAATTTTCTATTATTTCAAACGAGGCGGCTGGCTGCACCTTTCCAGTGGCAACGTTTCCTCGGAACACCAAGCTGTACTTTCCCTCGCTGAAATGTTCCAAATGCGGCCTGTAGAGTTCAACCACCCTTTGCGGCAAGAACGTCACCTCCTTTTCTAATTCAATAAGGATGGATTTCCCAAATTTCGTATCGACTTCTCTTGCCGCAATTATCTTTTGGGGTACTCCTACGGGTAGGCTGTTTAGCTTTCTAATTGGCTTGATTGTCTTCTCTGTAAGCAGAGAGGATGCATTAATCTTTTTTAGATCCATCTGCAACAATATATATTTTCTTAATTTAACAGTAACATATCTTTGACTAGCAATTTCTTAATTTAACAGTGAAATATCTTTGAGTAGCAATATTATTTTACAAAAATTCTATCTATTATAATATGTATATTTTTTAATTTAACAATGAAATAGTTTTAACTAACAAAACTTTCATAGAAACAAAAAATTACAAATACCGCACTATTTACAAACATTTTTTTTTTTTAGAACGGAGAATATAACCAAGTAATTTGAATAAAATGTTTAAATCAGAAAAATTATTAAGAATTGGAAATTAGTAAAGATAATGATGAATTCTAAATGATATAAAAAAGGTTAAGTATTATAAAACTTACTTTTGTATATATAATTGCCGACACTTCACAAACACAGAACTTCTCCGAACGGTACTTTGTATAATTGCTGACGCTGCACAAAACACACAACTTGTCTGATGGATGATCAGAATTGAACTGACGATATGTAGTGCATCTGCTCTTTATCTAACTGCCTCTCCCACGCTAAAACTATGTTGCGCAATATTTCGTAAGACTATTCATTTATGCATCACATGCCGGGCTTAATTATTAAATACAACGGATTATGCACCTGCTTCCTGCCTCCATGCGAATATATTTTATCTTACATTAAATAATCGAATTGGAATGTGCACGTGTTTCCGGCTATATATCGTGATCGCGTGAGACATTTTTAATAGCCGGCGTATCCGATGATGTCATTATTCTCAGTAGCATTCAACTGATCATGTAAAGTATAAATTGAAAAATAAACGAATTTTTGTTATTATGGTAATCGATAAAATATATACGAGGTAACTCGTAAAATATAAATTGAAAAAATTTAGAAGTTTTACGCTAATGGTTGTAGGTTTTAATTACAAAAAAATACGAGGAAAAATTGCTCTCTTTGTCTGTCATTCGTCTTCTTCTCTTTGTCAATTCATAGAACGCAGTCACCGACCAGCGATTGTACATCGTTCTCATTGGTTACGTTGGACGTGTAGCTTCGTTATTATTGGGGGGGCGTCTTTTCGGGAGGAATGGGGGGACTGGGAACGTCTTTTCGGGGGGAATGGGGGGGACTGGGGGCGTCTTTTCGTTAATATTGTGGTACGACTCCACCATTAGTCGATGCACGTCTTTCTCATTGGCCGTTGATGCACACCATTGGCCTCCAACGTCACGAGGATGTCCGCCATTGGTTGAGGACACGTTTCTGTGGCATCATTGGTCGAGAAAAACGTTCTAACGTCACGAGGAGGGTGTTACTATGACACCATTGGTCCCTCATCGCTATACCGCCATTTCTATGTTGTTTATTCAAATTCTAAGCTGTCATTGGTCGCTGGGGGTGTTGCTATTCCCACCACTGACGCTGCTATGTTGCCATTGGTCAACGACACGTTCCGACGTCACGAGGACGTCCTCCATTGGCCAGCAGGCCATTGGGGGACGTTCCTATGCCACCATTGGTCTGCTATTCCCACCACTGACGCTGCTATGCTGTCATTGGTCGACGACACGTTCCGACGTCACGAGGAGGGCGTTACTATGCCACCATTGGCCTGATATTCCCACCACTGACGCTGCTATGCTGTCATTGGTCGACGACACGTTCCGACGTCACGAGGAGGGCGTTACTATGCCACCATTGGCCTGATATTCCCACCACTGACGCTGCTATGCTGTCATTGGTCAACGACACGTTCCGACGTCACGAGGAGGGCGTTACTATGTCACCATTGGTTCCTCATCGCTAGACCGCCATTTCTATGATGTTTATTCAAATTCTGAGCTGTCATTGGTCGCTGGGGGTGTTGCTATTCCCACCACTAACGCTGCTATGCTGCCATTGGTCGACGACACGTTCCGACGTCACGAGAACGTCCACCATTGGTCAGCAAGACATGGGGGGACGTTCCTACGCCACCATTGGCCGAGGGGCGTGGTCTAGAGACACGAGGTACGTTCCTACGTCACCATTGGTCGAGGGGCGTGGCCTCGAGACCCTAGGCACGTTCCTACGTCACGAGGGGGGCGTGGCCTTGGCCCATGAGGATACGTACGCTTGACGATCGACGTGTGACGTCACTTCCGCTCCAGAAGGAACCCTATCTATCTACTAGTTATATCAAAGACGTCATGCTGAATGCTGGAAAAGACATCTGGGAAAGAAAAAAGAGTAAAAAATAAAGAATGGATGACTGATGACATTATGCAGCTGATGGAACAAAGAAGATTAATGAAAAACAGGGACGCGAAGAAATACCAAGAAACCAACCAGACAATTAAAAAAGAAATACGAAGAGCCAAGGAGACATGGATGCAAGAAAAATGTAAACTAATCGAGGAGCTCCAAGAGAAACACGATCATATAAATATTCACCGAAAGATTCGTGAAGCCACTGGTCAATACAAGAGGAGAAACACACACCTCCTCATAAATAAAGACGGTAATCTGGCGACGACAGTGAATGAGAAGTTGGTTACCTGGAAAATATATATCGAAGAACTTTTCTGGGACGACCGAGGCAACCTTCCGGAAATAAATTGCATGACAGGGCCGTCAATTCTAGAAAGCGAGGTAAAGGCGGCTTTAAAACAGTCTAAGAATGGTAAGGCTACAGGTCCAGACGAAATACCCGTTGAACTTATTAAGGTGATGAGTGAAGTGAGCACGAAGGAGTTAACTGAACTGTTCAACGCCATATACGATTCAGGTAATATCCCAGAGTAATGGCTATTGTCAACATTTGTAACGCTACCAAAAAAACGATCTGCAAAAACGTGCGAAGATTTCCGAACTATCAGTCTTATGAGTCATGCACTTAAAATTTTTCTTAAAATCATACATGCCAGAATTTACAAGAAATGCGAAGAAAATGTCGGTGAAATGCAATTCGGATTCCGCAATTCCATGGGTACACGTGAAGCACTTTTCACCTTACAAGTCCTACTTCAGAGATGCCGCGATGTCAGTTGTGATGTCTATATTTGTTTTATTGACTACGCCAAGGCATTTGACCGTTGTCAGCACCAGAAGATGGTCACCGCCCTACAAAGAGTAGGATTGGATGAGAAGGACATTCGGATCATCATGAATTTATACTGGAACCAGCGTGCTCAAGTCAAGGTCGAAGACCAGCTGACCGACCATGTGATCATGCGAGGAGTAAGGCAAGGATGTGTGAATACATCAATAATATCCACTACGCCGATGACACTGTGTTACTAGCAACCAGCCTAAACGATCTGCAGGCCTTACTAGACCGAGTGCGAACTGTAAGCGTAACATACGGACTGAACCTTAATATTAAGAAAACTAAATTCATGGTTGTCAGCCGTACAAATTTAGATCCCGGGGCACTAATGGCAGGTAGCGAAGAGATCCAGAGAGTCGACAGATTCACTTACCTCGGAACTACCCTCAACTCACAATGGGACTACGCTCAAGAGATTAGATCCAGAATTGAAATGGCACGGTCTACATTTATTAAGTTGAGATCCTTGCTGTGCTGCAGTGATCTCAGTTTGGGAACCAAGATGCGAATAGTGAGGTGCTACGTTCTTCCAGTGTTACTATATGGAGTTGAAGCCTGGACACTGACGCAAGCCACTGAAAAACGAATCGAAGCCTTCGAGATGTGGATATACAGAAGGATACTAAAAATATCTTATGTGGACCATGTCACCAACGTTGAGGTCCTACAGCGCATGACAAAAGAAAAAGAAGTTCTTAATTTAATTAAACAACGTAAGCTTGAGTACCTCGGCCACGTGATGCGGAACGAAGAAAAATATCGAATTCTTCAACTCGTTATGCAGGGTAAAGTATTTGGCAGAAGAGGACCGGGACGCCGTCGTATCTCGTGGTTGAAAAATCTCCGACAATGGTTTGGGATGACCTCAGCGGAGCTGTTTCGCAGAGCAGTCAACAAAACCATGATAGCCTTGATGATCGCCAACATCCGGACCGGATAAGGCACTGAAGAAGAAGATCTCGTATTCTTCAGTCGGGCATTGTGTTCTGTGAAGCTCCATTTTAATTTGGCAGCATGCATGCATGCATGCATGCTGCCACATTAAACATACATAGAAATACACATACTAAGAAATGAAAAATATGAGTTGATGCGATTGGTTATACAAGGGAAACTGGAAGGAAAAAGAGTTGAACACATCCTAGTTGAAAAATTTAAAGTTGAGAGAAAAAACAACAATATATATCTTCAGAAATGTTG
The DNA here is from genome assembly GCA_918026665.1 of Diabrotica balteata. Lineage (NCBI taxonomy): Eukaryota > Metazoa > Arthropoda > Insecta > Coleoptera > Chrysomelidae > Diabrotica > Diabrotica balteata. The sequence continues at coordinate 120,543,920 of OU898278.1, forward strand.
TAGACAGAGTAAAATGAGCTGTGATAATCGCCAATGTCCTTAAAGGATAAGGCACACGAAAAAGCATGATTAAATTAAATATGATGAAATAATATCAAATAAAACCGTTAAATAAATCTTCCCGGTTAATTTACCTCAGATGCGCCAATGCATCCATGGGTCTTTAAGGAACTGTTTAGACTTTGTCCTATTGTTTGCTCGGTTCAGGTGTAGATACTTTAGGACGACCCTGGCTAAAGTAATTTACATATTAACTTCCAATCAGGAGGTAGTGGTTAGCAAATACCCACTAATGGACCACAATACTCTCTTCAATTCTAAGAAATATTACTGGATAGTTAGGGTGGTATAAAAGATTAACCAAAATAATTCAAGGTTCAAATTAATAATTCATAAGGTAATATCTGTAGGTGCGAATACCTGTACGGATAACAATAACAACAATTAAAGACAAACCACCTACATTGTGAACATGTCTAAGAAATTTCTAATTATCTTAAATAATACGCAAACAGTTTGAAAAACCACTTATACCTGCATAAAACAAAGGTATGAGACGAGGAATTGTAAATAGTCATGAGATCAGCACTACTAAACAGTACAAATAACTGTAAGTAAGATGCTAATCATGAAATGACAATAGTATTATCATCATATTTTGTTTTCTTATTAGCAGTTTTTCTTTTGTAAATGCTATTCTGTTTATTCACCATTGGTTAACAATAGGTAACAAAAACTGAGAGGCGTAGAAGCCCACAGAACTAAAAATATACACTACTAACAGACGGCAGGTAAAAGGTCATAAATTTATCCTAAAAAATAGTAAATCAATTGATAAATTATTGATTGCATTAATTGAATTAATGATTGCGTTCTTATAATATTCTTCTCCTCCTTATATTAGGTCTGTTCTTGTTCGATACTAAGGCGTATTATTTGTGACGTTGACTGCCAGCTATCTCGCTATATTTTAAAGAGTCTTTTAAGTGACCTGGTGCTTGTTGGTCTTGTTATTCGGGCTAGTCTCTCACTATCTTGTATAAAGAAGTTTTTATATGCCAATTAATGAGGCAAATGGCATGAGCTGCAATATTGTTGATATAACAATTGTCTTAAAACATTTCTTTTTAGACATATCGGTGTATTGGTTTTAAATACCGCACTTCTTAGTCTGCCGTAAGTCGCCCATGTTAATTTTATTCGTCATTAATTTCGCAGTTTTGGTTTTGTCGACCTATTTTATAATCCTAGCATAAATATTTATTGTAAACAGTTTTTATAAAGCCGGAATGAGACGCCGAAATGGCGCTATTCGCTGGTTTACGTCAGCAAAGAGAAACAGAAAATCGATATTAACGATCAGAAAAGAGACAACGGTTGGCATCCCACGTTACTGTCAAATTGGCAAACATTTGATTTTTGATAAATGCCCTCGATCTACCCCAAAATGTAGTCGGATCATTCCAATGGTGAGTATTGAGGGTTAGGTCTGTTGTACACCATTGGCATCGCCATGTTGTAGTGTTGGCAGTAAAAATTTTATTATGTTGGGTAATTTATACAATAATAAAAATTCCAACACATATTTTTAATTAATTTTCCATATACCAATGGTTTGTTATATTCCAATATTCTTTCTATACGTATTTTATTTGAAAACAATTATTAGTACATTCCGCCCAAATCCACTTTGTCTCTGACCTTGAGTTGCTTAATAACTTAGATACAGCTGCTTAACATTTTCAAACAGAAATGAATCTACTACAGTATCCTCAGCAGCAACGACTGCTATGACACTTTCAACAACGAGTAGCTCTACAAATATATCAAATTCCTCAACGTCACCTTCAAAAACATCATCTACAATCCACTTAACAACGCACAATACATTAACTATAGTTAATGCAATATCAGCACTATCCAATACACATATATCCACTTCACCAACCACATCATCCCGCACAAGCATTACTAAACCGTCTTCATCTTCCATTCTAGACAATAATTCTAGCTCTCTTAATGAAAATAAAAACTGTCCGGCACCACAAGAATTTAGCGTATCCAAACGAACTATATCAAGCAATAACACTCCCTATTGAGACATCAGATAGTGAAAATGTATTTTCAAAGCCAGCCCAGAAACAAAAAAGAATAAAAACAAAAACATCGACAATGCCTTTAGAAACCCTAACGTAACCAATTAAAGAATTATTCGATTCCGAAAAACAAATATTAACCTTTCAAAAAAACTGTTGATTTATTTGAAAACTAATAAATATTATATAATAAAGCTAAAATATTATCAGTGTTACAAATAAATATACCTCAGACACTCAAGCATTTATACAACTCTTATCCAAAATCCATTCATGTACATCAGAGCGTCCACCAAAATTGAAATGTACAAATTAAAAAAAAAACTGACAAAAAAACTCAAATACGAGGATGAAAATCTCGACACGGATACGTCGAGTAAATTATCTTAGGAGCTTAACATTTAATTAAGAACAAAATAAACATTCAATTTATTACAATGGAATATAAACGGCTAGAAATATGCAGAAATTTTAGTTACTCTTACTGCTAAAATTTCTTTATCTTTCAACTGCTATTATTTGTCTTCAACAATCAAATTTTAAAGACCAACATTGCCATATATTTAATAACTTTTTAACTTTATATAAAAAAAGAAACAATCAGGAAAAAGCAAGTGGTGAAGTGGTTATTTATGTTAATAACACCCTTGAAGCACAAACAATTCCTCTTAGAACAGACATCGAAGCTGTAGCAGTCTCAGTTAAAGCTTCCCGATGCATTAATATATTTTGTATTTATGTTCCCCCAAAGGCAGTCCTCTATATAACTGACTTAAAAGCACTCAACTCACAAATATCTATGCCCAGGCTAATATTAGGAGATTTCAATAGTCAAAACCCAAATCAACAAATTTTAATACCAAGGGCAGACTAATCGACTATTTATATAAGACTTTTAACAACAGAAAACTTAAACATTCTCAATGATGGACGAACAACCAGATTTAATGTACCAAACTCTTTTAATTGCACTTAACTGGGATCCTTTACGTTTTATATATGGGAGGAGCTACCATTACCCAATTAAAGTATCTGTATTTTCTGATAACATTACTCTGCGTACCAACCAGTCCAAAAATGGAACCTGAAAACGCTAGTTGGAATAAATACGCTGAGGTCATAGAAATAAACATAGAATCACTAGACACCAGTTTTGACAACAGTGATATAAATAAAACTCTAAACATTTTTACTAATATTATTATACACGTGGCAGAATCACATAAAAAAACAAAAATATTAAGGAAACACAGACCTCTACCATGGTGGAACACAGAATGTCAAAACGCAATCAAGCAATATAAAGTATCTTTCAACAAAATGAAGAAACATTCTAAAGCAACAAACATCATTGAATACAAAACACAGAGGGTATATGCTAGATATATAACAAAAACTGCTCGAAAAATCAACTGGAGGAAATTTGTCTCAAATATAAATAGTTCAATACCTTTAAGTATCTACAATCTGGTGCAATATTCGTAAAATATCAGGAAAAAACAAACTTCACCCAGTACCTTGTATTATTCATAATACTAATGTAATAACAAATCCCAATGAAATATCTAATGCTTTTATGATTAATAATTGCAGCAATAGCAATTATTTCGAAGAGAATTTATATTAGAAGAGTTTATACTACACAAAATCATCCTAAAAAAACAACAGCTCGATTGTGAATGTAAAGCTAATAATCCTTTCAATATCACTTTAACCTTAGGTGAACTTAACTTTGCCTTTAATACTACTAAAAACTTGGCTCCTATACCTGATAATATACCTTTAATATTCTTGGAAATCATGCCATACAACGCTAAACGTGTTCTTAAAATGTTCAATCGAATATGGTAAAATAATGCCTTTCCAACTTCCTGGAGCAATTCAATATTACAGCTATTCTCACACCTAACAATGCACGGACTGTGTGAAAGTTATGGAAAAAATAGTTAATAAAAGATTGTTATGAATGTTAAAAGAAAATCACCTCCTGGTCAACGAGCAGAGTGGATTTCGACAAAACCGAACTACTACTGATGACCTCATTGATTTAGAATCTGAAATTTTGGAATCTTTTGCGAACAAAATAGGAAACTGTTGCAGTGTTCATAGATATTACCAAAGCATTTAATACAGCATGGCGTTATGATATTATCAGATCACTACACACATGGATTATTAGATGTAATATCATTAATTTCATTTCAAATTTTCTTAAGCACCGCAATTTTCAAGTGATGAGTTAACCACTGCGCATCTTCAATGAGACATCAAGCAAATGGCACCGCTCAAGGGTCTGTAATAAGTACAACGCTATTTTTAATTGTCATGAATAATATTATACCATCAAACTCTAGCTTGGTTCGTGGCAGATTATATGCAGATGATCTGGTGTTAACATCTTCAGGGAAAAATATCTTCTCAGTTCAGCGTCACTTACAAACCGCACTTCACGAACTCGGAAACTGGTCGAAGAAAACAGGATTTCAGTTTTCACTCAGCAAATCAAAGTGTTTGTTAGTTACAAAGAAACGTGATCCGTTTAAACAACAGCCAAAATTATATAAATAAATTAAAATTACGCTGATGACATTAGGCTTTTAGGAATGATCTTCGATACGAAACTTATATGAAAAAAAAAACACATATATCACATATTAAAAAAACATACCAAAATGGAATCAATCTTATGAAAACTCTGTATAATAAAAACTATGTAGTCGACTATAACTGCTTAATTTATGTTTATAAACACTAATAAGATCTAAAATAGATTATGGTTCCATAGTATATGCATCTGCCAAAGAATCCTTATTATCACCTTGACGTTATTTAAACTACTGAATTAAGAATAGCCGCAGGAGCATTCCGGACCAGCCCAACAGAAAGTTTGGGAGCAGAAACTGGAGAGGCACGATTTAAATATAGAAGGATGTATATAACTTCAACATATGCATTTGCCGCTAATTTTAATCCAAATATTCCAACTAGAAATAACATATTCACTAATCGTTTTAAAAACATATACTTTAAATAGAAGGTGAAACCACCATTCTACGAAAGAGTTTGGCAAACTCTCATGGCTTTACAAATTACGATACCAAATACCTACCTATTCCAACTTCATAAGAATTCGTCCTCCTTGGACCATAAGCATTCCTCAATCCGACACATCCTTAAACATCTTTAGAAAGAACGATACTACCTACTCCTGTAGGGAGCATGTCCTTGTATAGTGTCCAAGTTACCAGTTGCAGAGACAGACCAACCACATCATCGGATCAACAACTGACATCTTAGGAGAAAAATGTAAAATTGAACAACTGGTAAAATTCCTTAAAGACATTAATATACTTAACAAAATTTAATATTTATAAGTAAATTATCTCATGTATATGACATATATGTCGCTAATAACCCCAGAGGTTGATGCGACAATGTTTTAAATTAAAAAAAAATCAATTTTAAAAAGCCTCACAGGATAAAATAAATAACTCAAATTTATCACGAAAACACTTATAGAATATTAGACCAGAGGATCCGACACGCTGGATGTATCCAATACTTTTCACTTCGTTTTGACTCTTTTTATGACCTGTGCAGTCCTGCCTCCTTACCAAGTGGCACGCTGCATGAAAAATGCATAAAGTAAATTAACCTTTTTAGACAAACACATGAAGGCGACACTACTAATATATCGACGTCTCTCCATGTGTATGTGCTTCGATGTCGTTCTATTTCTTGCACTTACTTTCCTTGCCTTTTGATGTACTGGTGATTGAAAGGAAAGGAAATTGATATACATTTCTTATTGATACATTCCTCTAACAATTTTACTAGACATATTAAGGGCCGATTGTTCGAACGTTAATCAAAACTTGATTGTAATCAAATATTTAATTACAATCAAATACTTCACAGCAGGTGTCAAAATTATTAAAAATTGCTTATTATTGTTATTGATTTGTAAATAAAAACATGAAATTAACATCAGAAAGAGTTTAATTATGGTTTATTTTAAATTATAACGCAAAATAATAAAACTGAATAAAATAAATCAGTGAACATAACCCCGAAAATGTGGCGTATTTGATTTTAATTAAATATTTTATTACAATCAAGTTTTGATTAGCGTTCGAACTAATATGTATTTATATTTCACAGTTTTATATAAAATTTATGATTATTAAAAACATCATTTATTTCTTTTTTAACTCTCATAAAAGATAAGTGGTACATCGCGGAAATGATCAGAAACGGTTAGGGCGAATGCACATTGCAGAAATGCATCAATATAAAAGTCTGATGAAGAAGAAAGCACAAAGCCAAATGCGTAAGAGAAATGTAGAAAAAAATACAAAATGTAATTATCGGTCTTTCAATTTTATAATTAATTTTTAAAATCATAGACAGGATATTAGAGTTATTAAATCACAACGTTTTCACACAATCAATCCTAAAAATTATCGCGAAACCAAAGATACTGTCATCTGAATATTAATAATACATAACGTCGCAATCAGGTAATTAAATAAGTAAACAGAATTCGACTACTGACGACTAAAACATTACCACAACCACCGGAAAGTAAATAACGGACGTGGTGACAGTCTCGTATATACAAATTAATAAATGATTCCCAATCGAAAATAGTGTCTGCATTATGTGACACTGAATAAGGGATTATGAATTACTAAAAAGGAAAGATAGGAAATGTCCAAAAACCCTTTTCAAGACTGTCTTATACATTTTCAACGACTACTATACGAATATAAATTTTAATAATAATAATTACTGATTATTCCACGTCAGTAGAATGTGACAGTAAAATATATCATTACCCACTACTGTTACAGCAATAAAGTAAAGCCTTGACTTTCTATAAAGTATAGTCTTCAATTTTAATTTCCTTTGAACTCATTCATTTGTGTTGAACTTTACGTTCGATTTCCTATCAACTAAACATTCGGTTTAATCTTTATTCTTTATTTTAAATTATCACTTATATCCCCTTATACACTGCTCTTATATCCCCCGTATTAAGACCCTGTAACTAAGTTATTCGATAGACATACATAAAATGTCTATGCTCTATTTCATGTCCGTACAAAATATTTTCTTTTTCAACTGCATAAAGCCTACAATCCATCAATGCATAATGCTAATGGCTACAACTACTTGTTTAACAAATTTTTATATTTTAAATATGAATTTATAAATTGAACAATTTGTATCCATGACATTTGCATTTAATGAATATCTTAGAAACTGTTTACTAGCTTTAAAAGTGTATTATCAGACATATCCTCACAGATGAACTCTTACAAAAGGCTTCAAGAATATGAGGTAGATATTGCCAGATTAGTACGATATGCTTATCCAACAGCTCCCGAAGACATGATGGAAAAGTTGGCCGTTCAAACGTTTATTGATGGAAACGTGATCATGAAATGCAGAGAACACTACGATTAGCTCGTCACAAGACGCTGGTTGATGTCTTATCCGCCGCCCTCGAATACGAATCAGCTACGCAGGCCTCTCACGGATACAGTAAAGTTAGGACTATAAAAGAGGAAGTAGATGAAGATAAACTTGACCAGCTCGTTAATTTGATGAAAAGCATGACACACAAGAAAACGAAGACTATAAGACCGAAGACAAAACCAGAACGGGTTGGCCTTAAGAAGCTTCAAACCGGAACTTTTCCAAAGACCCTCTCATACAAATAGCTTCTTTGAAATGTCGTGACGATGGTGTATATGTAGATGGAGAAATAAATGGTAAAAGGCATACATTGTTGGTGGATACCGGAGCGACCAGAACCATTACCTATACGCCCGACAGTTATAAACAGCCAAAAGAAACTGTTACCAACGAGGTTGCGACTTCGGACCGCTACAGTTGAAAATGCCAACATTCATGGAGAAATCCAGGTACAATTAGGAATTGGAGCAGAAAAGTTCGTCCATACTGTTATAGTTGCTGACATCGAAGAGGATGTTATATTAGGAATGGTCGTAATGAATACGCATGGATTCCAATTGGATTTCAAGAATAAGGTAATCAAAGTTGGTAACGAGGAGGTATTTCTTCATCCACATGATGACAACACTATGCAATCAGCCGTTAAAGAAGATACAGTCGTGCCTGCGAGAAGTAAAACGATCATAGTAGCGCGGCTACAGGGAATTATGGACGAAGGGACACGTGTTATGATGGAGCCTTGGAACCATGACGGCGAGGTTGGCCGAGGACTCATAATTGGAAAGGAATTGGTGACTTCAGCTAAAGAAATACCTGTGAGACTTATCAATGTCAATGACTACCCAGTGACCATCAAGAAAGAGACAAGAGTAGGAACTTGTGTACCTGTGACATCCATAATCCGTCAGACGACAACATCTGATAATTCCAACGACAAATTCGACCAAATGGTTGCAGTTGCTGGACAGTCTCTGGATCAGATTGAGAAAAGGAAATTAAGGGAATTAAGGGACCTCGGAACGACGAGGTCCTGTGTGGATTACCGTTTGCTGAACAACGTTACCAAGAAAGATAATTATCCTCTGCCTCGGATCGACGACACATTGGACACATTGGCTGGAAGTAAATTGTTTTCTACTTTGGATTTGAAGTCTGGATACTGGCAGGTAGTAATGGGCCCGGTAGATAAAGAAAAGACAGCCTTCACCACAGGATCTGGATTATGGCAATTCAACGTTATGCCATTTGGACTCTGTAATGCTCCTGCGACATTTGAGAGGCTTATGGAAAATGTATTAAGAGGGTTATCTTCGAAAACATGCCTAGTTTATCTAGATGACATAATCGTCTTAGGTGAGACATTTGAAGATCATCTGAAAAATTTAGAAAACGTTTTTAATCGACTTAAAGCTGCCCAATTGATGTTAAACCCCAAGAAGTGGCAGCTTTTTCAAGGTAAAGTTAATTATCTGGGTCATATAGTCAGTAAAGAAGGAGTGGCCGTGGATAAGGGAAAAATCGATTCCATTAAGGAATGGCCAGAACCAACTGACAAACATCAGGTGAGAAGTTTCCTTGGACTATGTACTTACTACCGGAGGTTTATTAAGAAGTTTGTAGATATCGCTAAGCCATTAACGCGACTCACAGAGAAAGCAAGAGATTACCGCTGGGATACAGACTGCCAAAATGCCTTTGAGACCTTAAAAAAGCATTTAATCACAGCATCAATTTTAAGGTATCCACTGCAAGAAGGAGATACAGATGCAAGTAATGTGGGAATTGGAGAAGTGCTGTCTTAGATTCATGGAGGACAGGAAAGAGTTCTTGGATATTTTAGTAAAGTTCTCTCAAAACCTGAGCGGAATTATTGCGTCACGAGAAGAGAACTTCTGGCAGTAGTGAAATCAGTAAAGCACTTCTATCACTACCTCTATGGAAGGAAGTTTTTAATCCGAACCGACCATGCCACCCTTAAGTGGTTGATGCAGTTTAAGAATCCAGAGGGTCAGATAGCCAGATGGATCGAACGACTCCAAGAATACAATTTCAAGATTGAGCACCGGGCCGGAGTTAGCCACCGAAACGCTGATTCTCTTTCCAGAAGGCCATGCCCAGCAGAGTGTTCCCACTGCAACAAAACGGAATCCAAGGAAGCAGCAGTGCTAAGAACGACGATGGTCAACGACGACTGGACGCCTACTAAGATAAGGGAAGAACCAGAGAGAGATCCAGTTATACAGAAAATCCGAAAATGGAAAGAGGAAAACCGTCGACCACCTTGGCAAGAAATATCAAACATATGCTCAGTAGTTTAGATGTATTGGGCCCAGTGGGACTCATTTATCATCGAAGATGGCTTGCTCAAATGAGTCCTGGAAAATGATGACGGTTCAGAGAAGAGAAGACAGTTGGTGATCCCAAAGAGCAGAATAGCCGAAGTACTTTGTCAGTTACACGACAGTCCATCAGGAGGACATTTTGGTGTAAAGAAGACCCTTCAGCGAATTCGGGAACGGTTTTATTGGATGAACATTTCCGACGATCTAAAAGACTGGTGTAAGAAATGTACTACTGCTACGAGTAAAATGGCCTTATCGAAAAAGGAGAGCTCCTATGAGACAATATAATGTTGGAAGCCCGTTTGAAAGAATAGCTTTGGACATTGCTGGGCCATTTCCAGAAAGTGAAAATGGAGGCAAGTACATGTTGGTAGTAATGGATTTATAATGATTTTATAGTTCTATTAATATTTATTCTAATTTATTAAAACTCACGATAATTTATTATCAATTTAATAATTTACTGTACAATCATTTATCACGTTCGTACATTTTAAACCACGTTCCGCGAGTTTCTTTTCTTCACTCCATCAATAAAATTCATGGTATTTATATATAAAATGCACATCTAAATGCACATATATTCGATCACATAATCTTCACCTGCTACATCTTCTCTAGGTCGACACCCAAACTCTAGATCACAAGGTAGTCGCATCTCGCGTCCGAATAGGACTTTGGCTGGTGTCTGGCCTGTCGATTCGTTAACAGCAAATCTGTAGACCATTGTGAAGAACGGAAGATATTGGTCCCAGTCTCGCTGATGATCGGACACCATCTTTGTCAAATACTTGCCAACTGTCCTATTCATTCGTTCTACCATACCATCCGATTGCGGATGATAAGCCGTAGTTCCTGCCTTGGTCACTATGGATCTCCAAAGGCACTCCAAATCGGCTGACATATTCTTGGATCAACTTATCTGCAACGGTGGCGACCTTCTGGTCTAGAAGTGCGTAAATCTCGACCCACTTAGTGAAGTAATCCATTACTACCAACATGTACTTGCCTCCATTATTACTTTCAGAAAATGGCCCAGCAATGTCCAAAGCTATTCTTTCAAACGGGCTTTCAACATTAAATTGTCTCATAGGAGCTCTCCTTTTTCGATAAGGCCCGTTACTCGTAGCACAAATAGTACATTTCTTACACCAGTCTTTTACATCGTCGGAACTGTTCATCCAATAAAACCGTTCTCGAATTCGCTAAAGGGTCTTCTTTACACCAAAATGCCCTCCTGATGGACTGTCGTGTAACTGACGAAGTACTTCGGCTATTCTGCTCTTTGGGATCACCAACTGTCTTCTCTTCTCCGAACCGTCATCATTTTCCGGGACTCGTTTGAGCAAGCCATCTTCCATGATAAATGAGTCCCACTGGGCCCAATACGTCTTAACTACTGAGCCTAGGTTTGATATTTCTTGCCAATGTGGTCGACGGTTCTCTTTCCATTTTCGGATTTTCTGTATAACTGGATCTCTCTCTTGTTCTTCCCTGATCTTGGTAGGCTTCCAGTCGTCGTTGATCACCGTCGTTCTTAGCACTGCTGCTTCCTTGGATTCCGTTTTGGTGCAGTGGGAACACTCTGCTGGGCATGGCCTTCTGGAAAGAGAATCAGCGTTTCGGTGGCTAACTCCGACCCGGTGCTCAATCTTGAAATTGTATTCTTGGAGTCGTTCGATCCACCTAGCTATCTGACCCTCTGGATTCTTAAACTGCATCAACCACTTAAGGGCTGCGTTCCAACATAGATGAAGACATGAGAAATATTGGAATACGTACTTGGAGGAGAATGGAGATTAATAACATTATTAAATTAATATACAAAGATAACTAATTATGTCAAATTCAAGTAGACTTGATAGCCATTATAGGTCTACAAAAAGAAATGTTTGAAAAAGCCATCTTTGGTTTGGGTTTTACTTTGATATTTTGTAATCGTATACCATATTACTTTAACAGTGCGAGAATACTATATGTCATCTTTTCTCCATTTTCTCCAAGTGTCTCTAATTATTTGTATTTAATCTTACGTTTAATTACAACTTAAAAGTAATTTTCAAGGCTTAATTTTTAGTTGTTGAATAATCTCTTTGTTAGAAATATTAACAATTGAATTTGTTCTGTTTAAGAGTGTTATTATTTATTAAATAAGGCAGAACCTCTGTATAAACCTAGCAAGTAGGTTAACTACAGGGAAACCCACTTGACCTTTGCCTCCTCGTAAAATTCAGAGATTGGCCTACGTGACAGTTTGAGAAGAATGTACATTTTTGCACTAGCTGGCCGCTATGTATCCAAACTGGTAGGATGATACTTAACATAAATAAAGAGCCCGCAAATGCTCAGACATTTTCAAACCAACACAGATGGAGCACAGTAGTGCCATCTTGGTTTTAATTGCGTGAGTATATGTGCCGAGTTGCGGAATGTAAAAATCCTGTTTATATGCAAAATTACACTTTTTAACTCAATTAGATAACTCTTATATTATGTAACGGGTAGCAATAGGCGTGATAGTTCTGAAATTGGTTTCTTGTGAAAAATGGGTAATTTAAAAGCAAACTAAGAACAAGAGTTTTACTGTTATATTTTTGAATATGGCTGAATGTGTAATAATATTGACTTATAGTCAATATTATCATTACTTATTCGATAAATACTCTCAAGTGAAAATTGATTTCATGTCATCAAATCCACTATTCTCCAGTATTTTCGCGGTCTCAGAAAAGCACCTCAAAAACACTTACATCGGATATAATAATATGGGTTTTAGTTTTAGCCTTAAAACGTTAAAATATGTAATTATACAGTGTGTTAGAGAGTAAGTGCGACAAACTTCAGGAGGTAATTCTGCAAAAATTCTGAAAAAATAATGACAGTATGTTATATGATCGTATGTCCGCAAATGTTTCGTTTCTATTTAAATAAATTCTTTAACAGCTGAGACCACACTTATGGTAAGTATGCATATTGGTGCACTAGCCCATTTCAGCAGTAATGTATGTAATCACTTAGATACAGTTTATTAAAATCATTGGATAGGTAGGGGAGGTACAAAACATTGTCCTACTCGTTGGCTGGATTTAAATTCTCTATATTTTTGCATTTTCATAAGGCCATAGTTTATTCCTTTCCCGTCGAACATGTTGATAACATGAGGAATCGAATTTTAGCCGACAGTGTAACAATTAAAAGAAATACACGAGCAATATTTGCGTTAACAAACTTAACACGTAAGTTTTTTTTCGATGTTTCGATTTCCGCTTTGGAAATCGTTTCCAAAAATACAAAATATTTATTTTTTTTAAGAACATATTGAATTAAAAACACATTTTTATTTGTTAGGCCATGTAAATAGTCGCACAAATCGATTTCTGAGCTTTGCCAGACTTGATGAAGTTCAAGAAGTTCCTTTACATGGTGCAAAATTGAGTATCTGATGTGGAGTTTCGGGGCAAGGAATCATTGATCCGTACTTTATCGAAGAAAATGGTAGGCAAGTCTCACTGAATCAACAAACGTACATACAAATTTTAACACGCTTTATCCCTGATCTACGTCAATTCTTTCGTGCACGTAATTCAGCATTTTGAGACCGTAATTCGAGTTTTTTAGGGACATTTTTCAACCAGATTCATTTCACGATTTTCTTCCCTTATCCTTCACATTCTCCAAACCTCACATCTCCAGACGCATACATTTGGTACATGGCTAGAGCTGCCGTTTTTAAGTAGACACCACAAACCATCGACGAATTAAAGAATACCGCTAGAGCCTTCTTCGCGGACCTAAGACAACCCATATTCTATAAGATAACGAGAAGCTTGGAACATCAGCATGAAGTCTACCTTCACAGGAAGAGCACATACTATATCTAATTCTTCTTCTTCTTTGAGTACCGTGCCCAAGTTTTAGGCGTGGGTAGCTTCCATGACGATTTGCCGATATCGTTCTCGATCTTGCGCGGCATGTAATAATTTATCTGCTGATAAGCCAGTCCATTGACGAAGGTTTCGGAGCCATGAGTATTTCTTTCTGACAATTCTTCTTCTTCCGTCGATCTTTCCGTTGAGTATCAACTGCATTATCTGCTGATTATATCTGCTTCCTCTCATTATATGCCCCAGATATTCGAGTTTTCTCTTTTTTATCATGTTTATTAAGTCACCTTCACCTTGACCTACTCTGTTCAAGACTTCTCTGTTTGAAATGTGTTGAACCCATGATATTCTGAGCATTCTACGATATAACCACATCTCGAAGGCTTCTAATTTGTTCATCATGTTAACCTTCATAATCCAGGTTTCACATCCATACAGTAATACAGGATACACATAACATTTTAGGAACTTAATTCTCAGCTGAGAATAGATTGCTCAGAATAGATCAAAGTTTCATAAATGCTCCTCTTGCAATTTCTATACGAGTTTTAATTTCTTCATCCGGATTTGTGTCTCGTTTATCCAACATCCTAGATATTTAAAATAGTTAACTTTTGTTATATCTAATAAAGTGTCAATAATATGTATTTTTTAAAACAATAAAATAATTACAAGTTTAGTACTGTTTATTTTGGGCTTATACGTACAATATCACAATATCAATATTCAAAACAATCGACACACTGAGATATATTATGTCCAAAACCAAACCAAACAACACAGAGGACAGATCAAAGAATTGCAACTACAAAATGTAAAGTGTAATACTCCTTTTAATTATTTTTGTGATGTTATGTGTCATTGAGTGAATTAGAATGACAGATGATTAAAAATAGAGGAGGTTAAGGTGCTGGAGCACATGGTAGAAATATGCAATGTCTAAGTAGTATGTATTGATATTGAGTATTGAATGAAGCTAAGGAACAGATATTGGGAGTTTTAATCTATAATTCGACAGGTTATGGGCCCAGAAAACTCTTTAGAAATAAAATATAGCAAGTAGAGTAAAGAATACATTTAATATTGAACTTTTGAATGGGGCCAATAATTGTTCTGCATGGAAATATAGAATTAAAGTTATTTTGGAAGAACAAGAAGTTGAATAATGGATTACTACGGAGTTCAATGAGAATAATTATACAGAAGAGTAAAAAAAGTTCCCAGCTGTTCTCCGCGTGTAGAGGTTCTCTCTCACCGGCTCTGGTAACTCGATTCAGCCATGTGTTACCTCTAGTCAAATTTAATTTAATACTGAACATCACAGTTATTTTACAACACAATGTACAATCTTTTATAACTAAATGTAATTTAAAGGGTTTTTACCCTAGTATTTTGGTGGCTCAGGCATTGTGACCTAGCATTTTCGATTTTAAAACCTGATGATGGACTGTGTGGTCCGAAAACGTTTGTTTTATTGATGTAGCCCTTTTAAGGGTTTTTTAAATAAATATACCCATTTACAAAGACTAACCTCTTTTTGTGATACGTGGTATACAGCCAGCTACAGGAATTTTTTCCTTGTGGATTTTTTTAAAAAAAGTTGGCAGCGAAACAAAAATATAAAGCTTTTAGGTCTATAATTGTACAATGTATAGATCACAATCAATTAGAGGTTATTCGAGATAAACCAACAGCTTATAATAGGTATGTGGCATGCTTTGCAAGCTGTACTGTATGCAAGAGAGATACCTCTAGGAATAATTAAAACGATCGAAAATATCTACCAAAACAACACAATAAAAGTAAAAGTAGAAGAATAACTAACCGACCCTATTGAAGCTGGCAATGGGATAAGACAGGGAGATTCCCTGAGTCCTCTATTGTTCAACCTGATTATGGATGAAATAATAAAAAAAGTAAGAACAAAAAAAGGATACCAAATGGGAGAAAAACAACTTAAAATAATCTGCTATGCAGACGACGCAATACTACTCTCTCAAAGTGAAGATGATTTACAACGTATGCTGCACCAATTTAATATAACCGCCAGAAAATTTAACATGTTAATTTCCCCAACAAAGACAAAATGCATGGTTACAACAGCAAATTTACTAAGATGTAAATTGGAACTGGAAGGTCAGATAATAGAACAAGTGATGGAGTTTAAATAACTAGGCATCACATTATTTAGCTACGGAAAGCTCGAAACCGAAGTGGAAGATCAAGTGAATAGAGCAAATAGAGCCGCAGGCTGCCTTAATGAAACAATATGGAGAAATAAAAATATCGGGAAAGAAACGAAAGGCAAAATTTACAAAACAGTCATCAGACCAATAATGACATACGCAGCAGAAACAAGACCTGACACAGAGAGGACAAAAAGGATGTTAGAAACAGCAGAGATGAAAACACTCAGAAAAATTGATGGTAAGACACTATGGGACGGAGCTAGAAGTACAGATATACGACATAGATGCAAGGTGGAGAACATCAAAAACTGGATAAGAAATAGAAGAGTAGAATGGAACGATCATATAAGCAGAATGACAACAAATAAAGTAGTAAGGACGGCAAGAGACGGTTCCCCAATAGGAAGACCACGAAAACGATGGAATGATAACTTACTGGAGGCACATTGAAAAACAGACAGAGTCATATGTAACGTCAACGATATGAAAAAAGAGGACTACCTGGACAAATGATTTTAAGAAGTAAATTAATATCTATGAAATTAAAAGAGGTCGATGTTCTGGAGCAGTTTTTTAGTGAGTTCGATGATGTAGCAAGACAATTGTAAGCAACGAAAGTGGAAATCAGTAACGAAAATTTATTGTAAACAGTTATTACAATTCTAGAAAATTTAGATCCAAAAGAGTTAACAATTGAATTGGCAAAGAAAAATCTTCGAGAAGAAGTGGAAAGAAAGAAGGCATCTTCATCCAGTACTATAAAATATGAAAAAGCAGCAGTTTTTTTAATGAAAACCGTAGTTTGTTACAGATGTCACAAGTCAGGGCATATGCAAAAGGATTGCAGAGTGAATGCAGAGACATATAATAGAGTACTTATGAGAGGATTTAATAAAGGATACAGAGGAAATGGTCAAATGAGAGGAAGTTTCAGAGGTAATAGTTTTAGAGGCCAGAGAGGAGGTAATCACCAACCTAGACATGGGAGACAGCAATTACAATCAGGAAAATAATGTATGTTTTTTGACCGATCATCTTAAATTAGATTCTGTAGAAATAAAAATAAAATAGGATGTACAGATCACTTAGTAAACAATAAATCCTATTTTCAAGATTATGTACAACTTGATAATCCAACTGATATAGCAGTAGCTAAAAATAATGATTATATGCAGGCTATAGGCGTAGGAAACATGTAGAATGTACCATTAAAAATGTATTTTTTGTACCAAAATTCAGGCCTAAATTATTATCAGTTAGACGACTAGACATGTCAAATATTACAGTAGTTTTTTATCAGGGACAAGTATCTTTGTGTATGGCAAATAATTTAGTAGGCATAGATCATAGAATCAATATTTTACATTGGAGTGATTCCCGGAGATTGGCTCAAATCCATCTTTATCGCAATACCTAAAAAACACAATGCGAGAAAATGCTCAGAATATCGATTAATTAGCCTAATGAACCACACTCTTAAAATTTTCCTCAGAATACTTCACAACAGAATTAGACGCAAATGCGAAGAAGATCTTGAAGATACCCAATTTGGTTTTAGAAATGCTATGGGAACCAGCGAGGCACTTTTTGCGCTTAACATCCTATTACAAAAATGCCGTGACCAAAGAAAAGATGTATTTGCATGTTTCGTGGACTTCGAAAAGGCATTCGATAAAGTACAGCATGTAAAATTAATGCAAATCCTGAAAAATATCGGAATATATGACAAGGATATTCGTGTCATTAAAAATTTGTACTGAAATCAAACTGCTATCGTAAAAATTGGAGATAACTACACCGATGAAATCTCCATACAACGAGGAGTTAGACAAGGTTGCATTTTGTCGCCAACATTGTTCAATGTTTACTCGGACCAGTTATTTAAAAAGGCACTTGAGAGACAACCATATGGAATAAAAATCAACGGGGAACTACTTAATGTGATTAGATATGCAGACGATACAGTAATTCTATCAGATAATATTGAAGGTCTTCAAATTCTGCTTGATCGTATTCACGAGGTAGGAGAGAAAATGGGCATTAAAATAAACTCAAACAAAACCAAATTTTTAGTGTTTAGTCGTGACCCACATCCCGATGCAAAGCTTCAATTGAACGGAGTCCAAGTTGAGAAAGTTCACAAAATGACATATTTGGGAACTGTGATACCGGACTAACTAGATCCAGACATAGAAATAAAACGTAGAATAGCAATGACTAAAACAAATTTTATAAAAATGAAGTCATTTCTTTACAATAACCATCTCAGTTTAGAACTAAGGCAAAGTGGATGCTAAAAGTATCGATCATGAACAAAATTGAAGCATTGGAAATGTGGGTTCATAGACGAATGCTGAAGATACCTTGGACAGCAAGGAAAACTAATTAATAAGTACTAAGGAGCGTCAACAAAGACAGAAAACTGCTAAAGTTTATTAAACATCAAAAAATGTCTTATCTGGACATATAGTAAGGGGAACTCGATATAAAATTTTACAACTGATCGTTAAAGGCAAAATAGAGGGCCGTAGAGGTGTAGGAAGAAAACAAGTTTCTTGGTTAAAAATCATTCGTGAATGGACTCTTCTGAATTATTTTATATTGCAGAAGATCGAGAAGCCTTCGCAATGGTGATCGCCAACGTCGGATAATTCTGATATGGCACGCGAAGAAGAAGAAGATCATAGAAATAGGTTATATGAAATCTCATTTAAATTAATAATAAATAAAAGCTTGTAAAAATTAAAATGGTTCAGGGCCTGTGTTAGGGGTAAAATGACTAAATTATTATAATAAGATACACAAATACAGGGTACAGATTGTGAAATATAAATAAACAAAAAGTAGTAACTGCTAGAGATGACTTTTTAATGAAAACGATTTTTGTCATAAGAAAACAAGGCATAGATAAAATTAATGAAGTGCAAAATGATGAAGTTGAAGAAGACTGTAGAAGTATAAAAGAAGATAATAGTGATGATGAAATAGAAGAATATGAGAGCACAAGTGGTACAAAACAGAGAAAATATAATTTTAACTGAAAGGCACAAAAGAAAGGTAAAAATACCAGTGAAATACAGTGACTATGAGTTATATATGTTTTTGATGCCATGTCTTTTATAGAAAGGGTTCCAGAGAAAATAGAAGAGTTAGAAGGTAGAGAAGGTAAGAATTTATGGATAACAGCAATGGAGAGGGAAATAGAATCAATCGAGAAAAATAATACATGGACAGAAGTGGAGAAAATACCAGAAAAGATAGAGATTTTGAACACAAAGTTCGTATTTGCAAGTAAACCATTGGAAGACAAGGAAGAAGATAGGCATATTGCAAGACTAGTTGTCAGAAGTTTTGCACAAAGGGAGAGTTAAAAAAATAGATAAAAATCAGAATTTCATATCAATCCGAAGGTATTACATTATCTTCAGAATTTTAACTTAAAAATAATGCTATTTTGCCTAAAATATCGAGGCCAAGTAAGTCAACTATCAAATTGGACGATACAAAGTGCCAATTAATCAACATTTATAGCTTAAAATATTGTAAACTGTTTAATACAATCCATTGTGAGTTAATCCTACATAAATACAATATTTAACTACAAATCTATATTTAAGTTATTTGGTTGGAGTTTAGGGTTTGAATTTGTTGATATTTTATCTGTGGATATTCACGTTAAAAAATATCCATTTTCCAACAATTTTTGTTTTCTTTGTTGATGGGGTATTTCTGAAATCACATGTATTATAATAAAAACCATTCATATTCTGGTATTCTTTAGTAGTTGATTTAAAACCTAAAAGTAACGTAAGTATAAAATGGGTGATAATTCCCAGAATACCTGTTTTTATTTATAAGCTTTTAAATCCTGAAATTTTCATAAATTGTTAATGTTCGTTAATGCCTTAATGAATATCAGCATGTTTGCTATTTAAAACCCATTATGAAGCCGGGGCGTCAATTCATTTTCACAAAGGCGTTAATCACTGAAAAGCTCTTCAAAACCTCTTTACTTCAAACATAAGTACTTAGTTCTAAATAAATCCCATTATACGCAACGGCGAAATGATAAATGCATCCAAGAATAAGTGACAATTCATTGCAGGTGTAAATGTAGCACACTAGAGCCTTGATGGGAGCCATGCTAGACCGGTCTTTGCTCATCGTTCCCATTAAATTACAGGGGGAGGTTGATAAATTTATTTAAGCAAAACGAAATGAAAATAATAATTGTTATTCTTAATTAATTTAGTTTGTGATTTTTATTTCAGTCATTTGATCACAAACAGTATATTTAAAATTGTAAGACAAATTGTTTATTGATTTATTAAATTTATTTACATCTATACCTCCTCTACATATTAAAGGTCTCACATACTTTGACTGCACATATTAACTGAATGTTGACGTTTTGTGTAGTCTGCTCTTGAATAGACGGGGACTCCATACTTAGCTGAGGATAAACTCGATTGCAAATTGTAGCATGTATAAATTACTTATAACCATCGAATATTCAAAGTATAGAATATATAGTCTCTGTTTATAATGTGACGTAAGCGTCTGAAGACATCGAATAAAAATTCCAATTTAAACTGCGAAATAAAAATATGATTATATTTGGTTTATGTAATATAAACAAATAGTCTTAGTTCTGCAATTTTAAAAGCTAGGAATGATGAAGGTCTGATACCCAATGTAGAACGCGTCTTTGAAAAGAATTCCGATTGGCTAGTCCTTCGACGTGTAGGGAGTAAAAGGAAACGGTGGAAGCCGGTATACAGACTGAGGCAAGGTCAAATTTAGATTTGGAAGAGATTTTATAGAGTGCAGACGCGGCGTGGGTAATCTAGAGGAACCGCCAAATTTGTTGTAAAAAAGTGAGTTATAATCGTATGTAATGTGTCAGTTTTCGCAAGAGTAGTGATCAGTCACTGTTTTGTTTCGTGCCGTCTCTCATCTGAGAGATTTATAAAACGGCGTTTCCAACAATTTAGAAGGATACCCACATGGTTCCATTGTGTCTGAGTTTTTAAGAAGCCAAGTTCTAAAGATTGCGTCCCAGTGCCCAGCTTCCACTCTCACTTTGTTTGTCCCTGGTTGTCATTCCAGACTATTGTCGCAGTTGTTTGTGTTGCAGTGAATTTAAGCCCAGTTCCAAACCCATAAATTTTAAAGAAAAAAAAAATAACATTTATAAGTCGGACAATTTTTTAATTAAAGGTGACTAATCTACAAGTTGAACTAAACGGCAGCGGCAACCATGAATAATTTCATTAGTTCATTCTTACCGGGGTCATTTTTATTGTGTATGCTTCGCCATGTAAATATGTAAATTTGTAACCATGTAAGATAAATTTGCCCCGTAACAATATAAATTGAGCGATTTACGAGTGTATAGTGAGACAAGTTCATAGAATAGTTTGGAACATCGGTAAAATTATCAATATTTTGCTGGTCTATATATATTTACGTTTTTAGAAAGAATGTTATTTAGAGAAATATGATATCTTAGTTTATTGAAGTTTATGAAATATGATATCTTCCAGATTTTATTCATATGTGCATGGGCGTAGTGTATTATTGGGAATATATTTATTAAATATACTTTATTATTAACTTTAAAATAGTTTTGAGGTAAGTAAAGTAAATTTAAGGCCAGTTTATTCTTAATATAGTATTAAACCCTTAACGGCCGCTCAATATACAAAGAGAAATTTGACAATTAATTTAATAGATTGGATTAAAAACACAAATTATTAATAAATTACAACCAAAAAGATATTTTTTCTTATTTTTAAGGAAAACAGTACAATTTTTAATAGAGGAACATAATGTATCTTAAACATAAATTAAATTTTAAAGTAAAAATTTTCGAAATATTCGGAGTGTAGATGCATTCTGCACTTTTTACATAAATAAATAGTATTACTTTTGTACATCCTACATTTTTGCACTATCATCTCTTTTTATAATGTGGCCAATATTGTCGAATCTGGTTTCATCTGGTATTATGGTTTCCTGATATCTTTGAGAGGAAATGTTTGTTTCGTTTATTTAATCTAGAGTTCCTTCATGAGTTTCAGAACGGACATCTTGTGACTATCATATTGTGACATCTCCAGATACACTTCACCGATTAATTAAGTACCTATTGTAGTTTCGCAGTTAATTAATAAATATTCTAACGTACGCCTTTGGTTAATTGTCAAAAAAGTTGACGTTGACGTAAAAACAATTAGAGAATTGAAAAACGTCAACTTTTTGACAAGTAGCCAGAGGCGGAGGTTTTAATATTTATTAATTAAATGCGAAACTACAATTTTAGTATTTATATAATTTATTTATCAAAATGAGCTTAAACTCAAATAAAAATAGTATGGTTGAATAGGTATTTTCAATGCCTTTCAAACGAGCTATCACTTTCCGTAATGTCCTATTTAAAATTATCTAAGTATTAATTGGCTTGGTGAATAGCATTGTTTACTTGATTTTTCCAAAAATGTTTGCTCTAAATACATTCCTAATCAAACTGTACATTGTCTTGTCATACCAAAAAGTCATGTCATTCATCATGGTAACTATTCTACTACCGACATGTAGAAATAACCGATTCCATGTTCTCCTTAAACAATGTTTTCGTTTTCGGATGGCTCTATACATTGCTTTTATGTGTACGTTCTTAATTGAGAAGCCCTGCTGTCTGCATCATTTATTTTGATCAACAGATGCGTACGTAATGTGTAATAAAGTTAATAAAATATATTAATAAAAATGCAATACGTGCCACACATCACTTCATTAAACTATTTTTAAATTGCGTCTGTTCAAGGACAATCTCGAGTCATATGTCAGAGTACAACTGGGGAGAGAGACGATTTATCAGTTGAAGGCAAAAGTTAATTTAATTTAAAGTACATATTTCTTGTAACATGTTGATTGGTTACATGTTGATTAGGAACCATATTTTTAAAATTCTTCATAGCAAAAAAATTTTGATCTTTATAATTAACTATAGATACAAACTAATGGACAATAATAATCAGTGGTGGAGCTATTAATATTATTAGGCCATATAGCAGCGCGCTCCCCAAATAAAATGTGCAAAAATGATACAATCAATTCTTGCAAGAATTTCTTGTCGGAGAAGAAGTCTTATGTTGTAATAAATCGGTAATTCAAACAGTCGATTTTTTCTTAAAATTTTGAACATTTTGGACGTTGATAATAGCAACACAAAGTGACATGTAGCAATGAATAATGCCAGTTATATTTTAAAGACTGATTTAAAGCATAAATTGGGTAGGTCGTTGACAAAACTAAAGTTATTAACATGAGTGAACGGAAATCAAAAAAGGAATTTTTCCTCATAATTTTTATAAGGTCTGTATCAAAAAATAAATCGTTATCTGAATTTGAGAGGACAAATTATTCTACTGTTATTATTTTCTAATGCCCTTTTCTAAGTAGTCAAATGCGTGGATCAAAGATCTGCAACATTCTACTGAAAGAAGATTGACACCATGTTTGAACTTTTTAATAAAATAATTAAGTTCTACTTAAGTATAGAAAATTATGTTGGAGTATAATAAATATAATAAGAAAAAGAAGGTATACGTGTAAGACCCCGACTGGGTTCGTTGAAGCCGATTTTGGAAAGATACAAAGTCGGTCACCGTGTTCGCCCCTCTGATCATGCATTCTAAATTTTTATTTATGGATTCGAAGTCTTCTTCTGAGCCATCTCTTTTTGTCTCGTATTAATTTTAATTCCACGAGTTGGCACGAAATGGTACCAGGCATGACAGTGCACACATATAATTTCCCGGAATCCGCAAGCTCTTGAGGGATCTCTTAGGAAACACTAAACACAATGTGTTACTACTCGTCAAATATAGCTTGGGGCTTAATCTTTTTGATATTAGGCTCCCACTCCGATGAGCAGTGGACATCAACAGAACTCATCATTTAGGGTTCGGATAATTATGTTCGAGATGTTCCATAAAGAAGGGAAATTACTCGTTTTTTATGTAATTTCAGACCTTGACCAATAGCTCCCCGCTTAGCTGAATATTAATGAGTATCTTAGATGGTGGTACTATAAATGCGTAATAATTATCCGAAAATGAGGTGCTCGTAGATTTTGTGTCAAAAATATTGTTTTCTTGCCTTGTGTGAAGAGCTGTTATTGTAATTCAGTGTTTAACTTACTAACATGGATTTTCAATCAAAACTTGAAGTCTTGTCATGTAATAGTCGGTGTTAATAGTCTTGTTTGGACAGACAAGCCAACGGAAACAAGCCTGGTCTTCCAATTGCGGATGGCAGGAAAATCTCAGTGTTGGGTTACGCTGACGATTTAATCCTGCATTCCGAATCGGCCAAAAATGGTATCAGACAACTCCGGACAGCCGTCAAATTCTTTGAGAAGAGAGGAATGACGATTAACGCTGATAAGAGTGCAGCTATTACAGTTAATGTTAACCGTGGTAATAAGTACTCTTACTGCGTGACGAGTTCGCTGAAAGGCGAAAAACGCTGAAGGGCGTTGACAGGTCCGTACGTGTAGCCGTTCGAAATATTTTGTCCCTCAATCGAATGTGTGCCGATGCCTACATCCACGCTCCCACTAAAGAGGATGGTCTGGACGTCATGGCCATGATCATTGATCATTGAACAGCTCAGCAACTGATACTACGTTTTTAACCCTCAGTCTACCATATATGTCACGTCTTTGGAAGAAAGTCCTTAAATAAACTCAAACATCGTCTGGCAGTTCTGCATCGATCGCACGTGAGTTGTGCCAGAAGCTTGAGGGCGGCTATAGCGGAAACGGATTTCATCAGGGCACTTCACACTCCGAAAGCTCTGCCTCTCCGAAATCTACCTCCATCTAGAGGCATCCCTTCAAATCCACCACATGAGCGTAGGTGCCGAAAGGGATGCGAACGTAACGAGAGCCTTAGTCACGTTTTGCAAAAGTGACCCGCAGCACACTGGTACCGAATAAAGAGACATGATCATCTTGTTACGTATCTTCGCAAAGCAGTTGAAAAGAAAGGGTGGATTTGCGAAACAGAGCCAAGAATAAGATGCGCCGATAGGACTCTAAAGATACCTGACCTTGTCGCGCAACAGGATGAGCGGGTAATTGTCGTGGACGTTGCCCTAAGTACAGCCGCCGCCAATAAAACTGCGCTGTACACTGAGCCTCGATTCCTTCAGACCATGCAGACCCGATATCCTGGAAAAACCATTTGCATGGTACCTTTAATCGTTGGAGCTCGCGGAACATGGTGTCAGTCGAATTCTCGTGTCCTGAGAATTTTTAACCTTTCAAGGTTCGACGTCCTATTTCTAAGGCAATTCAGGGTAATGTCCATATTCATAGTCATTTTATGAGGTCTTAGCGTAAGTGGCTTATGGCGATTTTACTTCGAGTGTAAGTACCGGCTTCTTCCTATCAAGGAAGAAGCCCCTTTTAAAGATTTTAAACAAGTACATGAGAGTGCTGCCTTAGCAACTGGAGAAAGTTTAAGTATTATAAAACGGATCTCTTGTGAAATAAAAAATATAGAAGAAGGTGCTTCTCCATCATTTTTGATTTGGGACTTTGATAGAGGTTTACATCGTCGTATAATACTAATTTTTTATGTCAAGGAAAAAAGAGTTACTACCTTGCAACACAAAAAAAAATTTAGTAAAGACAATATTTATACAGCATCACATGAAACTTTAAGAAAAGTTATGAGGGACATGGATTGTCGATGGAGGAAAGTGAGAAATTACAAGAAAATGCTAATGAAAAAACCTGATATACACGTGCTTCGGAGAAATTTTCTTAGGAGTATTAAACATTTTAGGCAAGAAAATCAGCCGATAATTTACATGGATGAAACTTACATCCTTTTTCTCCCATACTCACGACTACAACTGTGAAGGCAATATCAAAGCCAGTGGACAAGCAAGTGTCCAAAGAGCAGGGGCTGATTATTGTTCACGCCCCGTGGAGAAATGGGTATCATAGGAAACCCATGTTTAAAATTTAAATCTGGTACTCAAGTCGTCATCAAGATTATCACAACAAAATGAACTATAATTAATGGATATGAATTTCGTAGAAAATGGGAATTCTATGTGTTTGTTTGAAATATTAAAATATGATTGGTTGAAAATGGAGAGGGGAGGAGAAGTTGTATGTTTGATGGGATTTTAAAAGCAGAGGAAAAGAGAGTCTGTTGCTGGTCGCAAAAAGAATAAAATCTGAAAAAAAGGTTGAATGCCGTTGAATTTGAACGGTAGAAGAAAATTAAGTTGTGAGAAATAAAAAGAAATTTTGTTTTCGAAAGCGTTTGAAAAGTAGTATAATAGCTGTTTGGTGATTCCATGTGTGCTGAATGGTAGTAGTGCAGAAGTTAATGTTAAAATCATTTGTAAGTATCAATAAATTATCATTGCATCCTGAGAAGCTTAGACTAGAAGAATTGAGTATCCAGGAAGAGATAGGAATTTTGGGTAGGACGTGAGATCGAGATTCGTTTTTTGGAGCAGATCCAAAGAGAAGGGTTAGAGTTATAGAGGTATAAAGTTTTAAAACGGGACAGTAGATAATTAAATTTATAAAGTTGTTTTTTACATAAGTTCTGTAAAGTAGTATAGATCATTTAGTAAAGCAAATTAATTTTGACTGTAATTCAACTTATATTGGGCAAACACACCAATACCTACATAGAAGAGTTGTTGCACACAAACATACTGTATAGACCAATGTATTAAACACAACAGCCCTAGCCAAACATTCTCTAGAAAATAGCCATTCTTTTGATTTTGAAAATGTACAGACTTTGGAAAAAGAACAAAATTACAACAAAAAATGCATATTGGAGATGATTCACATAAAAAAGATCCAAATTCTATCAATAATAAGACTGACATCAAAGATCTTTCCAATATGTATCATAATTTAATAAATTGAGTTGTTTTTAAATGCACTATGCGAGATATTTAAGATACGACTCTGAACCACTCATATTTTAAGATACCTGCCAGATGTCATCTTTCAATGTCAGATACCAATTTTTTAATCCATGTTAAACTTTTAAAAAGTGCAAACATAATATAATTTTATAATGTAATGTTTATAAACAATAAAGTGCTTATTGAAAATGGCAAAGTTGCCGAAACATTAAAGCAATAGTTTATTTACAACAGATTGACAAACCAAGGAAATAAAAAAGTTTCCGTGCCCGTGTGCTGTGTCAATATTCAACCGAAGAATTATGTTTAATAAGCGATTAGAATAACAATTTTTTTATGTGGGTATATAGGAAAAATGTTTTGTCTTTTTTGCGGCACTTTTGTATCTATCTGAACGGAACATAAATAATCAAGAGGAAGCATCCATCAGCATCAAATTTCAGTCACACCTTTTCTGTATCATGTAATATTGGTATTTTATTTCCTTCATTGTCACTATTAATAGCCATAATACGGTTTATAACATATGTTCCCTACATTTTTGAACACATTTTCGTAAAAATACGCTAAGTAGCCGAGTACCGTAGAAACCGGTCTTTTATTTTCTGTAAAAGAATAAGGTATTTCTAAAAAAATTACGGTAGGTAAAAATCGGTTAAATAAAAAACACAAGTTTCAAAAGATACTTCAAGCAATAAAGATTTTGTTTGTTAGTAGTTGCAGGGTAAAAAACTCGTGGAATTTTCTGATTATATGCTGAACATAACTTGTCAACCACATCTCCCCATTTCGTAGTATTATAGTTAGTAGCAGTTCTAGTTTATATGAATATCCACTTGCAGGATCAATTTTAACATCACAATGAATAAACACCTACTAGAAATTACGAAAGCAACTTTTTTCTTTCGGCTGCGGTGCAGTTTTCTCTGAATACAAATATACTGGAATTTTCCGGACAATTTGTTTTTAGCAATGGATTGTTTTGTATTTTTTACGAAAAATAGTCCTTCTGATTGACAAATACTTCTAAGTTATAGTTTATTTTTATGAACGAGAGAGTAATTAGCATAATTTTAACTGGTACCTCCGACCACTCCATGGGCGTGCTCAAGATTAATTGAAAAATTACTTTGAATAATTGTAAAAAATAAATGAATTATTTCAGTGTTATAAAGTGTTATGTGTATGTAAACAAAAGTGACCTCTTTTATCACACACTATATTAGAACTGACTGGCCTACATTAAAAAGGGTTTTAAAAAATTCACATTTTTTTTAATTTTTAAAAATTACAAAAGAGAAAAAGAGTTTTTAAAACCGTCTAAGGTATGTTAAATAGATGAATAAAAATATTAATATAAAACTTACAGCTACTTGTTACAAATCCAAATCAGATTCAGAAGATGAACTTTCAGAACCAAGATTTATAATAACTGGCTCGATCATTTTATCAGTAATATTGTCCAGCTTCCACATTTTTTCCTCTTCTTTAATAGTGTGATTTACTGCCTTTTCCCAGTTTTCAGGTTTTACATTATTTACGGCCTCCAAAAACAACTGTTTAACATCATGAATTTTAAAAGTGGTATTTTTTCTTGAAACTTCACTCTTTATCTGTGCCCATACCAGTTCAATCGGGTTTAATTCACAATGATATGGTGGGGATCTAAGTACTGTCATTCCACGATTTTTGGCAATTTCATCAATTTCGTATTTTTTAAATTTTTCTTTATGAAGGGCACACAACGAATAAAGTTCCTTTCTTATAGATCCGGGATGGTACGTAATATTTTTTGAACTCAGCCAATTCTGCAAGTCTTTTTTTAACCACTTGGTTGTGGGCAGTCCTTCTATAAGTCTGGAGTGATAACTTGCATTATCCATTACTATTACACAGTTCTTAGGAAGAAGATCTATCATTTGTTCGAACCATTCTTGAAAGACATCAGCGTTCATGTCTTCATGGTAGTCACCGGTACGAGTTGATTCAAAAGTTAATAAACCACCTTCAACAAAACCGTCTGAACTGCCAATGTGTACTATTATCAGCCTGCGTCCCTTTCCTGATGGTGGGTTTAAACCAGTAGATAAGTTATTTACAAAAGCGTGCCTTTGACTTGTAACAGTTTCATCCTGCCAAAATTTATTTGGTGTATGACCCTCGTTGATCCATGTTTCATCAAGATAAAATATTTTTCTTTTTTGGTTTCTCATTTCCTTTATGGTTCTTAGAAAATGTCTTCTCCATATGACAATATCGCTTCTTTCTAATAAAATAGACTTTCTGGGATTCTTTTTCCAGCGGAAGCCTATTTCTTTTAAAAGTTTCCATAACGTACTTCGACTCATTTCTGGGTAATCCTTATCATCTCGAACTGAGACAAGAACTTTATCCAATGTTGGAAATTCTTGTCTAAAGAAGAATTCATGCACTTTCCGTCGAAGTCCTTCTTTAAAATGATATTCTATTTGAAATTTTGGTTTCCCTGGAGCATTACGTGGCATTTGAAAACTACCACATTTCTCTTCTTTAATAACTCTGTAAATCGTAGATTTCCCAACACCAAGTGTACTGCTAACTAACTCAACGGTCTCATCAACACTTTCACATAAACGTTTGTCTGTAAATGATTTAAAACAATTAAATATTAATGTTTTTTCATTAACTGTTAAAGGACCAATTTTTCGGCGTTTACACGGCACTTCCAAATTTTCCATAACACTAGTATACACAATAAACTGCACCTTGCAACTGAAGTACCTACTTTTAGTGAACTGTTAAGAATTTTGAATACGCCACTTGGACCTTCCTACAAAATGGAAAAACCCACTATCACATTTTCTGTGGAATAAGTTTAGAAGGTAATTATCTAGTCAATTACTGTCGTAGATTCCTGGAATTAAAGAATTAAATGTTTGATTGTTGAAACCCTTACTTCGTGGAATGCACTCATTTCAGATAAAATA
Source organism: Diabrotica balteata (assembly GCA_918026665.1). NCBI lineage: Eukaryota > Metazoa > Arthropoda > Insecta > Coleoptera > Chrysomelidae > Diabrotica > Diabrotica balteata. The sequence goes on from OU898278.1 coordinate 120,573,852, forward strand.
AAACGTTTTATTTTATCTAAAGAATTAAACTTTATTTTGCAAATAGGTAGGTACTTATTAAACTTTTATTGGTTATATATAACCAATAAAATAAACATCTTACATTTCTTGCAAATTCATTAGTACCTGTTAACCTCCATCACTCCGACACTGGCAACCTTATTTAGGGATTAGTAACCCTCACAACTATTGTATTCTATTCTGCTCCAACCTTTATACCTGGTGGTGTAGCGTTTTTTTATTTAAAGTGTATAGAAAAGATTTCTGTGTTACGCTCCTGTTGTTTTTACCAAAGAAAACAATCGAAATAATATTTCAAGTTTTTTTGACGAGATTTTTAAATGCGTATATTTCTACCGATTCAAAAGTAAATATAGATGTTTTTTTGTCTGTGTTTAGATTCAAATATCGAACCTTTTGTTATAAGCCAGGTAAAACTCAAGTTTAAAATACGCACGTATTTTGTTAATTTGTATTATGTAAATTTATGATGCCCCCTGATAAAAAAAAGGTTTTATTTGTTTTCTTCGTTAAAAACGCAATAAACCATGAATTCCCCTAATATTAAAGTTGTTTTTCGTTATTAGTCGAGGGTCAAAAAAAGAATATTTGTTTGTTTAGGCAATAAAGGAACATTTAAAATTTTTTTTGTCGATACGAGCGAGGGGATATTGTTTTGGTTCTTGAGTTTGTGGGGACAGGTTAGCTGCAAGACGGAAGGGAAATTTTTGGCTAGTTTCTTGTAAAATGTAACGAAGCAAGGAGTCGACATTTGAGTTCCAAACGGGGCAGACATGGACAATTGAGACCAAGATTTGATTTGAAAAGAGTCGACATTTAAGTTCCAAGCGGGGCAGACATGTGAGAATGGAGTCAAAGATTTGAAACGAAGTCGAGATTTAAGTTCCAAGCGGGGCAGACATGTGGGAATGGAGTAAAAGATTTGAGAGGAAGTGATGAAGAACTTCTCGAAGAAAAAAGTCGACAAATTTTGTTAATTAGAGGAACAATTACCCTCTGTAATAAGACAGGTTTAGAAAAGGGTAACTACTAAATATTTAAAGAAGTATGATATAGGATGTCCCCGTAGTCGGCTCGATTCTTCCACCAAGTTCCTGTTCCTATCGTTTTGTCCTGGAGTGTAGAACTAGTTCCTGATGGTTGCTGCCTTCCAGTTTTGAAAGTTTTGTCCGAGTAGCTTCCCCAGAGATGCAAAGTTTCAAAGTGTTTGTATAAAAAAAAAACATTAAGGTAACAATTCAATATATTAATTTTTCAAAGTAAAGACAGATATTTTTTGGCTAAAGTAATAATTGCTTTCATTCTTTGTCATCAAAATTAAATGTGATACCTGACAGCAAGTTTAATTTGTTTTTTTTGTTATGACAATTTTAATTTGATAATTATGTAGAAACGATATTTCATATATAAGTTTAAATTTATATGTTTTCATTAAGAAGGATCCTTAATTTTTGATAATCTAATTGGCCATAATATAGTAAACAAAGAACATGTAAGTTTTTGTTATTTGTATTATGTTATATGATATGTTTCTTTTATAATATGTATTTTTGATCTGTTTTGTTTGAGACAAAAATAAATGTTTAATTTGTTTCTCTGATCTGTTTTGAGTTTTATTTGAAAAAGATATTTTTTTCTATATTTTTGATGTTATACAATTATTTCCCTAGTTACAACTAGTGGTTGTAATAGGTATAATTGGGCACCTCAAGTGGCGCCCTATATTAAATTTCTTGAGGTGTTTCCGTTTATTTTCATTCTGTTTGTCCCAAGAGATTTGTATAAGTACCCCTTTATTTCTTTTTTTGTAGTTGCCCCAATCTAACCCCCAATATCTTCAACTTATCCACGACCCAGCTCTCCAACAACCAACTGAGTGTCCGTATGCACTTGTTTCGATTATTTTGTTTGCCCAATCTTGTCCCCCATATTCTTACCCTGTGGTAAGCAAAATAGTCGTTACAATTTTGGCGCCCAACGTGTGGCATGTCTTAGTTTGCGCCAATTGTACTTCGTTACAATTTGGCTCCCAACGTGCGAGGCTTTTGAATATTCCTTAATTTTTAGATTTTTGATCCTTTTCCTGAAGCCACATATCTTTTTCAGTTTCCCCAGTTCCCTGCCATTTATATGAAACTTTTTTCCTTTTGAATAGTGCCCCAAAGTGTCTCACAAACAGTAGAGTATTTGTATTACAATGTATGTATTTTGTACCAACATTATGTATTGTTGTTTTTTCAGGTAATGTACTTATAGTGACATATGTATTGTTCTTCATATATGTAATGGTAAATGAAAGCAAATATTTGAGTTAAATATTTAAATATGAGTTTTAATTGAAGTATTGATATTGAAAAGAATTTAAAAACAGTAGCAAATTATACAGTTACTGTTACATTTATTTTTTTATTGATTCGACAAATTTTACAGAATAATCGGTTTTTGTAATTTTTTATTTGTTCGGTCATTTTGAGTAAATGTGTGTATTCGTTTGAGTGACTTTTGAGCTATGTAGTTGAGAAGTAGTATTATGCAGTTTGTCTTCTAATTAACCGTCTCTGAAGGTGTATTTAAATGCCAAGGGTTAATTAATGTTGTTGTACGAGGAGTAGTCATTGTGAGTCGTAGAGAAGATTCGACAAGTTTAGTCTCAGTAGTAGACTGTTTGTTTATTGTGTATCCTTTCTTGTATCTGAATGACCACAGGTGTAATATTTGTGATCAGGAGATGCTGTTTTAGTTTTGACTAGGAGCAGTCTCATTTAGTTTTCGGAACAAGAGTTGGTTTATTTTGGTATTATTTAGTGTAGCTCACTCAAAGGTCAAGTTTTCAATATTATTAGTATTTTGTCTTTCCTTGTATGTACGGTTTATGTTGTTTGTTAGTGTCCATGTTGTCCCATGTTGTTTGAAACCATTTTTTTTAGTCCTTGTTAGTGGAAGTGTGAACTTTTAGGAGACAGGTTAAAGACCTCATTTTTGTTTACCAACTGATTACTAAGTCAAGAGCAGAAGTTGCAGCAAACTGATTGAGTTTTGGATTTCAGTACGCGGGAGTGCAAGTGAGACTTACTATCAGGTGATAAATGGAAACGGTTGTTTCTTAAAATTTATCATATTTTCTACTAGTTGTTGAGGTTGATTTCAGTTATTTTGTGTGTTTGCTTTCATCCAATTTTTGAAAAATGAAGTCTACTCAGGTTAATCATTTGAAATCAGGAGAGTTATCTTATGAGCTTTTCATAAGAGGTAAAAATGTCCCAAATAAGACAGTTGATGATAAGAGAAAGATGTTAAGAGCTTTGTTGGCCAAGGAGGCCACTTCGTCTTCAAGTTTAGTCGATTTGGTTAGTAATGTAGTAGATCCTGAAGAAAGAGTTGTGTGAGATTAAGTTGATTATGGAAGATTTATGTATTAGTGCTCAATCAATAAATGTAGAATCAAATAAGGCTGATTTTGCTAGATTTGAGACAAGGTCTACACATTTAGATACCAGATTAGAGAATTTCCCTATGAATGATGTTGAGGAAGATGTTAAAAAGTTTGTCAATGAGTGTAAAGATGATTTGTTGTTGTTACAGGGTGATGTGTTAGAAAAACTAGAAATGTTTGATGATTTAGTAAAACCATCCACTAGTAGCCCAGTTTCAGTCCCTGTAGTTCCCAGTTGTACAGTCCCAGCCCCAATAATACAGGTTTCAACTCCTGTCATTATTTCTGATCTACATATCAAGTTTAATGGTGAGAGTAAAGCTCTTCCCACATTTTTAGAGAAAGTTAGAGATTCTGCTAGGTCTCGGAATATTTCCGAAGACATCCTGTTTCGCTCAGCCATTGAGTTATTTGAAGGTAATGCTGCTATTTGGTATAGGAGTGTTAGAGATAAAATTAATAGTTGGGATGAGTTGGTAGCCCTACTCAAATCTGCTTTTTTGCACCCAGATTATAATGATAATCTCTTTGATGAAATTAAAAATAGAAAGCAAAAAAGGAATGAATCCATAACCATTTATTCAGCAGTGATGGAAAACCTTTTTAAACGTTTGGAAACATATCCTAGTGAAGCCCAAAAAGTAAAAATAATGAGGAAAAATATTTTAGTGGACTACATTCCACTGATAGCCCTTCAAGATTTTGCTACAGTAGAAATGTTAGTAGCAACTATAAAACGTTTAGAGCAGAATGTCCTGCCCTTGTTGCAGACTACTAAAGGTCTTGCAGGTATTTCGATTGATGATTCAGAAAAGCCCAAAGAACAAGTTCATGTGGTGAATAATCAAACCAAGCAAGATAGAAGTGGAGTAGGTAACAGACAGGACAGAGAAAATTCTTATCTAGGAGACCCAATCCCAAATATAAGTATGAGAATAATAGACCCAGTCCACCAGAGAATACTGAAATAAGAAATCAGTCTTTTTCGTCCCCACCCCAATGATGCAATCTTTTTCGTCCCCACCTCCATTAATGCAGTCAGTCCCTTATCAAGCTCCAAGAAATCCGAAAAAGATTATTTGTTTCAATTGTAATAGACCAGGTCATATTTCCCGTGACTGTAGAAGTAAGTCAGTATCTTGTTGGCGTTGTGGTCATAAAGGTGTGATCATATCTTCTTGTCCTAAGTGTAGTATTTCGAATAGGTCTAAGTCCAATAGACCTTACAGGTCATCAGTGAACCCAATTTTTGAAAAGAAAGATTTTGATAGTCGTCCCCATGTTAATTGTTTAGAAGTTAATGTAGATAGAATAGACCCTTGGTTCGATAATTTGAGATCAAAGATAGTCCGATCCCCCCTTGATTTTCCACAGTGGAAGGTGGAGAATGATTTTGTTTATAAGTTTGCCCCTACCAAAAATTCTTTTAAGACTAATGATGTAGAGTGGAAAATTCTTGTGCCCAAACCACAAAGGTTTGAAGTTATGAAGTCTTGTCATGAGCCACCTACGTGTGCTCACTTTGGATTTTCCAAAACTTTGTCCCGTATTCAGGAAAGATATTATTGGCCCCAGATGCGTGTTGATGTGCTTAAGTTTGTCAGGTCATGTAAAGTTTGTGGTGCTCAGAAGACACCAAATTATGCTCCATTAGGTAAAATGGGTAAGCAGAGAGAGGCCAAGTTTCCTTGGCAAATAGTTGCAATAGATCTGATAGGTCCCTTTGTTCGTTCAAAGAAAGGTTATACGTGGTTATTAGTAGTTGCTGATTGGTTTAGTAAATATACTTTAGTCCAACCTTTGAGAAAGGCCACGGCTAAGAATATTGTTGAGTTTTTGGAAAATGATGTTTTCCTAATGTTTGGTGTTCCTCAATATGTGATTTGTGATAATGCCTCAAATCTGAACAATCCTCTCTTAATTGAGCTCTGTAATAGGTATAACGTTCAGAAAGTATGGTTTAGCCCAGTATATGCACCTCAGTGTAATTTTGTGGAGAGGAACAATAGAACCATTGGTACAGCAATACGTACGTATGTTAAAGACCACGTAGATTGGGACAAGAATTTAGCAAAGATCAGACAAGCTATTAACACTGCAAAGCATGAAGTGACTGGATATACTCCAGCTTTCCTGAATTATGGCCGTCATGTTCCTTTAAGTGGAAACTATTATGGTGTTGATCATAAGGATCAACAGAATCAAGATATCGAGATAATTCCAGGTGACCGTAACATGTATGCTTCAGAAGTCAAAGGTTTAGATAAAGTTTTTGAAAAGGTTAAGGCTAATCTTCGAAAAGGATATGAACGTAACGCTAGGAGTTACAACTTACGTAGAAGAGAAGTCCAATTTCAAGTGGGTGATAGAGTTTGGAAAAGAAATAAGGTTTTGTCTTGTGCTGTCAACAAGTTTATGTCCAAACTAGCACCGAAGTATATTGAAGCAACTATCAAGGAAAAATTGTCACCAGTGGTTTATCGTTTGTCAGATTTAAATGGTTCGGATCTTGGTAAGTGGCACATTAAAGATTTAAAGCCTTTTGTGTCAGATGAGGACAATATGTCATCTTTAAGTAATTAGTTCATCCTATCCCATGTCTGTATTTTCGAGTTTGTATGTTGATTTGATTTCATCCCTTTGGAATATTGTTTCACTTTTGATAATTTTAATTCAGGTAACCTATTTATTGGGAGACACATGTGAGAATCACATTTTGTCATATGTAGGTATATAGATTTTGGGTCTATATCCTAATTTTTTTTGTGGAACCGTTGCCGAATTCCCTGTCTCGCTAGGCGTATAGTGGAGATAGTAACGCCTACATATTAAGTGTAGAGCAATTTATTTTGGATTTGTGTATAGCACTTGGTTTAGGCAACGAGGTGTCATGGCTATGCCTGCCCGACAAATCACTTGTGTTACTGCTGTGAATGTCAGCGAGGTTCACTGCAGGGCATAAGGTTAGCTTCCCCCAAGGCATAGAAACTCATGTCACCTACAGTTCAAGTAGAGTCAAAAATTTCAGTCTACTCGACTTTAAAGAGTCTGGCGATCGATGGCACGCTAGCCCATTCTTTGTAACTAACTTTGTTTTTGTTGTTTAATCCCATGCTAGCCATCATCTAAAAGATATTATTAAGAAGTTTCGACTCAGTTAAGAGGTCATCTTCTGATTTGGTTTTTGTTGTTTTGCCTTTATCAAAAACTGGATAAGAATTATCCGAGTTTTTTCTTTTAAGAAGGGGCATTGTAGCGTTTTTTTATTTAAAGTGTATAGAAAAGATTTCTGTGTTACGCTCCTGTTGTTTTTACCAAAGAAAACAATCGAAATAATATTTCAAGTTTTTTTGACGAGATTTTTAAATGCGTATATTTCTACCGATTCAAAAGTAAATATAGATGTTTTTTTGTCTGTGTTTAGATTCAAATATCGAACCTTTTGTTATAAGCCAGGTAAAACTCAAGTTTAAAATACGCACGTATTTTGTTAATTTGTATTATGTAAATTTATGATGCCCCCTGATAAAAAAAAGGTTTTATTTGTTTTCTTCGTTAAAAACGCAATAAACCATGAATTCCCCTAATATTAAAGTTGTTTTTCGTTATTAGTCGAGGGTCAAAAAAAGAATATTTGTTTGTTTAGGCAATAAAGGAACATTTAAAATTTGTTTTTTTTGTCGATACGAGCGAGGGGATATTGTTTTGGTTCTTGAGTTTGTGGGGACAGGTTAGCTGCAAGACGGAAGGGAAATTTTTGGCTAGTTTCTTGTAAAATGTAACGAAGAAGGAGTCGACATTTGAGTTCCAAACGGGGCAGACATGGACAATTGAGACCAAGATTTGATTGAAAAGAGTCGGCATTTAAGTTCCAAGCGGGGCAGACATGTGAGAATGGAGTCAAAGATTTGAAACGAAGTCGAGATTTAAGTTCCAAGCGGGGCAGACATTTGGGAATGGAGTAAAAGATTTGAGAGGAAGTGATGAAGAACTTCTCGAAGAAAAAAGTCGACAAATTTTGTTAATTAGAGGAACAATTACCCTCTGTAATAAGACAGGTTTAGAAAAGGGTAACTACTAAATATTTAAAGAAGTATGATATAGGATGTCCCCGTAGTCGGCTCGATTCTTCCACCAAGTTCCTGTTCCTATCGTTTTGTCCTGGAGTGTAGAACTAGTTCCTGATGGTTGCTGCCTTCCAGTTTTGAAAGTTTTGTCCGAGTAGCTTCCCCAGAGATGCAAAGTTTCAAAGTGTTTGTATAAAAAAAAAACATTAAGGTAACAATTCAATATATTAATTTTTCAAAGTAAAGACAGATATTTTTTGGCTAAAGTAATAATTGCTTTCATTCTTTGTCATCAAAATTAAATGTGATACCTGACAGCAAGTTTAATTTGTTTTTTTTGTTATGACAATTTTAATTTGATAATTATGTAGAAACGATATTTCATATATAAGTTTAAATTTATATGTTTTCATTAAGAAGGATCCTTAATTTTTGATAATCTAATTGGCCATAATATAGTAAACAAAGAACATGTAAGTTTTTGTTATTTGTATTATGTTATATGATATGTTTCTTTTATAATATGTATTTTTGATCTGTTTTGTTTGAGACAAAAATAAATGTTTAATTTGTTTCTCTGATCTGTTTTGAGTTTTATTTGAAAAAGATATTTTTTTCTATATTTTTGATGTTATACAATTATTTCCCTAGTTACAACTAGTGGTTGTAATAGGTATAATTGGGCACCTCAAGTGGCGCCCTATATTAAATTTCTTGAGGTGTTTTCCGTTTATTTTCATTCTGTTTGTCCCAAGAGATTTGTATAAGTACCCCTTTATTTCTTTTTTTGTAGTTGCCCCAATCTAACCCCCAATATCTTCAACTTATCCACGACCCAGCTCTCCAACAACCAACTGAGTGTCCGTATGCACTTGTTTCGATTATTTTGTTTGCCCAATCTTGTCCCCCATATTCTTACCCTGTGGTAAGCAAAATAGTCGTTACAGTGGTCATACTCAATTTAAAATTGTTTTCCTATATACTGCTGTAAACTTGTTGACAAATATCTGTTTTTCATTGAGTCACCCGTATCAACAGTTTAGGGATTTGCATACATAATTTATTGTTTTATTACTCTCTTATACATAAAAATACACTATAGATGAATAAAACATAAAAATGGACACTTTCCTCTAATTCCCATAAAGGCTTTAAATTTGTTGTCGATCGTTGCAAAGTAAAGTACTCGTAGATTATAACCATTTTTACAGCTTTTTACAAGCATGTCGAAAAATTGACGAATTGCTGATAACTTATCAAAACTCTTCGTTTCTTTCCGAGATAGTCTGTTATCGAATCTGAGACACTTTAAGAGGAACTTAAAACGTTTTGACGTTTTTACAAAAAATTGTAAGATGTAGCATTAGTAGTCCCATTTTATCTATAAATAATATCCAAATATCTGTGACTCCTCAATGTAAGCTTCATGTTTATGTTGATGTACAGCGGCCACTGTCGATGCCACCAACACGTCCAACCTAGGTCAATGGATATTTAAATATTAAGCATGTATCTTTATTAATTACTATTTAACTGGGAATAAGCCACAATTAAAGGTAAAAATACGTTTATAGACGTTTCAATTTCCACTTCAGAAATCGTTCTCAAAATACAAACAGTAAATTAAACAAATTTTGTTTTTGTTACAACTTACAACCTTTTTTACAAAAAATTTTACAAAAAAATTACATTAAAGCAATATTATAGAGGGTATTTAAAGAATAATTTTCACTACCAATTTGTTTAATTTGATTAAATTCTCTGGATTTCACAGTGCTCTGAAATTGAGCGGGTTCTTAAATACTCGCCATCTTGGAATAGAAGGTGCAAAGGATATTCGCGCAAATTTTATTTGACATTATCTGTAGGAAATTAAATTGTCTACAACTTTATTGCTATTACATTTTAGTGTAAAATAGAAAATTAAAAAAGTTGTTAATAAAATTAACTAAAAATGTTTGAAAACATTTTCTTTTGGGTCTTATAACTTTTTTAAATCATTTTACGATAAAATGATATCAGAGCAATATTATAGAGAGTTTTCCAAAAAAAATTTTTTACTACAAATAATTTTATAAATTTTTCTGGGTTTTACAGCAGTCCGAAGTTAAACGGGTTCTTGATTACTCGTAAGAATACGATAAAAACGAACCCTTAAGGCCCGTTTTCACGCTACGTCTTATTGTACGTTTTGTTGGTCATATAAAACGTACGACAAAACGTACGTTTTGTCCAGTGTATACACACTATGTTTTTCCTTCCGACAAGACGTACGTTTTGCTGTTTACACGCCACGTTTTATTGTATAGGATTTGTCCTATCCAACAAAACGTACAATAAGACGTAGCGTGAAAACGGGCCTTTAGACTTAGTTTTCTATTAGATATTTTTTTATTCATATCATTTTAAGTCGATTTATCATTTTCTTTTAATTTTAACATTATTCCTATGTTATTATTAATTTATTATCGACCCTTTTCGCCACCACAAAACTTATTATTATTATCCTAAAGGTCCGTTTTCACGCTACGTCTTATTGTACGTTTTGTTGGTCATATAAAACGTACGACAAAACGTACGTTTTGTCCAGTGTATACACACTATGTGTTTCCTTCCGACAAGACGTACGTTTTGCTGTTTACATGCAACGTTTTATTGTATAGGATTTGTCCTATCCAACAAAACGTACAATAAGACGTAGCGTGAAAACGGGCCTTAAATACTTGTTCAGACAAGTCGTCCGATCTTGACTTCAGTCTCAGTGTTCCCAAACCTACCGAAAAATCGGTAGATGTACCGATTTCGCCATTTTTCTACCGATGTACCGAAAAAGACTTAAATTCTACCGAATTTTATATTCAGATAGAAATTTTTACTTATTCTTAAATTTGAGAAGAAATAATAAGAAACAAAACAATTTTTCTTGCGATACCTGTAATTTGCATTGAGCATTTTTGTGTATTCATGAAAACGTGTGAAAACATTCAAAAATTTATTCTTAAATGATACCTAAGCGGTACTTTACAAAGTACATGATGTCATAAAAGCTAATAATACAATAATAAATGAATCCAAATCCATTGTGATCCCGACCGCTTGGTTCTGGGAATTTGTCAAGTTAGGAGAAATGAGGTAGAAAACGGAAGGAAAAACGTAGTGTGTATACACTGGACAAAACGTACGTTTTGTCGTACGTTTTATATGACCTACAAAACGTACAATAAGACGTAGCGTGAAAACGGGCCTTAAAGGCCGGTTTTCACGCTACGTTTTCTTGTACGTTTTGTGGGTCATATAAAACGTACGACAAAATGTACGTTTTGTCCAGTGTATACACACTACGTTTTTCCTTCCGTTTTCTACCTCATTTCTAATTCAGAGTCTTGAGTTGTGTGAAGTTTGTTTAGTGATTTTTTTTATTATAGAGGAAACACGGCTGCTTTCTTTTATTTTTTCAACTATAACGATACTACGACTGAGGAAAAGGGGATGAAGAGTGAAAAGACAAGATGGTCAAGAGAGTGGCTTCTGAAAAGAAGCCATTAATCCCACGTCTTGTTACTAAAAGAACTGGGAGGCGAACCAGATGACTAGCGCAATTATTTGCGAATGGACACCTCAGCCTATTGTCAATTACTAGAATTAATAACACCATACATATTGAAATGAGATACAGATATCTTGCAACAGGACGCAACATCAAAGACTTGGAGTTCATAACCATAATATCTAAACCAGCGTTAAGCCAAATAATTCCTGAAACCTGTAATGCAATCTACTTGGTTTTAAAACAGAACTACTTAAAAGTAAGTACATATTAAAAGAAAGTCGTGGGTGCATTGCCGCAAATCTGACATTAGGCTTTTTTTTTAAATGAAGCGAACTGCAGTGGAGCTAGTCGTCAACTGAGCAAGGCTGCCAGGTCTAGGGATTTATCCCGAATCTAGGGATATTTCAGTATAAAAGGGACAAAGGGATTTTTTTGATATTTAGTGTAAAATCTAGGGATTTTTGACCGGCTCAAATATTTACCCACATAGGCCTATTATAATAACATTTTCTTTAATTCAGGTATAAAACCACTTCGTATTAGCAGTATTAAATACACGATCTTTCATTACAACTAATTAAACTAACAGTAAACTACTTAAAGATTCTATTATCAGATGTCGCTAACTGTCCACGTTCTTGGAATCTTTATTTTATGCTACCAAATAGATTTCTGTCAAAAGTAGATTCCTATATATTTTCAGAAAGAAGCAAATTCTGGAGCTGGAATTAGGGGATTTACAAAAGTCCTAGCTTTTATAAAATAAATAATTAGGGGATTTACAGTAGGAATCGGGTGATTTACAGGATTCGTGAAAATCAATAAATAAAATTCTATGCTTCACCGTTTCATTTCTCTTCAAGTTGTATTTTGTATTAATTTTATTAAGTAAATATGTAAAGAATACGTACGTTATTCCGTTTTTGTTAAATTTATTCAAATGATCGCTATTGTACTGTTTATGAAATAAAGGTATAAAACAACAATTTTTTTATATCAATGTTATTATATTAGGCAACTATCAATACATCCCATAATTTTATTCAGAAATAGGCAACCATATATACATTTATTCCAATCTAGGGATTTCTAGGGATATTTAAATGTTCAATTTAGGGAGGACAAAAATTTTCACCTGGCAACCCTGCGAACTGAGTCAAAATCGAACGACTTGTCTGAACAGTATGTTTATCCTATCAGTTCTCGCAAAACTATGCTTCTCCCATCATTTCTGCGATCTGACCTTGGATTTCATTTCGATTCGACAAGACGTACGTTTTGCTGTTTACATGCCACGTTTTAATATATAGGATTTGTCCTATCCAACAAAACGTACAATAAGATGTAGCGTGATAACCGGCCTTAAGATAAGTTTCTTGTTAAAAGTACAAAACAAATACCTTCTCAAAACTGCTCTTAAATTTAGACACAAAAATAATAATTTTCATATGAGTTTTCCAGCCGCGAAACTCCGTATTTTCGCTTTTTTGAGATTTTAAATTGTTTATAACTTGAAAACTATCAACTTTAGAGAAAAATCACAAGAGACTTTTTTTGTTTAAAATGGCCAAAGAAGTCTAAAAATTAATTCTGGGTGCAAAAACCGGTCATTTTTAGAATTTGGAACCGGCACTCTTCTGATTTGTTTAAAGGGAACATTTTTGAATAGTAATTTGTAAAGAAACCGAATCAGAAACATTTTTCTTACGGGAGCGGCCTTACAATCGGGACTATAATACTTTTAAAGCCATTTAGAACCATTTTTTGTACGGCATTTTGTTTTTGTTGATAATTAATGTCAATATTAACAAAATATGTATATCAATGCCGTACAGAAATTTTTGATCGTAATATCACACTTATCAGAGAGAAATTAATTTTCCCCTCATAAGCACATGTACCGTGAAAACGTATGGTATGTCCAAAAATGTTATTATTTTATGCAACTAAATTTAAATAAGAGAGTATCAAATTGGCTTAAATGACCTTATTTACACTTCTTAAAAATCAAGGGTTGCGCCCAAGATTTCTCACCCCTATACCGTCCAATATGTAAGGCACTGCCAAAAAACAAATCTAAATAACGATCTGAAACTATATGTATAAATGCCGTACTGTATCAAATTACCGAAACTATGGTTAAAATTTTCCGAAAATCAAAGATTGTACCTGCTACTGGTAAAAAGTAGCAGATACAAATTTTTTACTGTTATTTTTTTAAGGCATTAAGTCGCAGGTCATTATTTTTGTATTACCTACCTAAGTTATAAATGCCGTATAAAAATGTTTGATTAAAATACCCCCATCCCCCTACTTGAGTGGTAAGTTTACCTTACCTGCGTAGGCACCTGTACCGATAAAATTGTCGCCATAGTTTCTTATTACATATTTTAGTATTGATTTATATACGAATTATGATGGGTCAAATGACCCCTTAAAAATGACACATAGACTTGTAGTCTATTAGAATAAAATTGTGTAGTCAACTCCAGCTCTTTGCGTGCTGGAATACATAGCGCAAGATTCAGAAACTATGAAATAGTGAGTTCAGTGACAACATTTAATTGATTACCGAAAATTTTATTTCCGAAATAAAGACACTGCTAAAAACAAACAGATATAAACCATTAATTTGTTATCTATTAACACCCAACTTCAAGAACCTACAACTGGAAACAAAAATTTAACCAACAGCTGAACTTCACAAAATTTAACAAAAAGTTTTGACACATTTGCAATGAATAAACAAACACTCTTATCAGCAAATTACCTGTTGTAAAATTAGAAGTTAAGTACCTCTTAACACCTTAGGTAAAAGGTATCGGATATGGCATGGATTTAGTAATTCCCAGGGTTGTACTCGTTTTTCAACGCTTAAATTAAAAACGAAGAACAAGACAGTTGACAATTTTAGTTTTTATTAAATTTAAGGAACAAATAATATCCATATTTCGTTGCTTCATTTTGACGTTTCTTTTATATAACGCTACTCATTTGTTTTTACTTATATCTATACCGTCGTAAATCGAAGAAATGAACTTGAGATATTTAACACGAGATTGAATGCTATCTTTTAAAATATTTAAACGATAAACAGAGACCATATTTTGTATCAGCAATTAATCTTGTTAAGTGAATATTGAAGCACAAACAGGTTCTGCTTTATACTGTTTCAAGTACAATTCAAAACAAACAAAAAATTAATTGTACAATTAAGATACTAATAACATAACACTACTTTATCTCGTTAATGGAGCGAAAACAAGTTATGTCATTCCTCCGAATTTTTGTTAAAAGTCCTAATAATTCTGCCGATGTTAAGACTTTTCTCATAATATAACGCCAGTCAGGCTTGAAAATATTGAGTCAATTTATGATCATTTAGACATTTTTTAGATTGAAACAGGTTTCATTTTAAAACTATTATTGGAAGAAACCACTAAACAAAACAGTTTTTTAATAAAAAATAGTTTTTAATTTTAAGTCAGAAATGCTGTTTATTTCTTATTGAATTTCTTATTTTCTTTAGACCGTCATTTAAATGAAAAATGTATCCCATTTAATCAAATCACAAGGAAAATTTTGTCGCAGTTCCTCTCAATGTCTTTGTTTCGTTTTCATCTGGCCAACCCTTACATGACTCATTTAGTAACGATGCGTTTCCTTATTCTCCCTTCACTACTAACATTAAGTAGAACCTGCTTCCAAATAATGCCTGCTCCTGCATTATTACATGGCGATCCTGACAAATCATGTAAGTAATTACATGGCAATCCTGCCAAAGCACGAGAATTCATGTATTAGATAGGAACTTCAATGGAGTATTCAAACATTCATGATTTTTCTTTGCCTGTTAATTTAATTTTTGTGAAAAAACTATTAATTTATTGAAACCTTACAAAATTAAACGCAATTTTACACAAAAATGTGTAAAATTTTTTACCCGCATCAAAAGCTAAACGAATTTTGTAATACCAATAGAAACTTATATAACGTAAGTAAAATGGACTAAGTAAATTAATAGAATTTACAATCCATAAACAGTTTTCTCATTAGTCATAATTTATTAATTAGATAAAAAATGGAAATAATTGCAACTTTTGTATTCAAAATAATTATACCTATTGAATTAACACCAACGTCAAACGCGAACAACTATCCAAATAACTACTTTAGCGATTAAAAATAATGTTGTTAGGTTATGAACACTTTCTACGATTATTTTTATTTTTATTCCAAATAGGTCATCTTTTTCCTTTTTTTTGCATTTTACGTGACTGTTTAAACAAAATTATATATAATCGACATAATATCAATGTGTAAAAATTGTACCAATATTAATTCGTTAAAAACATAGGTGTTCTCTTTAGTCTTATACAGGGTGAGTCATAACTATTGGGACATAGACTAAGGACACGTTATTTGGACCAAAATATGGCTATTGGGCCAAATATGCCTTAATAAAATGTTGCTGAGAAAAAAGATACAGGGTGTTAAAGTTAATTTTTGTTTTTCGTTTTTTGCTAATAGTTTCCCTGTATATTTATAAATTGCTATCAAAATTGGCACAGAGGCATAATCTTAGACAAGAAATAGTATTTTATTTACAATTCCACTATCAAATACCAAACTAATAAACAAAGTTGCAACTAACGTAAGGTTTCCGTTTTGACGATAAATCAAAACTAAACACACTTTAACTTAAAAGAACTCACAAAAACTCAAACTAAATGTTCTACATGGTCTCCTCCGATTTCTATGCCTTTTCTAATTCTTTTTATAAAGGATTTTCGGACGTTAAAAAAATATTATTCTGTCCCCTTATAAGATTAGCTGCATTTTGAATGTATCTCCAAAGTTCGTCTCGTGTATTAATTTCATTGGCATAATCTAAGGACTTCATATGTCCCCAAAAATAAAAATCTAGCGGGTTGTACTCAGGACTTCTTGGTGGCCATTGAAAATCACTGCCTCTGCCAATCCATCGTTGAGGAAATACGTCATTAAGATGATTTCTAACAGCTAATGAAAAATGAGGTGGCGCTCCATCCTGCATAAACCACATTTTTCTTCTTACATCCAGTGACAGATCATCTAAAATATCACTAAGAGTATTTTCCAAAAAGAATAATAAGAATCTCTATTTAAATTCGGAGGAAGAACATAAGCCCTAGTAGTTGGTCGACTATAATGCAACACTCAAATGCTGAAAATGTCTAGCTTTAATAGCATGCGGGTTTTCTTCTTCCCAATAATGACTATTTCGCCAATTAAAAACCCCTCGTCTGGTAAAAGTTGCTTCGTCGGTGAACATAATATTCTTAATAAAGTGCCTGTCATTGCGATGTTTATTCAGAATACGTTGGCAAAACTGTAACCGTCGTGGAAGATCTGTTGGAAGTAAATTTTGAACAGGAGTGAAGTGATAAGGATGGAGGTTCTCTTTTTTTAGAATTCTAACAATAGACGACTGACTTACTCTGTTGCTGCTGATAGATGTCGTGAACTTATTTCAGGATTTCATCTACTGAACCAAAAGTTCATCTTCTTGATTAGGTGTGATTTGTTTCGGTCGACCACCCCGATTTTTAGTGTGAAATGACCCAGTTTCACCTAAACTACGATATAATCTTGCAAAAGTTTTGTGATTTGGTTGCCTTCTGTTTGCGTATAACATTCCATACCTTTGGCTGCCGAGCGACGCAAAATTTTCTTGTGATACGCAAATCATCTCGCATTTCTTCATTAGTAAAATGATAGTGACGAGGCATTTCAATCAAAAAAAGTAATGATTACTTTTAAAAAATGCAACATTACACTACACTGTCACATCAAAAATAATTTACTCTGAACAAATGACATTTACCAACAACAATTATCTGACAGTCCAAAGCATACTTTTCATAAATGAAATAATATTTGAAATCCTTTTTTAAGACTCTAAGCAGTTCGACTGCGTTTTTATCGAAAACGGTTGAAATTATCATGTTTAAACAAGAGTACCAATTTTACGTAAAAATGATGTTTACGTCATATTTTCTAATAAAAATTACTAAAAAGTTTCATCAGAAAAAGTTTAGACTCAATTTGATCATTAGGAATGATCCACGTGGCGCCCTCTATGACAAAACGTAAAATTGTAAATAAAATACTATTTCTTGTCTAAGATTATGCCTCTGTGCCAATTTTGATAGCAATTTATAAATATACAGGGAAACTATTAGCAAAAAAACGAAAAACAAAAATTAACTTTAACACCCTGTATCTTTTTTCTCAGCAACATTTTATTAAGGCATATTTGGCCCAATAGCCATATTTTGGTCCAAATAACCTGTCCTTAGTCTATGTCCCAATAGTTATGACTCACCCTGTATATGAAATAAAAATACAAAATCTTCCACTTTTCGTTGCTTTTTCTAACTCATTTTTCATTCAAACATTCCTTTTTTCTTTTTAATTTTTTGGATCCGGACCATTATGGGTTGAGACTGTTGATGGTCGTCCGCCGCTAGTTTTCATTCTAAGTTATTAAAGTCATAAAAGACCATAAATGACTATTTATTCCACAATAAATATAATAAATAATAGAATAGAGATTTTAATCACTACAAAGTATGTATTTAAAGGAAACCGAGCAGTGCGAGACTTCGCTATAAGGCTATACCGAGAAAAAGATATTAAACGCTTTAGATAGAAGGCATATTAGATCTCTTATTTTACCTTATTTAGGTACTCTGTAACTCAAGTGTTTAAATTATTTTTGAACCAGACAATATGAGCTGTCAATCTACCGCTAGTTTTATTATGGGGGCTTAAAGTCATAAAAGACTATAAAATGACCATCTATTCCACAATAAATAATAAAATAGAGATTTTAGTAATTTATAACAAAGTATATAAAGAAAGTCCGAAAGTGCAAAACTTCGCTAAAAGAACTTAGAAGAGATTAAACGTTTTAAATGGAAAATATGTATATTAATATATAGATACAATATTTTTCATGCATTTTAATGCAATTAATATTGTCAAATTTGTCAGGCCGTGGAGTTTGTAGGTATAAGATTTTGCAGCTTAGTATGCCAAGCCCTCTAATCTCCATGTTATGGACTTATAAATAATATATACAATACTTATAAATACTCACACTCATGAATCGCTCCTTGCCAGTCATGAGGACCTTTACATTTGACTCTTCTTCAACTGGTGGTGCGAGAAAAGTCCTTTGATTTATCCTACCAGCCTCCCCTTTAACTCTTACCCGACTCTGAATGTCTATTACATTAAACTCGAGGCTTATAAATAAGCTTCGAGCAAATAGAAAGAATAACCAAGAGAGTGCTAACTACGTTAATGGTAGCCTGAGGCACACATGGAAAAATATGTTGGTTAAAAACAGACGTGTTATATTAGATTTATAAGATGGTAAAACCAACAATTACATATGCATCAGTGCTATATTGGCCAAAGGTGCAGCAGAAAGTGCTATTCTCAAACTATAGTGTATTTTTATGTATGAGAGAGTAATAAAACAATAAATTATGTATGCAAATCCCTAAACTGTTGATACGGGTGACTCAATGAAAAACAGATATTTGTCAACAAGTTTACAGAAGTATATAGGAAAACAATTTTAAATTGAGTATGGCCACCAGGTATAAAGGTTGGAGCAGAATAGAATACAATAGTTGTGAGGGTTACTAATCCCTAAATAAGGTTGCCAGTGTCGGAGTGATGGAGGTTAACAGGTACTAATGAATTTGCAAGAAATGTAAGATGTTTATTTTATTGGTTATATATATAACCAATAAAAGTTTAATAAGTACCTACCTATTTGCAAAATAAAGTTTAATTCTTTAGATAAAATAAAACGTTTTATTTTATCTGAAATGAGTGCATTCCACGAAGTAAGGGTTTCAACAATCAAACATTTAATTCTTTAATTCCAGGAATCTACGACAGTAATTGACTAGATAATTACCTTCTAAACTTATTCCACAGAAAATGTGATAGTGGGTTTTTCCATTTTGTAGGAAGGTCCAAGTGGCGTATTCAAAATTCTTAACAGTTCACTAAAAGTAGGTACTTCAGTTGCAAGGTGCAGTTTATTGTGTATACTAGTGTTATGGAAAATTTGGAAGTGCCGTGTAAACGCCGAAAAATTGGTCCTTTAACAGTTAATGAAAAAACATTAATATTTAATTGTTTTAAATCATTTACAGACAAACGTTTATGTGAAAGTGTTGATGAGACCGTTGAGTTAGTTAGCAGTACACTTGGTGTTGGGAAATCTACGATTTACAGAGTTATTAAAGAAGAGAAATGTGGTAGTTTTCAAATGCCACGTAATGCTCCAGGGAAACCAAAATTTCAAATAGAATATCATTTTAAAGAAGGACTTCGACGGAAAGTGCATGAATTCTTCTTTAGACAAGAATTTCCAACATTGGATAAAGTTCTTGTCTCAGTTCGAGATGATAAGGATTACCCAGAAATGAGTCGAAGTACGTTATGGAAACTTTTAAAAGAAATAGGCTTCCGCTGGAAAAAGAATCCCAGAAAGTCTATTTTATTAGAAAGAAGCGATATTGTCATATGGAGAAGACATTTTCTAAGAACCATAAAGGAAATGAGAAACCAAAAAAGAAAAATATTTTATCTTGATGAAACATGGATCAACGAGGGTCATACACCAAATAAATTTTGGCAGGATGAAACTGTTACAAGTCAAAGGCACGCTTTTGTAAATAACTTATCTACTGGTTTAAACCCACCATCAGGAAAGGGACGCAGGCTGATAATAGTACACATTGGCAGTTCAGACGGTTTTGTTGAAGGTGGTTTATTAACTTTTGAATCAACTCGTACCGGTGACTACCATGAAGACATGAACGCTGATGTCTTTCAAGAATGGTTCGAACAAATGATAGATCTTCTTCCTAAGAACTGTGTAATAGTAATGGATAATGCAAGTTATCACTCCAGACTTATAGAAGGACTGCCCACAACCAAGTGGTTAAAAAAAGACTTGCAGAATTGGCTGAGTTCAAAAAATATTACGTACCATCCCGGATCTATAAGAAAGGAACTTTATTCGTTGTGTGCCCTTCATAAAGAAAAATTTAAAAAATACGAAATTGATGAAATTGCCAAAAATCGTGGAATGACAGTACTTAGATCCCCACCATATCATTGTGAATTAAACCCGATTGAACTGGTATGGGCACAGATAAAGAGTGAAGTTTCAAGAAAAAATACCACTTTTAAAATTCATGATGTTAAACAGTTGTTTTTGGAGGCCGTAAATAATGTAAAACCTGAAAACTGGGAAAAGGCAGTAAATCACACTATTAAAGAAGAGGAAAAAATGTGGAAGCTGGACAATATTACTGATAAAATGATCGAGCCAGTTATTATAAATCTTGGTTCTGAAAGTTCATCTTCTGAATCTGATTTGGATTTGTAACAAGTAGCTGTAAGTTTTATATTAATATTTTTATTCATCTATTTAACATACCTTAGACGGTTTTAAAAACTCTTTTTCTCTTTTGTAATTTTTAAAAATTAAAAAAAATGTGAATTTTTTAAAACCCTTTTTAATGTAGGCCAGTCAGTTCTAATATAGTGTGTGATAAAAGAGGTCACTTTTGTTTACATACACATAACACTTTATAACACTGAAATAATTCATTTATTTTTTACAATTATTCAAAGTAATTTTTCAATTAATCTTGAGCACGCCCATGGAGTGGTCGGAAGGTACCAGTTAAAATTATGCTAATTACTCTCTCGTTCATAAAAATAAACTATAGCATGGTGCAAAGACTTGTTTGCCTCGGAATCACAGGGGCTATGAGGGGCACACCAACGGCCGCTATGAAGGCCCCACTGGATCTTCCTTCTTTACATATAATTATAAGGGGAAATGTGGGGATGGGATATTATAGATGCTATAAAAACTGAGTAACGTACCGGTTAGATCATTTCTTATTATATGATTTCTGACCATATGGTACCCAGATATAGGCCTAAAGTACTTTTCCAAGCGAACATCGGACTACATTCATTTCATTAAATTTAAGTTTTCAAGGTAAACAATTTCAGACACATGATCTTTGGGTATGTGACGGCATGACACACCCATCGAGCACGTGTCTGAAACTGTTAACCTCGAGCTTATCTTGAAATTGGATTCAGTTTATAGAAGAATATACCTCTGTATTTTAGGCAGAAATTTTTGCAATCTTGAAGTGTGTAAGGAAAAATAAGATGAGGGCTTTCGAACTGAAGTGGATCAATATATGCACAGATAGCCAAGTAGCTATAGATGTACTTTTAAGTCCAAAGGTGGACCCTAGGTTCGTGTGGAGATGCCGAGAGGAACTCAACAGACTGGCGGAACATAATAGTGGTACACCGTATGGGTTACAGGTCACCGGTGACTATACGACAATGAAAGAGCTGATGCACTTGTCAGAAGAGTATCAGATACAAAATACTTAGGACCAAAGCCAAAGGCAATATAACTCTTACTGGGAAAATATATTCGGTCAAACACATGGCAAAATATATATATTTGACGGACATGTGCTAATAGGCCTGAAGTACTGCGGAAAACAAGCAGAATTCAGCTCAGTGTCATAACATTGTTATATGGATTTAACAGGATTATTTTATGGAGACTTGAGCTACAGACTTAGTAGCGGAGAACCTGAAACAGTCAACCATATCATGACTGCGAGGTATTAGATCGCGGATAACTCAAAAAATATATGGTACCCATCCACTACATCACAATTCATCCACTGTCTAAGCTGGTACAGGGTGCCAGAATCCTGAAATGGGTATCATGAGGGAATGGAAAATGTACAATAAGCCGATTAGCTGCAATATTACCGGTTTACAACAGACGGCTTACAGGAAAAACCAGAACACACGACATATGTTGATGTTGTGAGAATCCAGGTTCTTTTTTTGCAAAGCATTCTATTAGTTTTTGGTGTTTGATTTTATCAAAATTCTTTTTACAACCTACCAATATTTTGTTATGAATATTCTTTAGATAAAGCTACAACTTTGAACAGCAAATGATGACGTATTCTGAAGGGCAAACCTCCTATATACCTCCTAACCTAACCACCAAAATAGCAATGGAAAAATTAGTCGAAATAAGTCGATTACCATAAAAAAATCATACTCCGCATGTTTTTATAAGTTCCCATTTTAATTAATATGGCATTTTTATTAATTTATTAAAAACATTACCCTTATGGTTTTTTATTTATTTTCAACAATAAAAAAGCTCACTTAATCTTGGCTACGCATTCACTTATGTCAACATACGTTGATTTTTTCATAATTAGGTTAAATCCAGAGGTAGAATGACATCAAAACAATAATATTGTCAGTAAATGTCAAATGTATTTTATAGTATTGTAACGCTGTTTGCCGTTCGTGGATTATACAATGGGTTGAGGTAAAGTTATCGATGAGAAAACGGTTTCAATCAATGTTAGATTTTTTAATTCTGGAAAATCCAATTCGAAAATCGCGAATATGTTGTAATTGTCATGCTATAGTGTAAGAAATATAGTCAGAAGATACAAAACTACAAGTTCGGTCGACACAAAGCATAGAAATGTGCGAAAAAGTAAAATAACCGAAGCAGATCGAAGGGCATTAAGACGCATTATAGTGAAAAATCGACGACCAAATTATATGGAGTTAAACGTTTTATGAAGTGGCGTTATTGGAAGACACGTTTCTAGATCAACAAGTCACCGAGAGGCCCACAAATTAGTATTTGGTACTTACAAAGTAAGTTTTATAGTTGAAAAAATGAGAACGAATTGTTTTTTAATACTTAAATTTCATTTTATTTTAGGCTAAGGAGAAGCCACTTTTAACATTACAACAAAAGAAAAATAGACTAAGATGGTCAAAAGAGCATAAAGATTGGATTCAGTTGCAATGGGATTTAATACAATGGAGTGATAAATCCAGATTTGAAGTGTGTGTTGGAGATAGAAGGAGTCGCGTCATTCGCAGGAAAAATGAAGCTTTCCATCCCGACTGTCTGAAGAGGAAAGTCAAATATCCTGCATCTGTCATAATCTGGGACAGGATGTCGTGTAAAGATGTGGGAAAGTTACATTTTATCGATGGATTGTAAACACGGACAAATATTTGAATATTTTAGAAGAATCTCTTTTACCGATTATGGAACACCGTTTAACATCAGCGGAAGATTTTGTCTTTCAACAGGACGGCGCAGGTTGTCATACCTCAAAAAGAGTTTAAAATGGATTGAAGGCCATGGCATACCACTTCTGGAATGGATTTCTAACAGTCTCGACTTGTCCCAGATAGAGACTTTGTGACGGGAAATGAAAAAAGTTTTGAGAAAACATCCTGTCACGTTCGTCAACGAATTGTAGGAAAAATTGCAAGAAATATAGGATTCGTTTACATTAGAATTTTGTCAAAACTTGGTAAAAACTATACATCGAAGAATTGTGGTTTGTCATTAAATATAAAGGGGATAAATATTTTAAAATATTTTCTTCTTCTTCTTAACATGCCATACACCAAAGTGCGTAGGCGACTATCTCATTACTAGAATTCTGTTCTTGGCGGCGTGACACAGCTCACCTGTATTGTGTATTCCTGTCCATTCTTTAATATTCCTTAACCAGGATAATTGTTTGCGGCCGGCTCCTCTCCTACCTTCGATCTTCCCTTGTAGGATTAACTGTGGTATTTCATATTTTGCTCCTCTCAATATGTGCCCAAGGTAACCAATCTTGCGTTTTTTAATTAATTCAAAGAGTTCTCTTTCCACGCCGGCTCTATTAAGGACGTCATCGTTTCGAACTCTATCCACCCAAGGTATGCGCATCATTCTTCTCAATGACCACATTTCAAATGCTTCAAGTTTGTTAATAGATGTTTTTTTCAAAGTCCACGTTTCCATACCATAAAGCAAGATGGACCATATGTAGCACTTGACCATTCTGTAGCGTATTTCGAAGTTTAGGTGTTGATTACATAGGAGCGGTCTGAATTTCACAAAAGCTTGTCTTGCCATTTGTATTCGGGTTTTTATCTCGTGTTGTGGATCCGATTGGTCATTGATTGTGGTGCCAACGTATTTAACAGTTTTCACGCGATTTATACGATTGTCACCTATGCATATTATCGGGTTTTCTGGAGGGTTTCTGCTAATGACCATATATTTCGTTTTCAAAATGTTGATTTTGAGGCCATATTTTTTACCTATGCTATTCACCCTATCAAGTAATAACTGCTGATCTTCCAAATTATCAGTTATAATCACTGTGTCGTCCGCATAGCGTAGGTTGCTAATTGGTATGCCGTTCACCTTAATGCCTAATTCCGTATCTTCTAATGCTTCCGCAAATATATTTTCAACATATAAATTAAAAAGCATCGGAGAAAATATGCAGCCTTGGCGGACACCTTTCCGGATTTCGGATTTTCTATAATTAGGAAAATATTTTCTATAATTAGGAAATTCAAAAATGTTGTTCGATGTATTAAAACTTCTAAAATTTACGCTGCGCTTTTATTTTTGCTCTCTAAAATTTAATTTTCTTATCAACCTAACGTTGGACCAACTGATATGGTAAGGGTTCGTAAAAGTGAAATCAAGAAGAAATCAAAAGTCCGTTGATAAAATAATTTAGAATAAAACTTAATAAAACTGTTTGTCAATTTAACTAAAGTACAATATAGAGAATAAAAAGCTAGTTATTGATTGAATCACAAAAAAAATTAATAATTAAGCTAGTTAATAAAAAGCACAAAAAATATTCTTCCTAGGTAACTCTCCACCTTGTATATGAAATCGGCAAACAGGTCTTCCTGTACACGATTCTACTACATTAAGTCCATAAAATAAATGAGCAATAGAAAGTCCCAACTGTCGACAAAATATGTACATTTACACAGAAAACACAAACGCTTAAATCAACAATAATTGACTATAAGTGTTCCTTCCCCTAAGGTCTTAAAGTCACATGAAAATTACTCATCCTTAACGCCCTAGCTTTGTCATAAATTTCTGCTGGGGATCTCCTACCACAATTTATACAATTTATGGTGAGTTGGGGTAGATATTTCCCTCAATATTTGTCGTCTATTTCTGTCAATATAAATGCGCGTGTCTAAAATATACTTTAATTCTATCAAGGAAATTGAATACTTAGCACATTTCAATTGCAACTTGGGGATTCCTAGGAACATAAAAGCATTCTATTGATTGCATACATTTTCGTTTAAATTTGATGTGTCTGGCTGTTGATTGTGTTGTTTTATTGGTAATATCATTAAAATTCGATAATGGTGAATAAATAACTTTATGATACCACGATTTCTTGATTAATAAATTCCAAAAAAATATTTTCAAAATATTCTTCAAATATGTAAAAAAGAAAAACAGTTTGTTCACAAAAACAGTAATAAATCTCTAGAAAACTTCACTTCTTACTCCGAAAGGATAAAACTACTACAATACTGAAATTTAAAAACAATATACTAGCATATACATAAGTATATGCATCCACAGCAGATAAAGAAGGAATGAGGTAGAAGAATTTTATGCAGCAATAACGGACATCATAAAAAGCCTCCAGAAACACCACATCAATATTATATTAGGCGACTTTAATGCAAAAATTGGCAAAAAAATTATAGCTGAGATCACTGGAGGATACGGATTATGCATAAGTAATGACAGGGGTGATCGTCTGATACAATTTTGCAATAAGAAGAATATGTGGTATCAAATACCTGATTTAAACTACCTCCCAGGCGAATCTATACATAGAAATCGTCAAGACAATAATCAAAATATTGTAAGGAATCACATTGATTTTGCTTTGATTAATCATAGATCATGATTACTCAAAGATTGCAGTCCAGAGTGCAAAAACCTACCTAGTGATGGACGTAGGATCAGACCCCAATCCAGTCATTATCAATCTCAGACAAAAACTAAAAACAATACGCCGAAACAAACCAAAGAAGTCAATATTGAAATACTTCGACACAAAGCTAATAAAGAAAAACTAGCGATAAAACTTAATGAAGGCCTGGAAAAATCAATCATAACAGGAGCCAAAGAAATAGAAAATATATGGAAAACCATAAAAAATACCATAGTTGGAGTACAAAGACGGGAACTTAAAAATACAGAAAAATAAGAAACAAAAAAAGCAATTCCGGAATTTCTGGCAAAGCAAACCAAACTTAGTTGTAGTTAAACCTATTTTGAAAACGTGACAAAATATGAAGGTGAAAATAGTAAAATGTTTCATTTATTGCTATACCTAAATTGAATGGCGTACGTCGCCGTCCGCAACATGCTCCCAGTATTACCTGGTTAAATTGATAAAGATTAAAAGCAACAAAAATTTTTGGATACCTGCAAATTATTTCCAAAAGATCACTAGAGGAATAATTGGATAATTGCTTATTCAAATATTTTTTGTTAAAAAGATACACTCACTTAGAAAGAATTTAAGTTGGCGACAAATGGCGCCACGCGACTTAAAGGTTAAGAGGTACATTATTAAGATCTGCGTGCCTGTAATCTCAAAAAGTTAGCGTATAGCATATGATTCGTAATTTTCTGATCTTTGATTAAGATATTAACAACAACAAAATTATTGTTTTTTATTTGTTTATGTAGTTCTTTATCTTTATCCTTGTAAATCCATAGAACGATTTAGAAACGGACATCTGACAAATCAATTAGTAGCTACACAGGCTTATTAGCAACATTATATTCAAGGTTTCAAGAAATACATATCGATAAATTATAATTAAAAATGAAGTTCATTGACTGACTCACTTTTTAAACACATGCAGGTTTTAAAAATGCATTTGCTATTACAAATTTCTTGCTAGATCGATTACTGTCTGAGACAAGGTCAATAGTCGTGCTTATGTACGAATTCACTCATGAATTATTTTTCATTCAAGTATAGATCAAATGACGCTAAAAGAGTTTGTCACCGTTTTGCGAAATCTATTAATAGGGCAACTTTACACTCATAAAACAAATTATTGCATTGTTTTAATATCCGCTTATTCTACATTTTTCTGGGCAATTTTTGTTGAATTTTAAATTTTTTTCTACCTGTCTTAGAAATTAGGCATATATAGGTTATTCCACGAATATACGACTGTTTTGGATTATTGCGACAACGAATATTTTACTGTGCAAGTAGAAGTATGAAAGTAAATTGGTCTAATTATTATTCCAATAAAAATGATCTTCTGTTAGTGTGACATCTAAACTAAAATTATTTCAGTTAATAGATGTTTAGATAGTCGCAAAATTTATTGTGTAATTTAATCCGAAAATAACAAAAAATTTTCCGCAAACGCTCCTACAAATAAATACAATGACGTCTATGAGTGTTTATCATACATTTGGTTGGATTTCCGTGAAATGTAAACACTAAAGAATCGTGCCGGGTTTCTTTGATATTACACTATTTTATTACTTTATGAGGTACTACAACTGTAACAAAAACAAATATACTATTTTTATATAATTGAAAATAAATTGGTAGAACGATGGTTCAGAAACCAGAAAAAGAATCTAATATTTCACTTTGTTAGTTTTAAATATTTGTTTGCTTTGAGTGGAGTGTAGGAGTTAGGGCAATACATTTTTTTGTTTTTTAATACTAATTGAATATTAGACTAAATACTTTACACTATTTAATCACTTAAGTATTGGTACACTTTGTTTAAATCACTTAATTCAAAAACCAACTTGTATACAATACTAAACTCAATGATAGTAATTATATACTTCAAAATCTGAATTACAACTGTTCTATAAAATATTAACTCTATATTTTATATCATGACTTCATAATTAAATCTAAGGTGTATATCTGTCATAACAGTATTTTAAAAATGGGGAGAATTTACTATTGTACAAATCAGTCTGGAGATACAGTCTGGAGAGAAGGCATTATATACAAGCTCCTCCGTACAATCTGTAAATCGACAGCTCACAGCTCGAATAATCAACAGCATGCTAGTTGACCGAACGATTCAAGTAGTCATGGGAACCGACATCAGCATCCCAAGAAAACTGAAGAATGAACTGCCTCAGGGATCTATCCTAGCTCCTGTTCTCTTTAGCCTATACATCAAACCTACCAAAACAGAAGTTTCTAGTTTTCATCTAAATAACAAGCTTGCAGGAAGAACACTCAACATCCAATTCAAAAACAACACACGCTCCTACAATGAAACACCAAAGTACCTTGGGGTGACTCTTGACAGAACCCTACCTTTCAAGGAACATCTGTCAAAAGCAGCGGAAAAACTAAAATCCAGAAACAAGATCGTCCAGAAGCTGTGCTGCACAACATGGGGAGCATCGGTTTCATCTTGCCGTCATCTGCACTAGGCCTTGTCTTCTCAACCGCGGAATACTGCTCTTCAGCCTGGCTTAACAGACCACATATACACAAAGTAGATGCCCACTTGAACAATACAATGAGAATGATTGCTGGTGTTATCAAATACACCCCTACGCAATGGCTCCCACTACTGAGCCACATTCCACCGCCCAAACTACAGCGCATACACTATCTCACTAGTGAGTACAAAAGATACTTAAAAGTAGCCAACTTAAAAGTAATTGCCAATTCATCAAGATATAGATGCTGCCAACGGTAACGCTCTAGACGACCGCTAATAAAAACAGCACATATTGCTGTGGAAAATGAGTTTAACTTAACGACCACTTGAACTCGAGAATGGATGGAACAACAAAAACCAGCTTACCCAGCATCACACAAATACCACTAGGTTTTGACTTACCACGCAACACACGGACTATGCTGAACCGAATCAGAACCCAACACAGCAGATGCGGTTATTTTACATGATGCACAAATGGGGTAGAACCCCATTAGATGTACATTACAGAACAGTGTCCCACAAGATCCTATTAAGGCAGGTCAGAGGATTTCCTAATGGCGACTCCAGAGTCGATAGTTTATATAAATAAGTTAGATGTTCGTTTGTAAACATATATGTATTATGTTTTATACAAAATAAACTTTTAAAACAAATTGTGTCGAACAATTTTACAAGAAAAATTAACAAAATCTTTTAGGCAAGACGAAAAGCTCGGGTTCGTTCGGAAAAATATTCCCATGAGATGTCTTTTGCATAATCACTTTTATGAGATACCTCAAAATCACGTTTAAGAGGTCGCCCAGGCGAAAAATTGTTCAATTTTTTTTAAACAATGAATGAATTTATTCGGCTGGAAAAATTATTTCTGAATTTTTTGGACCATTCTGAACAAAATAGTTTTTTTGTAATTTTTCTGTAAATTAAATCGTTCGAGTTATAAATAAGTTAAAACTAAAAAAAAACGTCAAATTATTATTTTCAAGACTTAAAAACACAATTAAAAAATATTATTTTTGAATTCACCAAGGACCTAAATTCAAGTTCAAACTTTGTTCTATTATTTCCCGATAACTATTTTAGGCTTATTTAATTTTAAAACATTCATTCTTAATCGTTAATGAAAAGCTGAATCTGCGGCATGATAAGAGAGAGAAACAAGATATATGGCACATTTTATTGCTGGTTTGAATTCTCATTGTACAAATGAACAAAAAATATCTGTTGTAAGTTTTTTCTAAAAATGATCGTTTTCGAGTTATAAATAATTTAAAACTGAAAAAAAAAACGCAAAATTACGATTTTCAAGGCTTTAAATCAACAAGTAATTTTTATCATCAACTGTCTAAATTCAAGTTCAAGCCTTCTTCTATCAGCGCCCGATGAAAATTCTGAGCTTATTGTTTTTCAAAACATTGTTTTTAATTGTTAATGACCCGCGTATGGCAGGGCAGGTGCTCATTTGTACATTGTACAATGAGAATTCAAACCTACAAAAATTTGTGTCATAGATCTTGTTTCTCTCTCTTATACACGCCGCAGACCGAGCGCCAGTCCTGTCATTAGTGCTTTATTAACGAATAAAAAACACAATATTTTAAAATTAAATAAGCCCAAAATACTTATCGGGAAATGATAAGTATTTGCCGATAAGTTAAATTTATATTATTCATATATTTCGTCATTAATTAAGTTACTGGCTTATTTAACTTATTTAAAAAGTTCAGTAATCGTTTTCGTAAATTTTTTAATATATATTATATAATATACCATATCACATCGTTTTTTCATCCTGTAGATGAAATATGGCCATGGCGCGAGACGGGCAACGGACAAGTTAAAAGATATGCTGATAATACACTTGCACACTTACAGGCCATTAGTGTCGAGGTAGAAAATATCACGACAGAATTAGATGCAAAAGAACATGGCACGCTAATAAACAAAACTAAAACAAAAGCAGTGATAACCGAACCTCCTTTCAACCTCATCAAAGAAGTGGCACAGTTCCAAGTAACCGATTTATTTACATTGAGTTAACAATGGCAGTTATGGGGAATATTTATATGTATTGGCTTGTTGAGATGCTAAAAAATCGATCTTGAAGTTGATATATTAATAATTGTGGTCGACTATAAAACGTAAAATTAACTTAAGTAGATATACTTACGACGACTGTCCCAAAACTATTCGACCTTTATCCATAATTTTGCAATGCTTTTATTCTTCCAAATAAACCACAATTCAACTGATAGGTGCTGCAAACAAGCAATCAATTTAAGTTAACCCAGCCTATGAGACAATTTTACTACAACCTGTCAATGAACGTGATAAATTTTATTGATCTCACAAGAATAGTAAAATATGAAAAAATCGCGCAGCATTTATTTATTGAACAGATCTATAGAAACTGACTTCATTTGCTGCAAAATACAAAAATTTATACGAAAGCTGCACTCTTCACCTTTAAAACGCATTTGAATTTTTGTCCATAGGACACTCTGATCAAAAGATATCGAATATTTACCGTCGAATTGATACCCATTTTATTTAACATTTCTTTCGGACGCGCAACTGAAATGATTTAAAATCGCCAGTTGGTCCAAGCGTTGTTTCTGAGAGTACGATTTATTCTACATAAAAAGTGCTAATTAACATTCATGTTAAGAATTATCTCAGCTACATTTTTTAATTGAAATATTTTTTTCTACAGCGTACAGATTGTTGGTAAATCGATTTTTTGCGTTGTTACTCCACTACGAGGGGATTTTTTTGTGGAAAGCCCTGGAGTAAAAGAGATAAACTTTTTTGCGTCTTTTTGGGGTCCCAATATCGATATCGCGGCCAAATTCAGCTTATTCATATAATTTTTAGATGTCAATAAATTGAACATGTGTTTAAGACTCTTCATAGTCATTAAATAAAATGTTTATTCAACACAGAGGAAAATAGCCCATGCTTTTACAATACCAATTATTTATGTTTGTTTTTGTACCATTTTCGATATGGCATTATCCTCGCATAATGTTGAGGAAGGAACAAGCCGGTTTCAGACCAAACAGATCATGCGTGGACCAAATTAACACACTAAGAATAATTGTAGAACAGTCACAGGAATTCAACTCTCCTCTCTTTGTGTGCTTTGTGGACTTCAAGAGAGCTTTTGACACGCTCACACATACGGCCATATGGAAAGCACTGCAGGAAATAGGAATACCAGAAAAAATAGTAAATCTCATCAAAGAACTCTACAGTGACACAGAAAGCAAAATCCTACACAACGGCATAACATCTGACCCAATAGCTATGCTAAACGGAGTAAAGCAGGGCTGTGTTTTATCCCCCATACTATTTAACATTGTACTGGACTCCGTACTAACAAAGGTAAACTCTAATAGAGGAATTTACTGGGGATTAACAAACAGACTGGAAGACCTAGATTACGCTGATGATATATGCCTCCTAGCACATACAAAACAGGACATGCAACTCCAAGTAAACAAAGTACAAGAAGAATCAAAGAAGGTTGGTCTAGAAATAAACATCAACAAAACCAAAGAAATGCGATTTGGTACCAGAAACAACCAACCTATTATGATCAACGACCAGAAAATTGAGAGAGTAGCGGAATTTGTATATCTGGGCAGCATAATTGACTGTAATGGGGGTACAGAGCGTGATGTACATGAAAGAATAAATAAGGCTCGCAACGCCTACAACATGCTTAACAACATATGGAAATCCAGGATTTACCCAACTAAAACGAAATTAAAAATCTTCAACACAAATGTAAAAGCTGTATTACTGTATGGCTGCGAAACGTGGAAGATATCAGCACCCATAGTACACCAATTACAAGTTTTCATCAATAGAGCGTTACGAAAAATCCTTCGTATATTTTGGCCTAACCGAATCTCCAATGAAAATTTATGGAACCAAAGCAACCAAGAAAATGTCATAAAGCAAATAAGGCGAAGAAAATGGAGATGGCTGGGCCACACACTCCGTAGACCGCCAAATGACATTGCCAGGACAGCGCTGGATTGGAATCCCCAAGGCCGACGGAAAGTAGGCAGACCTAAGGGAACTTGGAGAAGGACAGTACTGGACGAAGGGAGAAAAATGGGAAAATCCTGGCTTGAAATCAAAGCACTAGCCAGAAATAGAGTTCGCTGGAGACACTTTGTGGAAGCCCTATGTTCCTCTTAGGAATCTTGGGACTATATATATATATATATATATATATATATATATATATATATATATATATATATATATATATATATATATATATATATTATCCTCGCATTGTAAGTATGATCATTTTAAAAGACTGTGGTTTTTCATGTAAATTGTAGCATTCCCTGATGTTGTTGATGACCACCAACGAAATATTGGAATTAAAGAATAAAGACTACACATAACCTATATTCTTTCAGCTATTTTCCCAAAAAAAGTCTTTATCTTCTATATACTATATGTTTATATTTATGCTTAACGTTAATAATTGTGTGCCATATAAAACATTGAACGTTACAAAAATAGTGCACAACTTTTCCTATTTTTTAAGGTTCACATCCACGTTGGTGTACCTCAACATTCCTTACAATAAAAATCACACCAAATATTACACCTCTTTTGCAAACCAATTGTAAACTTCTCTTTCTCAGGTAAGTACTCGAGATAAGCTTCCCCGAAAAAAGATTTATTTATTTATTTATTACTGCATTCATAGATTACTATAAAATTACCGAGTGAATAGCGCCTTTTGCATTGAGCGATAACTGTTGTTGAGGCGTTAAACGAACACGAGATAATCTTACCTTCCAGAGAACACACTACTTCGCTTACCTGAAACTTTTGTTCTCCCGATACAATCCCCGTGGATACCGCACCTGCCAACAGTCTTAGCCATGTTCACACTGTTTTATTATTAAAAGAAGTGGAATATGTTGAGATAAAAGTGTTTCGAATTATACTGTCAACTTTTGTAAAGAGGAAAAGCACTGATCTACAATAGTTTTATATTATCGAAAAGAAAGGGTGCCTTTTGAGTTCAAAGTTTATTAAAGATAAATAGAAAAACAGACAGGAAATATACGAAAATATTCCATTTAATAAATAACTTAAGTAATATATTTTTATATATTTGTCAATGAAAAACTTCAAGAGGAAATCATTTGAAAATGATATTATTAAATTTCCGATCGTAGATAGTTTTACGTAGATCGTAGAAAACATATATGAGAAATTGTTATTCTATTTTTATTTTAGATTATCATACAAGGAATCTTTCCTATCTGCTCAAAAGGGTGCATCATTATTTTGCTTTTTCTATCTATTAATACACACATCAAAATCATCTAGGGGACACCTATAATAATAACTTTAAATCAATGTTAGCTGCAAATAAATACAAAAATAAATTTATGTTTTTGCTTTTTCTGTTAATGCTGGTAAGAATGGCTATAAAAAAAATTAACAAAACTTGAATATGCGTTTTTGGCTATAAGATAAAAAGTAATATTTCTTTATTTGTACTTGATTTTTTATGTAAATGTGGAATTTTATTTAGTTTTGCAATTGCGAATAATGGAAGCACATCCTTTAAATCGCGAAATGCAGTTTTAACTAATCCAACCAGATTTAAGATCGTTTCATTAGGTTGCAGGCTTTGCGAGATTGCACTGTAACTGCATCACAATTACCAATGAGGCTGCAAGAGACCCATCAGGTCTGCATGAAGTAGACTGTGTTATCCAGAGGAAATCGCGCTCATCGACTTCAGTAGGCACAAGAACACGCAAATTAGGTTAGAGGTGAGTGGGCTTATACTTTGTTTACACGTGAGTCCCGATTTGGGTATGCACCAGACACAAAACATACAAGAATTTTGAGATAATCTGGCAATGCTGAACGATTGGCCACCATGCAGGAGGTTCATAGGCAGCAAGACGGTTGTATAATGGTATGAGGTGGCATCATTCTTTGTGAAATAACCAGTCTCGTTTGTCTGGAACGGTTTCTAAATGCATCACACCACCGCGATATTATTCTTGAACCTACTGTTGTACCCCTTACACAACAAGCTGGTCTCCAATTTCAAATAATTCACTACAATGAGCGTCTGCATACTGCCAGGGTCGTGCGAAAATTCCTCGAAGAGAATGAAATTGAGGTTTTACCATGGCCTGCACAATCGCCAGATTTAAAAAGAATTGAGGATGTATGAGACGTATTGGTCAGACGTATTTGACGCAAAATATTGTTTAATACAAGACAGCAACCGTTTGAGGACCTTTCAATCGAGTGGAACAGAATATCGCAGCAAGGCATTGATCATCTGATCATGAGTTTGCCTTACACTATACTAACTTAACCTAAACACTATTTTGTTGGAAATAAAGGGGCAACATATTGGTTTTTTATTTTATTTTTTTTTTTTGTTACCATTTTCGGACTTACGGAGTTCTCTATTTATTTTCTTAAGAGCTCGTGCGATAATTCTACGAAAAAAATGATTATATTATATTCAAGGTACTTGTTTATACCGTTTTGTTAAAAATATTTAAAATAAATTAATTGGAATCCTTATGTAACCCCGCATTTTGTTTTTGTCCCCTACATTATGTGTTGTATCAGTAGAACGTAGTTCGAAGACTTTCAACTCTCGTTTAAAACTTTTTCGTTCTTAAATATGTTTTCTGTTGACTGAATTTTACTCAGCCACTCATAGATTACGAAAGGATTTGGATTTCTTTAAACCCTACTGGATGTGTAAAAACAAAGCCCAGTATCGTGCGAATTAATATAAACACGAATAATAATTTGAAATAAGCGACATTTATTAGTTAGAGAGAATTGAAAAGGATAAAATAATACAGTTTAAATGGATATGATAGGAAATATATTTCCCTTGTCTTCTTGAACTCACTTTAGCATAGAATCAACAAGTTTTTTTTAGTTTTCTGATGTTTGCTTGTCTCCATAACTGGATTAATGCCTCAATCGATTTTGTTTTTGGTGTGCAACTTATTTTACGAAGTCTAGCTGTTACAATAGCCGACAGGTTTTCAATTGAATTAAGATTAGGAAACGTTTTGTGCATGATAAATATGTTTTATGGATGATAAATTTTGTCTTCAAAAATTAAAAATATCGTTCTTACTCTGCGAAAAGGGTATCTACAAATATGATGGTGGTTTATATGGATAGATTGTTGATGTACTAGTGGAATATAAATATTCCTAACATCGACCTACAAGTTTTATTAGCTTGGGTTATAGTTTACTTTAATCACTGACGATACTGACTTCATTTTACCTCGTTGGAGGTCGCTATTAGCATTTGTTTATGCATTATTTTACTAGTAATTGCCACCTGGATGGTGCGCGTCGATTGACGTTGAAAGAACTTACGTTGACTTTGATATAAACAGGTTTTCAACTGTTAAAAAATTGTTTTCAAATTAATTCGATCAATACTGTAGAATTCTTTTTCTTTTGGTGTCATATTAGGTCCCTCTAAGGTTGGGACAGAACCTAATGCAACGCCTTAATGAACGCTGTCATGAGTACGGACTGAAGATAAATTTAAAGAAAACTAAATGCATGATCATGACTAAATCTGCACATGCAAATATCCAATTGACTATTGAAGATACTGCAATTGAGAATGTTAATAACTATAAATATTTAGGAACATGGATAACATCAGATGTAGACCAAACCAAAGAAATTAAGACACGTATTGAAATAGCACGTACATCATTTATTAAACTTAAAAAGTTTCTTTGTTGTCGGGATATAAGGTTAGAACTACGCCTGAGAATGCTTCGATGTTACGTGTTCTCTACTCTTCTTTATGGTCTGGAAGCTTGGACACTAAAACAAGTTCATCTGAATAAGCTGGCCGCCTTTGAATTTTGGTGTTACAGAAGAATCCTACGAATATCATGGATTCAAAGAATGTCAAACATGGAAGTAACTAAAAGGATAGGAAATGAGGCGGAAATAATATTAACTATTAAAAGACGAAAACTTGAGTACTTGGGACATGTGATGAGAGGGCAAAAATACGCATTATTACAACTTATTATGCAGGACAAAATCCGAGGAAAGCGAAATGTGGGAAGACGAAGAATATCCTGGCTTAAGAACTTAAGGGAATGGTTTGAATGCAGTAGTGCAGAACTTTTTAGAGCGGCAGTCAACAGAGTCCGCATAGCCATGATGATTTCCAACCTTCGATAGAAGATGGAACTTAAAGAAGAAGAAGGTTGGCAAGTATATTGGAAGTTGTTCGCGGTTTTAAGCTAGCCGAAATAGTTGTTCGGCACTGATTTCTATCCAATCACGAATGTTTTTTAGTCAATGATATCTGCTTCCTTCCAATTCCTCTGCGAACCATGGTATTACCCTTAATGTGACAAAGGATTTTGTATCGGTCCCTAAAAAACATGCTCTTCTAGACATATTCCTTATATCCTTCTTATCGTAATAGTTTAAATAATTCACGAACGGCATTCTTCTATGCAACTACGTTTCGAACGCTTCTAGGCGATTTATCGTATCAAACTTCAGACTTCAGGTCTCGGTGCCATACAGCACAGACCAAACATAAAACAGTTACATTAACTGTAAATTAAGTACACATTACTTAATAATAGAAAGCATTTATTAACACGTAAGTTCAAAAATAAAATTAGTTTAGGTCGTGGACTGAGACCCAAAGTTAACATTTCACCAACATTGTTTGGTTTAGACAAGAACTTCTACATATACCCAAAGTTATCTGTTTAGTAATTCGTAAGGGTGAGTAAGATAGGAGTAATTCGATAGGAGTAAGATCGAAGCCTTCGAAATGTGGGTATATAGAAGAATTCTACGCGTGTCCTGAGCAGAACATAGAACCAACCTGTCAATTCTGGAAGAGCTTCATATAAAAGACAGGCTACTAAAAAAAGTAAACCAAGCATACCTAACTTACTTCGGCCACATAGCTAGAAGAACGGGCACCATGGAACTATTGGTAGTAGAAGGAAAGGTAGAAGGCCGAAGACCAAGAGGAAGATCTCCAATACGATGGGTAGACCAAATGAAGAGTTTGATGGGAAAATCCCTACATGAAGCCGTCCATATGGCACAAGATCGCAGTCAATGGAGACAGCAGACTAACAATATTTAGGGTGTCACTACGCCCTGACAAGGGCTAAAGGATTGAGGAGGAGAAGAGTGAGTGGTGGCGACCCACCTTTCCGGGGGTTGTTAACTGAATTGGGTAGGCCTTGATTGCAACGGTCAAAATTACACATTATTCTATCCCACCAACCCGTCTAGCCAGCGTAGTTGGATCTGGCCAAAATCTCTACATAAATCAAAAATAGCGATTTTACAGACACGGAAGGTACCCTAGGTGGGTAAGAATTTTATTCGACAATCCCACACTGAAGCAACTGTCTGCTCCAATGATTCTGGAAGAGGGCAAGTCAACATTGAAGAAGAACAACAAACAACTCCATATAGCAACATGCAACATCCGTTCCATGGCAAAAAATGAAAAACGAACTAGAAGAGGCATTGTCCCATAATGAGACTTCTTCTTCTTTATGTGCCGTCTTCTCCGAAGGTTGGCGAACGATATGTTTCTCTGTTTTGTGCCGCATGTATTATGTTCGCAGCTTCTGGTATTTGAAACCATTCTCTCAAGTTTCTCAGCCAGGATTTCTTCTTTCTGCCCAAACCTCTTCTACCTTCAATCTTGCCTTCCACGATAAGCTGTAGCAGACTGTACTTATCGTTACGGAACACATGGTCCAGGTATGACGCTTTCCTCCGTTTAACAGTTGTTAACAATTCCACCTCTTTACCCATTCGTCTTAATACCTCTGTGTTGGTCACTCTGTCTGTCCAAGGTATTCTCAGTATGCGTCAGCCACATTTCTAGAGCGCTAACTTCTTTATCGTTGCTGCTGTTAACGTCCACCCTTCTACTCCGTAAAGTAGCGTAGAGAGTAGGTAGCATTTCGTGTCGCGCCATCGGCGGTTAACGCTTAGTTTGCGGTTGCTTAAGAGCTTTCTCGTTTTGATGAATTTGGATCTTGCTATTTCAATTCGGATCTTAATCTCTACGTCTGGGTCCCACTTATCATTTACTGTATATCCCAGATATTTAAATCGGTGTACTCTTTCAATACGTTCGGCTTCAATATTCAGGTCGATATGTTGAATGTTCTTTTTACTGATCACCATAAATTTAGTTTTCTTTCTATTGATCTTCAGTCCAAATCGGTTGCCAGTTGTATTTACTCTATTTAGCATCATCTGTAAATCTTCGATGTTATCGGCTAGTATAACAGTATCATCTGCATATCGAAAATTACTTATTGGTACGCCATTAATCTTGATGCCTTCGTTGTACTCTTCCAGTGCCTCTAGAAATATTTGTTCCGTGTACAGGTTGAAAAGCAGTGGCAAAAGAATACAGCCCTGTCTAACCCTCTCGAAATGATTACGTATTCACTCATCATATGTCCATTCTTCATGTGGGCTGTTTGATTCCAATATATATTTGTTATAATCTGGATGTCCTTAGTGTCAAGTCCTGTAAGATGTAATAGTTCTATGAGTTTGTCATGTTTGATAGTATCGAATGCTTTCTCATAGTCGATAAAACAGGCGTAAACATCTTTCTGTGGATCCAGGCATTTTTGAATCAAGACTTGTATTACAAAGAGGGGCTCTCGAGTTCCAAAACCGCATCTAAAACGGAACTGTGGTTTACTTATGCTGTGTTCTAATTTTGCTCGTATTCTGGAATGGATAATACGCAAGAATACTTTAAGGGCGTGAATCGTTAAACTTATAAGGTGATATTCACTACACGTCTTAGAATTCGATTTCTTGGAAAGGGACATAAATGTAGATTTCAACCAGTCCGATGGAATTTGACCAGTATCGTATATATTTTTAAACAGTTCCAATACTACATTCAACTTGTTTTCGTTAAAAATTTTTAAAAATTCGACTGGTATGTCATCGCATCCTGTTGCTTTCCCATCGTTCGTTTGATCTATAGCTTTTATCACCTCACTTTTCAATTCTTTTGGTCGATTCGGATCAAGAGTGTTCGTAGAAATATGACAATAATCCGTAAACAAATCTTTATCTAATTTGCCTAAGTCTGTAACTGTTCTTCTTTATCTACAATAAGTTTGTTGTTCTCGTCTATTAACCTGCCAAACTGTTTTTTCTTGTAAGTATAAGTAAACTTCGTGATTTTTTTATGCATGTTAAAACTATCGTGTCTTCGTTCTAGCTCTTCTATCTCTTGACATTTTTCTTGTAACCATTTCTCTTTGGATTCTTTTATCTTTCTGCTGACAGTTCTATCTATTTCTTTATATTGTTCGGGATTATTCTTATTTTCCCTCCTTCTGTCTATAAGGTGTAATATTTCATCTGTCATCCATTCGTTCTTCTTCTTCCACTCGTAGTCACCAATTACTTCTTTCGTGCCGTTGCATATAGCGTCCCTTAAGTTGATCCAGTCCTATATGAGGCTATCGGAAGTCCTATATGAGACATAATGAGACTATGAGAAATTAAAAGAAGAGGTGAGGGGTATGTGGATTTACTTTCAGGCAACAGAATCTACTATAAAGGCAAGGAAGATTATTATACGGTGAATTAAGTTTCCGAATCAACAAGAAGAGAAAATCACAAATTCAAATAATTCATAGTATCTTGGACAAGTTGAGATATAACATAACTAACTATACATGACCTTATGCAGGTTTATGATGCAACTGAAAAAGAGACTGATAATGAAATAAGTACTTTTTACGAAGACCTTAAAAAAGCTATAGATAACAACACAGAATCGAAAATAATAATAATGGAAGAATTTAACGTCAAAATTGGAAGAAAGATTGGAGACTCCGAAATCAAGATTGGAAGTTTGGGATTCGGCACAAAAAACGCAAGACGAGAAAAACTTATAGAATTACAACAATCGTAAAATAGTTTCGAAACACAATTCAGATTTCTGCTTTATAATCTGAGCCTTCTAAAAATTGCAAGGCAAACAGACGTTGATAAAAGATGTTAAAAGAGACATGGGGAATCTAAAATTTGCATTCCACGACATGTCTTTTACAACTAAGCAGAAATCCTTAGCGAATTGTGCTTCTTGTACTCACACAGAGCAAATCCGAATAAAATGAGAAAAGGCAGCAAATATTTGATTTCACGCAAACAAATCCTATGTATCTCTTGATACGTATTTCGACCTAATAGGTCTCATCAGAAGAGCTATTCATAGGGCTTCTCAACGTGAAAAATCAATATTTTCTGCCTTTTAAGAAGCAACAATAACATGGCTTCAATACGGACGCAGTAGCGACATCTAATTACAACAATCGTAAAATAGTTTCGAAACACAATTCAGATTTCTGCTTTATAATCTGAGCCTTCTAAAAATTGCAAGGCAAACAGACGTTGATAAAAGATGTTAAAAGAGACATGGGGAATCTAAAATTTGCATTCCACGACATGTCTTTTACAACTAAGCAGAAATCCTTAGCGAATTGTGCTTCTTGTACTCACACAGAGCAAATCCGAATAAAATGAGAAAAGGCAGCAAATATTTGATTTCACGCAAACAAATCCTATGTATCTCTTGATACGTATTTCGACCTAATAGGTCTCGTCAGAAGAGCTATTCATAGGGCTTCTCAACGTGAAAAATCAATATTTTCTGCCTTTTAAGAAGCAACAATAACATGGCTTCAATACGGACGCAGTAGCGACATCTAATTACAACAATCGTAAAATAGTTTCGAAACACAATTCAGATTTCTGCTTTATAATCTGAGCCTTCTAAAAATTGTAAGGCAAACAGACGTTGATAAAAGATGTTAAAATCAGAAATCTGAATTGTGTTTCGAAACTATTTTACGATTGTTGTAATTAGATGTCGCTACTGCGTCCGTATTGAAGCCATGTTATTGTTGCTTCTTAAAAGGCAGAAAATATTGATTTTTCACGTTGAGAAGCCCTATGAATAGCTCTTCTGATGAGACCTATTAGGTCGAAATACGTATCAAGAGATACATAGGATTTGTTTGCGTGAAATCAAATATTTGCTGCCTTTTCTCATTTTATTCGGATTTGCTCTGTGTGAGTACAAGAAGCACAATTCGCTAAGGATTTCTGCTTAGTTGTAAAAGACATGTCGTGGAATGCAAATTTTAGATTCCCCATGTCTCTTTTAACATCTTTTATCAACGTCTGTTTGCCTTGCAATTTTTAGAAGGCTCAGATTATAAAGCAGAAATCTGAATTGTGTTTCGAAACTATTTTACGATTGTTGTAATTAGATGTCGCTACTGCGTCCGTATTGAAGCCATGTTATTGTTGCTTCTTAAAAGGCAGAAAATATTGATTTTTCACGTTGAGAAGCCCTATGAATAGCTCTTCTGATGAGACCTATTAGGTCGAAATACGTATCAAGAGATACATAGGATTTGTTTGCGTGAAATCAAATATTTGCTGCCTTTTCTCAACTTATAGAATTCTTGGAAGAAGAAAACGTGTATGCTTCGAATAACTTTTACAAAAGGAAATCTAACGGAAAGTGCACATGGATCGCACCTAACGGAACTACCAAAAAAGAAATTTACTACTCAAACAACAAAAGAATATTTGAAGGCGTCACAATAATAAACAACATAACAACTGGTAGTGACCATCGTATAGTTACAGCAAAAATAATTATTAAAACGAAAGAAGAAAGAAAAAGGAGATCTTAAAAAAAAACAACGTGGATAGATGCCTTCAAAGTAAGAACACATGAAGAGGAATTCCGAAAGGTCTTAGCGGGTAATTTCGGATCAGATCCTTCACATAATCAAGACCAAATTGGCGACATTAGAAAAACATAAATAAAAACCTCGAAGCCGGACTACAAGTCGCAAAGAACACAAGAACTAAAGGAGACAAAATACGCAACGAAACTAAACAATTAATGAAAGAATGAAGACAACAACTAGCGGAAAACAAACGCCATATTTAAACATACATCATCATTCTGGCTTTATAACCCTGCGTGTTATTCTCCTCTAGAATTTCTCTCCATTCGTCCCTATCCATCGCCTTTCTCCGCCAAGCACGTATTCCCATATTTCTCATGTCTTCATCGATATTATTAAGAAACCTTGTTCTTGGTCTTTTTCTTCTTCTCTGACCAATGGGTCTATCAAGGAGCGATACTTAGGTATACGTATAACTTAATAAAATAATTCAAAAAGAGCTAAAAAGCAACATAAAAATGAAACAGGAACTTAATAGAGCAAGTCATTGAAAACTACAGAGGCCTAAAATGTCTAAGACCAACACTGGGGTCCAAAAAATTATCAAAATTAAATCCACCAATAATAATGAAGAGGACAAATATAAAATAACAGTCGAAGACTTTTACAAAGCTTGCAAAGCCAGCCTAATGATTTAACAGAGAAGAACGTCAAAATAAAATAAAAAAACGTGGGATCAGAGGTATCACCAAATATAGAGGAATTCGAAATAGAGAAAACTCTAAAAGAGCTAAAAAATAATAAAGCTCCAGTATAATTGGCCAGCTCTTGAAAACAAGCAAGGCAGTAACTTATACTACAAGTACTATTTAATAGATGTCTTCATAGTAACAAAATCCCTAAAGACTAGAACGAGAGTCTAGTAATACTCTTATACAAAAAAGGGGACAAATGTGACTTAAAGGATTATAGACCTATATCGTTGCTCAGTCAAGTATACAAATTGTTTATGAGAATTATTAACCATTCGTTGACTTACAAAACGGATAATTACCAACCGGTTGAACTGGCTGACTTTTGCAAAGGATATAGTACATCAGACCATCTGGTAATAATGAGAACACTGATAGACAAGGCAAATGAGTACCAACTACCCGTATTTTCTTCTTAATAACCTACTTTACAATCGCTTCAATGTGTAAAAAAAAGTATGCTATTATTTGCATTTTAAAAATGTAACAGCCGTCTACATACTGATATGGACTTATACCCGTGTTTGGTCTGTGTAAACTTTTATTCACTGTCTTCTAGTTATTCGATTTCTCGCAGATATTGAGGGAATTTCAAAGTGATGCTCCATGCAAACGAATCTGGACAGTAAACTACAGAACTACTGATGAGAGATCAGAACTATATATCTTTCATGGCCTCCTACATGATGTCAAAGTCATCTTTTGCATTTACAAATACTTTGAGTTTGAGATGTCTACAGTTCTCATAACTCGTGAAATGTCTGTTGTTTCAATTTTCAATAACGACAAAAATGATTAGTATAAATATATAGCATCTAAAGTTTCTAAAATAGATAGCGTTGTTACACTTTATATCAATATCCTTTAGATGTTACTGTATGTGTCGGCGATTCGTACTAACCAGACATCTTATTTTACCTTACGCGGAGATGGGGCAAAAACCAAAAAGTTACATAAAATCCACAATTCACTTCATTATGTATATACAAGTACTTATATCATCATTCATTTATACATATTCTAAGCAATAAACGATACAAATTCACATTTATAATAGCAATAAATATACAATAAAGAGACTGGTTTTGATAGTTCCAAGTTAATTTTACTATGAACTTTAAAATGAACCTCGTACTAATTTTGCATCTGCTTGTGAATTATTTACAAACAGGTTAACCTTAAGATAATATATTTTGGTGTGTTGCAATTCTTTATAACTATTTTAAATAGTTTAAAAATATAGAAATCTCTAATTAATACATTGCAGAATTTAAAAAACAAACAGCCCACGTGCTTGACGAGCATTTATAACTTACCTTATTAAAATAAAAAAGAAGCCGGCTTTTGATTTCAAAGTTATCAAAAAAAAACTCAAAACAAAACAATCAAAACACCAGACACAAACAAAACATAATAATC
The DNA here is from genome assembly GCA_918026665.1 of Diabrotica balteata. Taxonomy (NCBI): domain Eukaryota; kingdom Metazoa; phylum Arthropoda; class Insecta; order Coleoptera; family Chrysomelidae; genus Diabrotica; species Diabrotica balteata. The sequence continues at coordinate 120,618,370 of OU898278.1, forward strand.
ACAAACGTCCGACTGGCGACAGAAGATCGCGAACTAGAAAACAGGTCGTGATACAACAAACAGATCGCCGCGAAGAGTCACAAGCAACTGCTGAGAATTTTTGTTTTTCGATCCAGACGTAGCCGAGAAGCCGCGAGATTCGGATACGGGCGAGAGTCGTTTTGTTCGGCTCGAGTTGTAACTCTCAAGATTGAGAACCAGAGCCGGCTGACCGACAATCGGCTGATAAAGGTACGTGTGGTATTATCAAGAGGGCCGCGGACGCTGGGTCTTCGCCCGAGCCGCTATTGTCCATTGACCAGATAGATACGGGGTGCATGCTAGCGAGATGATGCCAAACTAAAGTTCTCTCAATATGGAGCTGACCTATTATAAACCATAGAAAAATATACAGTACAACTAATAATTTTTCTCAATTCAAAACGCATAAACCATGTTTGTCCCCCTCTTTCCCCACCCCCTTTGGTTTATAAAGGATGGTCTTTTAATATTGAGAGTTGAGACGTAATTGCTTAAGAAAGAGCTCTTCTTTCTCGTTAGACCTTTAAAATTTCGCTTGGTACTTTGCTGGTAATGTAAAATAAATTCTCCTTTACTAGATTCAACGTGGTTAAATGATGCTACCTAAAGTCAAATATAAAACTTATGAATAATTTTCATAAACAGTATCAGTGCTTTTTGGAATTATGTTTGGCATCCATCTTAGAAAGTATTTTGTTCGTATACTCCATTTTTTATACCTCTGTTCTTTGAACATTTTACATAAACACTGACTTAGTTTTAATTTTCATTAATATTACTTCACGTCCATCTTTTTTGAGCTGCATATCTTTTGCAAGATGAACTGATGATGTGTATCCTTTCTTTTATTCTCCAATTTTTGACTGATAACCCTCCATTATCACAGTAAAAAATATATTATATATATATATATATATATATATATATATATATATATATATATATATTATTGTGATATTTAAAGTCTTGGTGCGCCAAGCAATTTATTAGCTAATTAATTAATTAATTAATTAAAATTATTTAAATGATATGATTATGACTCTATCACACTTTTTAATTCTCTTATCTCAGGGTTAAATTCGTGCTTCAATATCTATGCTATTACATGTGAAAGGTAAGGTCCAAAGAAAACCGGAATAATAAAAAACACATATGATATAACACTATATATTGAAATAAAATATATGAAATAATTCACACTCAAATGTTTTCAATAAACAAAATCTCATATAATGATTCTCAGAAGTTTGTTCTACGTACGTGAACCTTCAAAATTAATGGTACTGTTCTCGGACGCGACTAGTTCACGTTCGAGACGCATCGCCCCGCCCCTTATTTTTCACGTTGGCCCCTCCCTGACCTGGAAATCCCTAATCGCTACTTCAGAAAGTATAAAAATAGGCGATTTTCAGGTCAATCAAGTCAGTCCTTCACGGGCTCTCCGAGAGCTCAGTGCTCTCGGGGCTCTGCTTCCTTTTTAGCTTTTCATACTCTGTGGCTGAGTATTTTATTTCAACAATATTTAGTGTTTTATTTCGACTATTTAGTCGTGTAAGAAATATCTTGCCTTTGTCAAGGCAAGCCATCATAGACTGCATCCTGATGTTTATTTCGACTCATAAGTCATGTAAGAAATAGCTCGTCTTTTTCAAGACGAGCTCATCAGAAGAAAACCTTTTACGAATCCATACCCCGCAAATGGATTCAAGTAGAGGGGCTTTCGTCGACGTTTCCGAAGCCCTCTACAGAGCACACGGTGGTACAGAAGGTGCTTAGATACCTTTCTAATTACCCCGAGGTGACAGTACAAACAATATTAATTGAAATCTCAAAATCCCAAATTATTCTAACTCTCCTAATCAAATATTTATATCCTTTCTAAATTAAGTGTAAAAATTGTGTTATCAATAAAAGAAACTGCAGAAAACAAAATATCTCTCTCTGATGATGAGTGGTCCAAATCCTTGTTCTTTGTAGACTATATTATCTACTCTCAACCGCTAGCTTCTTCTTCTCTCAATAAACTGAATCTCTCGTTGACCCGAGTGAAAAATGACTCTTGGAATATCTTCTCTTTATGATAAACTGAATCTCTCGTTGGCCTGAACAGTGACTCTTGGAATATAAGTAGAAAAATATGACTTACAATATTTTGCTGCTTCAGCTTCTGTCAGATACACCAACTCCACAAAAACTCACTAACATTCAACACTACTGCTTGCTATCTCTCGGGAACCGCCAGAGAACAATCACTGTTCGTCTTACAGACTTGGAAAACCAACTGATTATCTTTTCTCTCTAAAAAATCTAGCTAAACTTTCAGTCCTACATACCTATCCCACCTTTTTTTAATCTCCGCCAATCAAAGCTCGTCACAATTCTCCCATTTTTTCATTTCGATAACAAACAAATGTTTACCTATAATTATAAAATTTCCTAAAACTTATTTACAAATAATATTTTTCTACAATTCTTAAAAACTAACAAAAACCTCTTTCTAAAATCTATTCTATTGTCCTTAATCACTGCATTAATGTATTTGGAAAACCCGGTTCAATTGTCTTTGGATTTCACTTAAAATTATGCGGGTCACTCAAGTATATTATAACAAAGAAAATAATTTATGCATAGCTTACATTTTGTTTAATACAGGTAATCCAAAAATTTAAAGACTTTCCTTCTTCGAAATGTTTGTTGGTTATTATCCTACTTATCTGAATTATTTTAATGTTTTTGAACTTTGAAATATTTTAAACAAACCAATATTTTTCTCGATTTTACATATCATAACAAATCCCCGCCATTTGATCTGCCGAAAACTCTTTGTTAAATTTTAAAAATGACAAAAGTTTTCCAGGATCAAATTATTTCACTATGTTATTAAAATCTACTCATGATATTGATAGATGTCGTGAATGTTAAAAATACCCCGTATATTTCCTGTCTCTATGTGCGCTAATTCATAACTATTTACCCCATTTTCCGTATTGACCCTATATGGACCTTCAAATACCGGCATCAATTTAGCACAAATACCATTTTGTAAATTCGACACCCTCAGTGCCTTCACTAAGACTTTATCTCCTTTCTGGAATTTGATCGGCCTTCTTCTTCGGGTTCTCTCTTGTCTTTGGAGATATTTCTCTCCACTTCGTCTCAATCTTCTTTGAACCAACTCGATCACTTCTTCGTATTGTCTGGGGGCGGTGTCTTCCCACGGTCTTGTAGGCATTGTTCCTTTCATTATATATAAAGGCGTCTCTTTGGTAACCGTATTTGGAGCACAATTCAAATAGGTCTCGATCTCAAACACTTTTCTGTCCCAATGTCGATGATGTTCTTCCGCGGCAATTCGTAGAAATTTTGTGACTTCTTGTATAAAACGCTCCGATGGGTTGCTCTGTGGATGACGGATGCTTATAAATTTTGTATCGATGCCCCTCTCTCTTAATTCCCTTTTAAAACGTTCGTTCCTAAAATATGTCGCATTGTCCAATAAAATATTGTCTGGTCTTCCCACCGTTTCTATAAAATTGTCTATCTTCCTAAGTATTTCAATTCCTTTTGTGGTTCTGCATGCGTACAATTTAACATATTTTGAGAAAAGATCCACCATAACTAATATGTGTTTATTCCTTTGAGTTGTTGGTATCAAATCGCTCAACATATCAATAGCAACAATATCCAGTTTCTTCCGAGCTACGACGTTTTTTGTGACGTTTTCATTTTTAAAGTTCCTACTTTTACACTTTTGGCATGTCACACAATTTCGAGTCACCTCTTTGGCTATTGTATAGTCCTGTCGACAAATGTAGTTCTCCCTGAACATAAGCCACACCTTCCTACTTCCAATATGTCCGTTGTCACAGTGTAACTTTAAAAAAACTTCTTTTGCCATTTGCTCCGTGATTACATAGAGTTCTTTACCATCGACCCTCTTAAAATATAGGTTATTTTCTTGTTCAGCCCTTTGCTTTTCTCTTTCATCCAATTCTTCCTGATTTTCCCTGATTTTAGCCAAAGAAAATAAGCCTGCTTCTTCTCTCATTATGTTCATGCCTACGTGGAGAGTTTTGTGATCCTCTTTGCGGAATTGTTCATCTCTCGTCAACGCATCGGCCAAGATATTGTCCGTTCCTTTGATATATTTAAATTCAAAATCATATTCTTGAAGTAAAAGAATGCCCCTATGAATTCTATTATTTACCAACCTATTTTTCATTATGTGTACCAAAGCTGCATGGTCTGTTTCAATGGTGAATCTTGCCCCAAGTAGGTAAAAACGTAATTTATTTACACAAAATAACACACTGGCAAACTCTAATTCAGTAACGCTGTATTTTCTCTCATACGTTTTGGTTACACGGGAAACAAAACATATTGGCACCTCTATATCGTCTTGTATCTGTGATAACACCCCTGCAAATTTTTTTATGGAAGCATCGGTCCTGAGAATGAAAGGTTGCTCATATCTTGGGTGGTGCACTCTTACAGCTGTGGAAAACGCTCCTTTTAGATTTTTGAAAGCGATTTCTTGTTCAGTTCCCCATTTCCACCTGACATTTTTCTTAAGTAATGCTATTAACGGTATTTCTTTTGTACTGAGGTCTGGTATCAGCTTTTTGAAATAGTTTACCATTCCTAAAAATCCCCGCAACGTTTTTAAATTGGTTGGCCTAGGGTAGTTATTTATGACTTCGATTCTCTCTTCTGCAAGACTAATCCCTTTTGTGTCTAATTTGAATCCTAAATACAATACCTCTTTTTGGAAAAACTGACACTTTTGAATATTTAATTTTAATCCGGCTTGATCAAGTTCTTCGAGAACAGTATGAATATGTCGTAGATGGCTTGTTATATCCGGTGAGAAAATTAATAAATCATCGATGTAATGTACAACAAATTCTCCATGCCTATTTAAGATTGTGTGTAATGCGCGAACCAAAGCAGCGCATGCACTCTGTAGTCCAAATGGTACTACCCTAAATCGGTACACCACTCCGTCGATAGAAAAAGCGGTATAATTTCGACACTTTTCTGCCAAAGGTATTAACCAAAAACTGTGTTTCAAATCGATTTTGGAGAAAATGTGTGATCCTGTGATTCGTCCAAAAATGGCTTCTATGTTCAAAGGCGCTTCGTATTGCGCGATTGTGTGCGAATTAATGTTTCTTGCATCTAAACATAATCGCAACTCACCATTTGATTTTTTTACGCATACTATCGGGTTAATATATGGAGAGTCACATCTTTCGATCACCTTGTCTTTGATCATATTTTCAATTTCCTGTCCGACGCTTTGCCTGTATTTATACGGGATTGGATATGTTTTCGATTTAAAATTTTCTAAGTTTTTAACTTTAAAAGAATGTTCATAATTTTTAGCCACTCGGCTTTCTTCATTAATAAGATCTCCATAATTTTCTAAAATCTTCTCTATTTCCTTCTCCATGTTTTCTCCACATATTATTTTTCTTTCATCCTCAGTTTGTTCACATGTGTTCACTGTCCATATTACTTCTTCACAAAATTCTGGATTCTCATCCATAATTGCCATTTCTTCTCTGTCCTCTTCCGTTATTTCTTCTTCTATTTTTTCTTTATCTTTAATTTCTATCTGGTATTCCGAGCACCATGTTTCGGCTCCTTCCATTTTTCTGCTTATAACTTCCTTTTCTTCCTGCTTTCTTTTCGAACTCTTCTTCTTTTTTTTATTCTCTTTTCCTCTTCGGATTGATTTTTTTCTTGAACTTTCGATTTATCCTCTACCGTCATATTGATTTCTTTATGTTTTTCCTGTCCATTTATCCTTTCAGAAATTTTTTTCCCATCTATTTCCTTTTCTTCTTCTGTGTTGTCTGGTTCTGCTCTGATTTCCAGTTGATTTTCCGAAAAATTGATGGTGATATGTTTTTCACTCAATTCATCAATTCCCGCTATCATATCATGATTTAGATCTTCGATCACCACACATTGCATAATATAGAATTGGTCTCCCACTCTGATCCGTACTCCCAAACCTTCGTTTACTGTCGTCAATTTTTTATTATTTGCACCCACTAAAGCAACCCTCGGAATCTTATACACAAATCTGTCCATATTTAATTCTTTTACTAGTTTTTTATTGATTAACGAAATTTCCGATCCAGAATCAATCAAAATTTTAATCGCTTTATGTTTTATAAATGCATCTAAAAATATTAGATTGGAATTAGAATTTTGTTTTTCGTTTCCCGCCAACTGTATAAACTCTCTCGGGTGACAAAATATACCGGAGAGTTTTTTACTTTTGTTTAGTGGATGCCTTATTGAAAATCCTGTCTGGATTCATTGCATACTTCTTCTTCCTCGTTTTCTATTGCTACATGATTCATCTCCCTTCTGTTTTGTCGTTGGAATCTCTGATTATTTCTATCGTCCCTTTGTTCGTTCGTATTCCTATTCGGAGGATTTTGTGCATCTCTATTCCTGTTGTGATTTTCGTATGTTCTATTTTGTGTGTCATTCCTGTTATCGTAATTTTGTTGTCTATTGTAATTATTGTAATTTCTCGGCCTATATTCGTTTGTTGATCTGGGATGTCGGTTTCTCTGGTCATAATTTGATGGATACCTTCTTTCCGGTCCATTATATTGGTCATGTTGTCTTCTATTTCTCATTTCTCTTCTTTTCGCTTCTTTTAATTGCAGAAATTGGCACAAACTATCAATATCTTGATAGTTTCTCAAAATCACGTGATCTTCCAACGTTTCCTCAAAATGTCTGCTGATCATTTCTACCAGCTGCTCGGTAAAAAATTAATTTTTTTGATTAATTAAAATTATTTAAATGATATGATTATGACTCTATCACACTTTTTAATTCTCTTATCTCAGGGTTAAATTCGTGCTTCAATATCTATGCTATTACATGTGAAAGGTAAGGTCCAAAGAATACCGGAATAATAAAAAACACATATGATATAACACTATATATTGAAATAAAAATAATGAAATAATATTCACACTCAAATGTTTTCGATAAACAAAATCTCATATAATGATTCTCAAAATTTTGTTCTACGTACGTGAACCTTCAAAATTAATGGTACAAACAATATTAGTTGAAATCTCAAAATCCAAGTATTACTCTAAATCTCCTAATCAAAATATTTATATCCTTTCTAAATTAAGTGTAAAAATTGTGTTATCAATGAAAGAAAAACTGCAGAAAACAAAACTATCTCTCTCTGATGATGAGTGGTCCAAATCCTTGTTATTTGTAGACTATACTATTTACTCGTGGCCGCTCCCTAAGTAATCAGCAATCTTACAATAAATTATTGCAAGTATCTCGTCCTTAATGATCTCCTTCAAATGCACGAATCGTTCAAATTATGCTAGCTTCTTCTTCTCTCAATAAACTGAATCTCTCGTTGGCCTGAGTGAAAAATGACTCTTGGAATATCTTTTCTTTACGATAAACTGAATCTCTCGTTGGCCTGAACAGTGACTCTTGGAATATAAGTAGAAAAATATGACTTACAATATTTTACTGGATCAGCTTCTGTCAGATACACTAACTACACGAAAACTCACAAACTTTCACTGCTACTGCTTCCTACCTCTGGGAAACTACCCGAGAACAACGGCCGTTCGCCTTGCACCCTTGGAAACCAACTGATTATCTTTTCTCTCTCCTAAATCTAGCTAAACTTTCATTCCTACATACCTATCCCACCTTTTTCAATCTCCGCCAATCAAAACTCGTCACAATTCCCCATTTTTTCATTTCGATAACAAACAACTTTTTACCTATAATTGTAAAATTTCCTAAAACTTATTTACAAATAATATTTTTCTACAATTCTTAAAAACTAACAAAAACCTCTTTCTAAAATCTCTTCTATTGTCTTTAATCACTGCAATAATGTATTTGGAAAAACCCGGTTCAATTGTCTTTGGATTTCACTTAAAATTATGCGGGTCACTCAAGTATAGTATAACAAAGGAAATAATTTATGCATAGCTTACATTTTGTTTAATACAGGTAATCCAAAAAATTTAAATACTTTCCTTCTTCGAAATGTTTGTTGGTTATTATCCTACTTATTTGAATTATTTTAATGTTTTTTGAACTTTGAAGAATTTTAAACACACCAATATTTTTCTCGATTTTACATGTCATAACAATATATATATATATATATATATATATATATATATATATATATATATATATATATATATAATATATATACTGAATTGGTCATACTTCATCAAATAACACAGCTGCTGGGTGTTTTATCTATTTTGCCAACTTCTTATTTAATTCATAACCTTTAAACCATACTGTATATTTTCTTTATACACTCATGAACAAAAATATCAGTAGGCTGATGTATTCAACTTTTTTTTTTTGAAATATTTGGACGTTTATTTTGACGTTTATTCAGCGTTTAGTGTCATTCGTACATTTTATCATAAAAAACCTTTTTCACGTAAAGGAAAAATCATACGATTTCCATTATTTTTCGGAATATAAGTTTAATTAAATATTGTTTCGAATACTTTAAAAAGGTACGAAAAAAAATTTGTACGAAGGCCTTGTCAAGGACGCCCAAGTATACAACCGCAATTGATAGCCGTTTTTGGTTTTTAATTCTACATGATATCGTTCATTGATATCGATGCACCTCAGAAATGAGCTATTAAATGTTAGACAAGTTAATATGAGTTCAGAAACAGTTAGACAAAGATTAAAAGAAGCAAACTTAAAGCACAGACGCCCCGCCAAAGTTCCACGACTTCTCCACAATCATAAAGCTCGTCGTTTAGAATTTGCAAGACCACATATTCAGTAAAATATCGACAACTAAAAAAATATTCTTCTCACTGATGAGACCAGAATCCTATTATGTAAGCCAGATGGTCAAAACCACGTCTACAGAGATGAGAGATTCGCAATCGCTTAGACCGTTAGTTTTGGAGGTGGTGGCATAATTATTTGGGAAGGTATTAGTTGGGAGGGATGCACCGCACTCGTAGAAGTGATTGGACGGATGACTGGTGACTCTTACGTTTAAAACATCCTACAAGATCATGTTTTGCCATATGTTGGTTACATTGGATATGAAAGATTCATATAAGTGCACGATAATGCTCGACCACATGCCGCTGCCATAGTGAGTAATTATCTTAATAAGGACCAAATTCGAAGATTGGATTCGCCACCGTTTACACATACGACAAAGAAATCTTGTTCCAAATACGATAGAGCAGCTTGGCTTGCTGCCAGGATGAATGGAATGCAATTTCCCAAGGATATGTCCAAAATTTACTCGCAAGCATGCCGAGAAGGATGCAAGCAGTAATAAAAGCTAGATGGGAAATACTTGTTACTGATCATGCAATTGTTTCAGGTAAAAAGACTTGTTTAGGCTGTTTTAATTAGCATTTAAGTTTTATTAGATTTATTAGAGTAAATTAACCTTATTTACCTAATATTAAGCATTTATTTTTTTCGCAATTTTCTCGGCATAAAAACTTGTTCATTAAACATTATTAAAATAAACTTTATTTCACAATAAATGCTTGATTGACCAGAATTTATTTTGAAAAAACAAAAATTAGAAAATTCCAAAATATTCGACATTTTACATAGAATAAAACATACTAAAAAGTATTAAAATCTTGTTCTTCTGCTAGTGTTATAATTTCATTCAGTTTATTTGTTATCACTTCGGTTGTTAATTTTAGTGTTGTGTTTAATAAATTAATTACTCTGTAATTTTTCAGGTCCGATTTGTCCCCCTTTTTGAAGATACTTATTAGGATGCTGTATCTTCATTCTTGAGGAATTCTGTTTTGTTCTATTATTTTTTGGATTAGTTTTAATAGTTTTTTTTTGTCAGATCTGGTCCTCTGTACTTTAGGAATTCGTTTAGTATTCTGTCATCTCCTGGTGATTTTCTATTTTTTAATTTCCTTAATACTTCCTTTACCTCTTCCTCCTCAATATTTATATCTTCGTTTGTCGTCACCTCTGGTGTTGGTGGTTCATTATTGTCACTTTTAACAAACAGGGATCGAAAGTAGTCTAACCATGTTTTCTTCTGAGTTTGTATTGGTCTTTGTGGTCAAAAAATGTATTGTTTATTCTAAGTTCGATATTCGTGCAGAATTTTATCATCAGTTCTCCATTTTCGTTTACTGTGAAAGGCAGATGATCTAATTCATATACAATTCTTAAATATCTCTTACATATTAGTTTCACAACATGTTTACTCTTAGAATTGCTTAGAAGTCGGATCCCGAAACTTCCTATTTTAACTTGTTGTACAATAGAGATATTGTTAAATTTATTTCTAGTTCCTGTGCACAATTGATATAGAGGTCTAATAAAGTCTATCGGATAAAAAATGCTCAACTATCTTTGTATGTCTCGTTTGTACAATTATGTATAAACGTTATAGTTGAGTATTAATTACGGGTTAAATATTTTAGGACCAGAGCAAAAAAATACAGTTCCCTACGCAACATTATTCCGCAACAAGTAAGAAACGAAAGGAGGGCGGAAATCACCGAAAACTACAATATTTGGGATACATAATGTATGAAAACAGTATACTATATAATAATAAGTTATGCTAATTTTAAACAAAACAAGGAGTTGCCCCAGGATGTTAGAGATTTTGTCGATGGAAAATCCAGTATAAATCATACAGTGCAATTTGTCAATTAGTTTTGTAATTACATTTATTTGCCTTGGGTTATAGGTATACTAGTAATTGTCGATGCCGGTATTAAAAAATTATGTGTTGGATATTTCAAAACAGTTTTTTTCTCGATTGGAATAAAATACAACACAAAAGGAAATATCGAATGTATAACTCCCGAAGTTTTTATTAAAGCAAGATAGAAACGACAATTACGGAAAATACGGAAATTTGTCTCTGTTTTTTATTTGTTTTACTAGGTTTACCTGTATGTAATATTTATAGCATAACATATAGCTCAGCTATATGTATATTCCAAGAATCATTGGTTTCCCATACCAATCAACCACTATTATATTGTCAGTAGAGCGAATAAGGCATGTATCAAAAAAGGAAATAGAACGTTGCAGTTACAGAACAGGGATAATCAACAACTGTCATATAAATATATAATAATATTAGACATAAATATATAATATTAGACATTTTACCACGTTACTTATAAAATTTAATTGGATAAGTTAATATATATATATATATATATATATATATATATATATATATATATATATATATATATATATAAACAACAAAGTTTATTGGGGCTGCAGTCAGAAGTTTGGCCGGGATGTTACAGAAACACTCTTTTGACTTTTGGTCTAGCTTTCGGAATTGTTTAATTCCTTTATCAAGACACTGTAATTAGAAAAATGTGTAAATATTTACAATATATCACAAAATATCAGTGTACTTACTAGTCGTTGAGATTATTTGTACGAAGCTATTACACTCAACATTAATAACAAACATATACACTAAAACTTATACAACAATACATTTTAAAATTTAGTTAAAAATAATAAAAGTTCTAAAAAGTTTGTTGTCTAACCCACAGAGAATAAAAAAAAAAACAAAAATAAAAATAGTATGATTAAAAATTCATTAGGAGTTCTTCATATGTTATTAATAGAAGGTACATAGGTACATAGAAAGTACATAGAATAGGTTTAATACATTACCTTCTATTAATAACATAATATGAAGAACTCCTAATGAATTTTTAATCATACTATTTTTATTTTTGTTTTTTTTTTATTCTCTGTGGGTTAGTTAAAACACAACACCAAGAAGATGTAGAAAACAAACTTTTTAGAACTTTTATTATTTTTAACTAAATTTTAAAATGTATTGTTGTTAATTATTGTATAAGTTTATAGTTATATGTTTGTTATTAATGTTGAGTGTCATAGCTTCGTACAAATAATCTCAACGACTAGTAAGTACACTGATATTTTGTGATATATTGTAAATATTTACACATTTTTCTAATTACAGTGTCTTGATAAAGGAATTAAACAATTCCGAAAGCTAGACCAAAAGTCAAAAGAGTGTTTCTGTAACATCCCGGCCAAACTTCTGACTGCAGCCCCAATAAACTTTGTTGTTTGTTTAAATTGACAGTCACGAATATCCAGTATTCATTATATATATATATATATATATATATATATATATATATATATATATATATATATATATATGTTCGGAAATATATATATATATATATATATATAATATATATATATATGTGTTCGGAAATATATATATATATATATATATATATATATATATATATATATATATATATATAAATTATAAATCTATAAATAATGTCACGAAAACAAGAAGTCTAAACTTATTAATCTTGTATTTTACACACTAATTTCTACTTCTAACTTCTAAGTAAAAAATATGTATCGTTCTACCTATAAATTTCTCAATATCAATAATCCAAGAAAACAGTTTTCGAATTAATTTTAATACCTTTGTCAACAATGTCACTTAGTAAGTAAAATATACTAAATCATTTGTAAAATAACTAACTGTAGCCCAATTATCTCTCTATTATAGACGTCAAACTGATCTGCTGTTATCACCAATTTGCATATATATTATTATAATCTACCTTTTCTTACTTTTTATTCTTACATTACGTTAATTAATTATTTAATTAATTATCTAATAATATAATATATATTATAATATATATTATAATTATATATTATTTATTTAATTATTAAGTTTCGCAAATCATACATAAAAAAAAACAATCTCAGGGTGCCATTTTATTATAAAAAAAAATAAATCAGCTTAGGTTATCTTTTCTCGTGGCTTCCAGTATCTCTTAGTTGTTCCTTCTCGGGATAAAATAGGAAAAGGAAATAAATAGAAATAACATAAATAAACAAATACAAATATCTTTTATTATCAAAGAAATAATATGAAAATTTATCAAATAAATTCTATGGGATTAACTGTCCCAATAAAAAATTGTACCACATAAATAATTTTAATTTACCAAATATTTATCAGTTTGTTTTTTCTAACATTGATAAAACAACATAAACAAGAAATTTGGATATTCGTAAATTAATTACACTTCCTATGAAAATTTTAAAATATTGGAATCTTTGTTCATATGTTTTTGTACAACAAAAAAATTCCTTGTTTTTTCCTAGGTTAATGGCACTGGTAAAGCCAAAAGGCCAGTCATTTCAAAAAAATTCTGAATATTATAAAACTTTTTAAATTTATTAAGCAATATTAATAATTATCCTTTGACGTGAAAAAAAACTTTTATAAAATTTATAATGATTTAAAATAGCGATAATTTTTGTTCTTCTGATGGTATAGAGTCTTTTATTTGAAACATACAAAAAAATTCTGTCACAAAAATTATTGACTGACCTTTTAATTCACACACGACGATGTCTCCTTTCGACCAGAACAGCTCCTCCTTGTTGATTATGTTAGGCTACCAATCAAAGCCTTCTCCGTTCTAAGTATCAACCTATCAGCATACCAGCAACTCTTTCTCCAAAAACCCGAGCAGGCCTCTTTTACCAGTACTCGTTCAACAAACTCCAAAATTCTCTCCTCTCTTTCATATACTAACAATCTCCTGAGACCAATGTAATTTTTTATACTATTTTTTTATACTTGGTGTCGCAAATATTTTTAATAGTTATAGTTCTTGTGACTTACTCACTTGGACTTTATAGAATCAAAAAGTTATTAAACTTCTCAACTTTGACCTATCTCTACTTCCACCTTTCAGCCACCCACTTCTAACTATTAACACCACTGGCACTTGCTTCTTCACTGATTACACAAAACTTCAACTGCTTCGTTCGGATGACCGTCACATAATAATTTTCTACTCCAAACTTTCAAAACATTCACTCTCTCTATCATCCCTATTGCAAAATCGCCAACCAATCAGAAAATTCCTATATCCCGCGTCTTATTTCACATCAGAAAAACCCAAGCATCGCTTCCAAACAACTTTCTTTGAAAATGATAACGGTTTTATCTCATACTTTCTAAATAAATAACTACCTGACGGCTTCAGCATTTAGCCTTTCCAGCGAAAACCAAAGACTTTTAAAATAAACTACAAATACCGGGAAACAATTAATTATTCACATTTAAGTATTTACTAATGTTTTTTAGTCCTTCAGGTTAAAACTCATTACGAATAAACCCACCGCTTAAAACTAACCTATATATATGTATATATATATATATATATATATATATATATATATATATATATATATATATTGTTGTGTGTACTGCAACCAAAAATTCTAGCTCAGCCTATGACTGAAAATTTGGAAGTTCATAAACAGTGATTAATAATTCAAGCCTACATATACTACAAATATGGGGAGTACTCAGCAATGTAAACACACATACTCTATGGATTATTTGAGTGGATTTGTTTCACTAATCACTATTTTGGGCCTTTCAACTGATTTTGGATCCCCAAAATTTACAGCCATTTCCACAAAATTTTGTCATCAAACATTTATCTTGTCGCTAAATAATTGTCTTTTTGCTCAGCAGCAAAAATAAGTAGTCCAAGGGTGCATGCAATTCGTCAATATTCACTTTCGAGTTTGTACGACTTTATATTTTGTTTTTCGTTTGTTCGTTTTGTTTTAAAGTTTTCGACTTTATATTTTTGTGCCCTAACAGAAATTTCAGCACTTGTATATCCTACAATGTTTGCCAGAGGCTCTGGACTCATAAAACAATGAAAAGCAAAAGCAAAGGGAGTTTGTGCTTTCTTGGTTTTCAGAGAGGCCTTGAACAAAATGTACGAAGTTACGTTTTGCTTTTCTTTAGCTGCAATTTCTGGAGATTCTTCTTCGATGTAGTTTGCTGAGCAGGACATTTCTTTTCCTTGTCGATTTTAGAACCATTACTGTCTCTTCTTGAAAACACTGAAGTAAACTGTTTTTCCAACTCATTACTCTTTTTATACAAGTTCTTTTTCTTACCTTACTACTGTATGGCAAGTTATGGTCGGAATCTGAGTCATTTTGGCTTGATGGTTCGAACTGTGTTTCGATCCACTTTCTGATTTATCAGAATTGTTATCCGATTCATCTGGCCAAATTTCTTTCAGGCGGAATTGCAACTCAGCTTCCAGCTCCCGCTACAAGAGAGGTGAGAGGTTACGAAGCTGTGTTCATTTGCAAGCACTAACAATGTAGGCGTAAATGTATAGGTAATGTATTTTGACAAGAGCTATGACCTTGTAAATAACAGTTAAACTTGTGTACTTGTCAAAATCCATTACCTCTACTTGGAAAACGTTTCGATATACACTAATGTAAGAATAGTGAGCGAGCCAGAGATACTGGTGTACCCCTTCCACAATATCTTAAAACAACGACATTGACGTCGTAAAAATTACGATGGTTAGTATTCTAGTGTTAAGAGATTTTCTATTTGGAATTAAAAATAAAGTAATCCGTTGGCTAACTTACAAAGCATGAAGCCGCTAATAAAATATTTTAACTAAAAACGCAACCAGCAAAAATATACCGACCAAAATTAAAATTGATGTAGTAACAGGAAAAATATAGTGATTTATCAGTAATATGAACGATATGTTAGAATTGCTCAAATGACTCCCCATTCAGTTTTGTGTTGGTGTATAAAGACTAGATTGTGAGTGAGCATATCTCTCTCGCTTACTGCAACTTGCCAAAAAAATAGAAATAGCAATAGAAAAACTAGTCAAAATATGAAGAGTATCACAACCAACATGGAAAGCGTAACACAATAAAAATGAAAATATGTTCAGAAATTTCATGTACCAGTTCATTAGAGATTGTGAAAATAATTGCGATCATACTTTGCAAAAAACTAATATTTTTTTCCACCCATAGTCTTTGTTTGCTTTTTTGGAAGACTGTAAAATATACTACCAAAATTGATATCGTTGGCCTTCAGCTTTATTTTAACACATACATTTCTTACAATTTATCAATATATCTGTAATAATATTTATACAGTTATGGGATTTTGAGAAGAATCATCTGTGTCATTATTTTATAGATAATCGGCGCTTGCAGTATATCTTCACGCATATTCACAACTGACATACAATAATAAATACCACCATTGACGCAATATTTTCAGAATTTTTTAATAGAATTCGATGCATCGTTAATGTTTATTATCTTATATAACAGATAACCTTTGTCTGCAAGTCTCGACAACAATTAATAATAATTATTAAATTAGATGGAAAAATAAATAATTTTATTAACAATTAAAAATATTGACCCGAAAATGGTTCGATCGCATAAATTATAGAGTCCGGGTCAAATTTTGTTTATTTTTGGGAGTGTTCGCAAAAACCATAAAATCCTTGTAAATACTTCAAAACACATGTTATTGCAAATGTTGGAACTACCTGGTTGTTAAATTTATGGGCGTATGAATATAAACAAAATATTCGATTCTACAAGGGACACTGTTTCCAATATACATAAATTAATATACAGTGCGCATTGAAAATGCAAAACTCAGTAAAACCTAAATAATGTTCAAAAAAAATTGCCTATAATGTACTTACAGCAGATACTTATCATATTTTAGTTCCGATCCGTTGTAGGATGTAACGAATTAGATTTTCCACTTATTGTGAGATTTTTTTTACAAAGAGCTATAATAGTCTGCTTTTATTCTATATATTTTTTTTCTTTTTACTCTTCTCTATAGGTCTGTTAATTCTTTAAGTTATTCAATGAGTTCAGATATCTCAGTTTTAAAGATTATTTTTGTATTGTTACATTGCATGTTTTGAATCTACTCTACACAGTGTAATAAGTAAATAGTCTGTAAGTAAATTAACGTGAGTTAAGTACCGTCCATTGACGGATCTCCAAGTATTATTACCATAGAGTATGATGGTTTTCTGGCCATACCCCTTTCAGTCTTCTTTCAGCAAATGGTTGGGTGAATAAACTATTTAACAGTTCGCTGTTGTGATCAGTGGTGCGATCGCGGATAAGCCACATTAAGATAACAGGAATATAGCGGAGATGCGCTGTCCTGAGTTTTGCATTCGGTTAGGAAACCATGTTGGGGTTCTATTACCCAGGACCTCCACATGAAGAACATTTGGCTGATTGTTGTGCCTCTATAGCGCATCAGAGTGCTATAGGGGGAAAGGGATGGTCTAGACTCTAGAGCATTGGAGCACGGTGAGGTGACTCCTGTTTTTACTCGAGTTAACACACCTTGCTCCAATGAATTGTTACACCCGATCGTCCTACCTGGGTGAACATTTCTCATAGGCTGGGTTCAATTAAATTGCTTGCTTGCTTCAATGGTGCGATTTTTATATTTTATTGAGTGATTCTTTATTATGTCCTTAACCTATTAACGCCCAAATTAATTTTTTTTTAATTTTTGCGCAATTCTTATATAGTTTAAAGATGTTGGTTAAAACTACCTAAAAATAATTTTGTTTTGCAAAATTTATATACAGGGGTTAAAAAAATGCTGATACCATATGGTATCCGTGGGCGTTTAGGACAATTTTATTGCAAAAATTAAAACTAAAATTACATGGTATTAAACAAAAATTACAACATATTTTATTACTCATTTTGTATAAAATGCTGCAAAACAAGTAACACATAATCCTACGTTACATTTTTGGCACATTGTTCGGCCAAAAGATTTACAATCTGTACCTACACATCGTCTTCTTGGACAGGAAACTACGAAATGATTTATACCATCAAACCGTACATCTGGAACTATGTTCTTGATAAGAGCAATTCTTCTAGATTTGATACTTTATGATTTCTTCTGTACAAATATCACGCGTTTTGTACAGCTACGTCCAAAAGCCATGTAAAAATCGGCCAGTACCTTTTTTTTCCTCGAATGCCAATTGAGTAAGCAGCGAAACAACGAATTTCTGATAGTGTTATTTCAGGATCTATTTGATTTTTAAATTTCGAAATAGTTGCTAGTAGTTCGAACATATCATCGGTAGAGAATAACTCGAATAATTGAATAGCAGGCATGTCATTATATTTGGAATAATCGGCCTCTGAAAATAAGCGAGCCATGGGCTCTAAGTCACCACTAATCCATGTAGTAGAATTCTTTAGTTGCAAATAAAATATAAAATCCGTTATGGTCAACTGCTTCTTACCAGTTAAATTATACATCATTCCCCCTTCATCTTCGTTAGCTGAATACTCATCTGATTCTGTATTTACTTCTGGTGGGTTATAAATATCTCATAAACTTTCTGAACCATATCGTCATCATCATATATTATATTTAATGCTTCGGATATGGAAAAACCTTTACTAAAACAAAAACCGTATATATTGCAACTATTATAAAAAATGTCACTATTTTGTCCTAAACGCCCACGGATACCATATGGTATCACGCTAGTTAAGGGCTTCATATCAAAAACAAATTAAAACTTATTTAAAATATTTATGCTCAAAACAAATGTTTGATCTATTTACATTAGTGTTTATATAAAACTTCCATTAAAATATACAATTTTACTGCGAAAATATACTTACGCCCATCGAACATCCATAATTTCGACTGAAAATAAAAACTGTCTAGGAAAAAAAATTGCACACCAATGGAGCTTTATTTGTCATATTATGGAGTATTTTGAATTGGATTTTTTAAAGTATCTCCGTATTTGAATGTTACTTACAGCCCGATAGTTCTATTCCATATGCCCAAACTGGTATGAGTATAGCTTTGTACAGAAGCACTTTATTTTCAAGAGATAACTGAGATCTTTTGCTAAATAGCCAGTTCATATTTTTTAGTTTAAGATCTAGTTGTTTGTGTTTAGTTTTAATGTGCGTTTTACATGTAAGATTTTCATCTAGATGCAATTCCAAGTATCTGACAACTGGTTTTATGGTAATGGGAGTATTATTAATATAAACTTGTGAACATGTAGATTTTCTTGTTGTAAAAGTAATGTGTAAAAGTAAAGAAAACAAGGACTAAAGAAGACAAAATAAGCAATGAAACTAAACAACTAATGATGGAAAGAAGACAACTACTAGCGCAAAACAAACGCTATACTCAAGAATACAGAGAACTTAATAAAACAAGAACTAATAGAAAAGAACTAAAACGCGACATACAAAAATGGAATGAGCACTTAATAGAGCGAGTCATTGAAAACAACAGAGGCTTAAAATGTCTAAGACCCGCACTGGGAGTTCAAAAAATCATAAAAATTAAAGACGCCAACAATAAGGAAGAGAAGGACAAATATAAAATAACAAATATTGTCGAAGACTTCTACACATCCTTGTACAGCTCGCAAAGCCAGCCTAATGAAACAACAAAGGAGAACGTCAAAAGAAAAATAAAAACGTGGGATCAGAAGTACTACCAAATATAAAGGGATTTGAAATAGAAAGAGCTTTAGAACAGCTAACAAATAATAAAGCTCCAGGACACGATGGTATAATTGCCGAGCTCTTGAAAACAAGCAAGACATTAAAAATCCCTGTACTAACAGATATATTTAATAGATATCTCCATAATAGCAATATCCCTAAAGACTGGAACGAGAGTCTAGTAATACACTTACACAAAAAAGGGGAAAAATATTATCTACAGAGTTATAGACCTATATCGTTGCTCAGTCAAGTATACAAATTATTTATGAGAATTATTAACAACCGGTTGACCTACAAAATGGACAATTGCCGACCGGTTGAACAGGCTGGTTTCCGCAAAGCATATAGCACATCAGACCATCTGCGGACAATGAGAACATTGATAGAGAACAAGCTATTAATAATTGTAGAATAGATTCGAAATATAGGCAACTAATACATAATATTTATGAAAATGCAACTATGATAGTACAACTAGACGAAAGTACAGACCCCATCCCCATTAAGAGAGGAGTGAGACAAGGAGACGTAATATCGCCAAAGCTTTTCAACCTAGCCCTAGAAGACGTCTTAAAAACTACGAATTGGTCAACCTATGGCATTAACGTTAATGGCAACAAGTTAAACCACCTCATATTCGCTGACGACAGTGATTATAGCGAGCCCATTCGAGGAACTGCAAATTATGTTGGGGGAACTAGCAGCCAGCTCCCAATACGTCGGCCTAAAAATAAATATGAAAAAAACAAAAATAATGACATACACAGAAGACCCCAGACATATAACTATAAACGGCAGTGAGAGCAAATCCAGGAATATATCTACCTAGGCCAAATCCTGAGACTTGATAAAGAGAACCAACGTGCGGAAATTACTAGAAGAGCAAGACTAGCATCGGCAGGATTTGGAAAACTTAGTTGGATACTTAAGAACCGCAAAATACCCCAATACTTGAGGAGCAAAGTGTTCAACCAATGCATCCTTCCTATCATGACATATGGATGTCAAACCTGGACCCTAACCAAGGCAAACATGAATAAACTAGCCACAACAAAAAGAACAATGGAAAGAGTAATGTTAGGTATACGACTGTCAGATAAAAAGAGGAACGACTGGGTAAGATCAAAACAAAAGTCGAGGACATAACAACAAAAATTGCCAAACTTAAATGGAGCTTCGCGGGCCACACTGCTAGACAGAAAGACCAACGTTGGAATACTACAATACAACATTGGAGACCTTACGAAAGTAAACGACCAAGAGGAAGACCACAGATGAGATGGGTTGATGACATTAAAAGAATAGCCGGAACAAATTGGAAATATGTTGCTCAGGATAGAGACCGATGGAAGGAGTTGGGAGAGGCCTATGTCCAAACATGGACGACAGAAGGCTAAGAAGAAGAAGATGCTTATAGTGTAATAATTTCATTCAGTTTATTTGTTATCACTTTGGTTATTAATTTTAGTGTTGTGTTTAATAAATTAATTCCTCTGTAATTTTCCGGGTCCAATTTGTCTCCTTTTTTAAGAGAGGTATTAGGACGCTTGATCTCCATTCTTGAGGAATTCTGTTAAATCTATTATTTTTTGGATTAGTTTTAGTACTTCTTTGGTCAGATCTGGTCCTCCGTACTTGAGGAGTTAGTTCGGTATTTTGTCCTCTCCTGATGATTTTGTGTTTTTAAACTTTCCTAATGCTTCCTTTACATCTTCCTCCTCAATACTTATTTCTTCCTTTGTCGTCACTTCTGGTGTTGGTGGTTCATTATCGTCATCTTTAGCAAATAGGGATCGAAAGTAGTCTGCCATGTTTTCTTCTGAATTTTTTCGTTTTTATTGGTTCATTTATCTCTTTTTTTGTCCTCTGATTATTCTCCATATTTCTTTCCGTGTTCCGTGTAAGTCGTATTCCATCTGTTTAAGGAAGCTCTGCCTCTATTTCCTTTTTTTTGTTTAACTAAAGTATTCGTTTCACTTCTAATTTGTTTACAGTGGTTGTATGCCTGTTGTGTTTGTTGTGTTATGTATAATTAATTCCCCTCTAATTTTCCGGGTTCGATTTGTATCTCTTTTTGAAGGGAAGTATTAGGATCATATATCAAATCGGTTCGATATATTTCCCAATTTGTGCATTTCGGATCACTTGAGCTAATGTATCGGTGATCCGAAGTCGACGGCGTTGGCGCTTTTGACACATGCCATATAACAATTTTGTTACTAGCTTGTTCAGTACTTTTTCCAAACCCTTTTTACATTCTGGTTTCACAGTTTTTAATGATCAAAGTAGCACAAACCATAACGTAAATTATGGGTGAGATGAAGTGAAACGAGAGATGAAGTGAAACAAGTATTGAAATTAGCCAAAAAATGGACTTAGTCAGATCATTACTCACTTGAAATTTTAAAGATGGAGACGATCGAGTTTTTTCTGTATTTGTATACATATTTAATAGTATTTATAGATCTGAAGGGGTGTAGGGTTGTGTTATAGAGGCAGTACCTTTTATTGGAACGACCACATCGAGCGTCATAGACGGGAGATGGTTCTAGATAACTGATCCTCATAAGACACCTAACTCTCACTTATGTCTCCACGTGCTACACCCCGGGCAACTGCATTGGTCTGCAGGCTAAACTAAGTGAGGGTAGCCAGATATGGCGAAAATTTCACCGAGTGATTACCGAGTGATACCCTGATGAAAGGCAGCAGCGATCATCAGTACCAGCTCAAGGCGCAAAGGAAATGATCCTGGATCGGCTTGAAACTGGACTACCATAAGCATGACTGGAGCAGTTTGAGTGGTTGTGGTACTGCGATGGGGAAGGCAACGGAAAACCACCCCATAAGAATTTCCTAGAATAGTTATCATGGCAATACACTACGAGAACAAAAACATTACTGATCATGGTGATCGAATCCCAAGACCCGGCAGGGGAGGATGCACACTAAAAAAGGAAGCAAGTCCTCAACACCTAAGGATTGGAACTTGGAATGTACGAAGTATGTACGAGAGCGGCAAAACTCATAACATTGTAAAAGAGATGAAAAGATTTAAAATTGATATATTGGGAATTAGTGAAACACACTGGCAAAACTCTGGACAATGCGATATACTTGGATATAAAGTTTACTATGCTGGAAACAACACAACACATCACAGAAACGGCACTGCAATAGTAGTTGCCCCACATATTAATTCGGCAGTAAAAACTTTCACTCCCCATTCAGATAGAATGATGCTTTTACAAATT
This sequence comes from Diabrotica balteata, assembly GCA_918026665.1. NCBI lineage: Eukaryota > Metazoa > Arthropoda > Insecta > Coleoptera > Chrysomelidae > Diabrotica > Diabrotica balteata. The sequence continues at coordinate 120,641,112 of OU898278.1, forward strand.
CGAGCAACACCGGTGGATATTAACATATTACAGGTATACGCGCCAACGTCAGATAAAGAGCAAGATTTGCAAAAGAGCAAAGGTTGGCAGAGGCAAGGTGAATGAGATCGTGGGAAACTTCGGCCTAGGGGAGAGAAACGATAGAGGTAATAGACTTATATGCTTCTGCCAGGAATATAACCTGCTGTTAAGTAATACACTCTTCAAGCTCCCCAAACGTCGACTTTACACATGGAAATCCCACGCTAACTCACCTGACAACATCATTAGAAATCAGATAGATTATATAGCAGTACCAACAAGATATAAAAACATGATAAAATCATCAAAAACGTACCCAGGTGCCGATGTTCCTACGGACCACAATTTGTTGGTATGCAGAATGGTCATGAGAGTAAAACGGCTCGAGAAAAGATCTAATTTAAACACAATCGAGTGTTTAAATTAGATCTAGAAAAAAAGTACGAGAACAACTAGGAAAGAAAATAAAGGACATTAACGAGAACACGTCGGACATAATAGAGAGATGGGATAAATCGAGGGAAGCAATCCAAACAACATGTGCGACTTTATTAAAGCGTGACCGACGGAAAAAGAAAGAATGGATGTCTGATGAGATAATGGATATGATGGATGAAAGACGTAAATTCAAGAATAAAAATGCAGAAAAATACCAGCAGATCCATAAAACCATAAGAACGAAAATTCGAGAAGCCAAAGAAAAATGGTTTTCCAACGAATGCAGGGAAATAGAACAATACGAACGAAAATACGACAGTTACAATATGCACAAAAAAATCAAATCGATGACAAACAACAGGAAATTTAATAAGTCACCCAACAGCATAGAAGATAGCGATGGAAATCTTATCTCGGAGCCATCAACGATCTTAAAAACATGGAAATCATACATAGAAAAGTTATTTGTATCTGACAGGACTGATGATCACCTATATGGAGAAAGAGAAACAGGACCTTCAATCCTTAAATCAGAGATAGAAGATGCCATTGCAGCATTAAAAAACAATAAGTCAGCAGGTCCGGACAATGTAACCTGCGAAATATTGAAGATCCTATGTAAATCAGACAAACAGTTCCTTGATAATCTAGTTGTACTTTTTAACAACATATATAATAGCGGTAAAATCCCGGAGAACTGGCTGCAGTCAACATTTATTACAATCCCGAAGAAACCAAATGCCCAGATTTGTGATGACTACCGGCTTATAAGCTTGATCAATCATGTCACTAAAGCGTTCACTAAGATCATTCATAGAAGAATATATGATAAATGTGAGTCAAATATTGATAGATCGCAGTTTGGTTTTCGGAAAGCACTTGGAACTAGAGAAGCAATTTTCGCTCTCCAGGTGCTTATACAGCGGTGTAGAGACGTTGATAAGGACGTGTATTTGTGCTTTGTAGATTTTAGAAAAGCATTTGACAATGTCAATCATGAACAATTGATAGGTATTCTGCGAAAGACAGGTATTGACGACAAGGACATTCGAATTGTGGCAAACCTATACTGGGGTCAAACAGCAAGAGCAAAAATTGGCAACGAACTCACTGAAAGCGTGCAGATCAAAAGAGGTGTCCGTCAGGGGTGTATATTATCCCCACTCCTATTCAATATGTATTCCGAGGAAATATTTAACAAATGTATGGAAAATGCAAATGAGGGCATAAAAATAAACGGCGAGTTAACGAACAATATAAGATATGCCGACGACACGGTGATCCTTGCCAGTACCATAGACGAATTACAACAAGTAATGGAAAGACTTTATTCAGTTAGTGAGGAATACGGCCTGAGCCTCAACTTCAAGAAGACAAAGTGGATGCTGATAAGCAAAAAGCAACAACCTGCTCGACAATTACGGATAAGTAACATACTAATTGACCATGTAGAATCTTATGTGTACCTTGGCACCAACGTAAATGCAAAATGGGAACAGACCATAGAAATTAAGGCGAGAATAGAACGAGCTAGAGCAGCATTTAGCAATATGAAAAAGCTCCTAATAAGCAAGGATTTGTCTCTTCCCCTAAAACTACGTATAGTTAAATGCTACATTTTTCCGATCTTGCTGTATGGCGTGGAGGCCTGGACGCTGACGGAGACGCTAACGAGAAAACTAGGAGCATTCGAAATGTGGGTGTACCGACGCATTCTTCGTATATCCTGGACCGAACATGTCACCAACATAGAGGTACTCCAAAGAATCGGAAAGGAGAAAGAAATCGTGAATACAATTAAACACAGAAAGCTTGAATATCTAGGCCACATATTGAGACACGATAAGTACCGTCTGCTACAATTGATTGTCCAGGGAAAAATAGACAGTAAGCGAGGGCCAGGCAGGAGAAGACACTCGTGGCTCCAAAATCTGCGGAAGTGGTTCGGGCCCACATCGGTCGAACTATTCAGAAGCGCCGCAAACAAGATCAAAATTGCCATGTTAATAGCCAACGTTCGCAACGGACAGGGCACTTGAAGAAGAAGATAGATCTGAAAGAAGTCTGAAGTTAGCCGAAAAAATCAAGTAAAAATCAATGTAATTGATATGTAGTATTGAATTGATTGATGTAATGATAAATGGATAACTTTGATAATTCTCATTTTGAAGTTATGTTAAAATAATGAGATATTAAAAACAATAGTGATCAAAATATCGGGGAAGATGCTTTAGTATTACAAAAAATATAGAGAAAGCAATTATTGATAGACGATTGATTGATCAGTTTGGGTTTGCGTAAATTAACAACAGAAGCAATTATTATTATAAGGCAGCTGATGGAAAAATAAAAGAATAAAAAAAATTTTTCTTATGATCATATGGTATTTATGTATTTTGTTTATATTTAAAAAAACGACAAAATTTAAATTAATAAATATCATCCTAGTAATGCAGGCCTAATATGCAAAACATGTCTGCAATCTTTTATGTAAAAAAATAATTTGCATAAAGCTTGGCGTCAAAATGTCGATTAAATTTATCGAAAGCGTGGATAAAAACAAGTTTACTCGTTTAGATTGAAATGTTACAGGTTGTAGTAAATATGTTTTTGATTCTTAAAGCCTTGAAAGTAGACAGCCTAATATAAATTTTTGTCCGTAGATTAAATCGGAGCTACTTACAGCAAGCTACCAGCATGTACAGTGCTAATAGATAAAACACTAACATTATTAGTTACAAATAATCAGCTTGTAAAGTTAAAACAGCACTAAAAGCATTTACATTATACAGAGTGTCTTATTTTTTTGTGTTGAGAAATTGTTAGCAGGTGTATAGTAGTTATAAATGATGATGTTCTTCTAGGGTTTTTAGACGCACTCTCCATAGTTTTATATTCTGGGTTGCCCGTACTATACTCGTGAAATTGTTTATGTACTAGTTTTTCCACTCTACCAGTCTATTTAGTTGGTGATCGCCCTCTACTTCTCTCTACCTACGGTTTTCCCCGTACCATTAGCTCCCTATATTGTTGGTACGGTTGCTATGACCATAAAGTTAAAATCCTTGTAAATATGAATCTAAAAAGAAATCATGCTCAAAGATTCGAGTTTAGATTCAAGTCAAGATTCATGTTCAAAAACAAAGATTCCTACTAGATTCATTTTATTATTTTTTGTTATGTTTATTCTTGCGTTGGTTGCCTATTCGAGCGTTAAAATCCTCCAGTATTATCATCTTCCCTCTGACTTGATCTACTACTTGTTGGTTCTTTGGAATGAATCCAGTGATATAATAGAATAATAGGTAACTTCTGGGTACTTTCCATTCTCCATTGTCTCCTGATGTGTATTTCCAGATCTCTATACTTGGCGATCTTTTCATTGCACTTAACACGCAGATTATTGTTGTTTGTTTTGTTAGTTTTTTAACTAGCACGAGATCTAATCTATTATGTGCTACAGTTTGGTCTGTGAGCACAGTGCGGTCCCAGTATAGCTTGTAGTTGTCATTCTCAAGTATACTTTCAGGATCGTATTGATAATATGGAAGATGGTTTGTTTGTAGTTCCTAGTGTAAAGTACTGCTCCTTTGTAAGTCCTAGTTTAAAAGCTATCTCTTGATGAATGATCTTCCCTACTGCATCTTGATATTTACTATTACTATAACCTGATTCTGAATGGCAAGTAATGAACCTTCTGTTTTCAGGGAACATCTTTCCTGATGTCAACCAATAGTTCGACGCTATATTGTCGACATAGTCTTGACTGACTTCATTGGAATGTCGCCCGTGCAGAGGTTTACCCATCCAGTTGCGCATTTTTTCGTCCCTAGTAAAATGGTTTATACGCATTTCTGGTTCCCTCAGTTTGATCGGTGTTGTGTCATCTACTGCACAAATCGCTGGATGTAGCGTAGATATCTCAACTTGCACCTGAAAATAAGTTCTTAAATTAGTGACCTGTTTTTCTAATTGCTCATTTATATCCATAAGTCCTCGTCCTCCTAAATACCGCGCTAATGTCGTTCTTTCTACTGCACTTCGATGATGGTGTTTTTGTGCCTTTGTGAAGTGTGTTCGTACTTTTTGCTAAAAATTTTCTATATTCGTTTTTGTCCACTTAACAATACCAAATGAATAGCTAAGCAGCTGTTTTACCCTTCGTATAAACTCAGTAGTGATTTCACTACTGAGTAGTGTACTTTTTGTAATTTGCTTATGGTGAATCTTCCATGATTGCTTTATTCCGAGATATTTATACATATCATTTTTACCCATGGCCTCGATATTCTGGCCATTTTGCATATCAAATCTAATGGGCTGAACCTTTTCTTTTATTATATTTAAGACACGGTACTTGTCAAAATCGAAGTGCATACTAATATCATTAGAGATATTTTCTACTGTTTTTAGCATATGATCCAGGCAGCTTCGAGTGGAAGCCAATGGTTTTAAATTATCCCTATGCAACAGATGATTAAGCTTTGCCACAACAGTAATGTTATTTTTGATGCTAAACCTGTGTCAGTCGAGTTCAGTAGCTTGAACAGAGGTTCATCGCTATACAAAACCACAGTGCACTACAACGAATCTCCTTGAAATAGGCCCCGGTTGATTGCAATATTTTCAGTTTCAATATTGTTTTCACCAGGTATTTGAATGCAAATTTTTTTCTTCCAATATGACATGATATGTTTTAAAGAGGTCACTATGTTATCATCGACTTAATATTTCTTTTAATATATCTATAAGCCATTCATGAGGCACTGAATCAAACGCTTTCTTGTAGTCTATGAAAGCAGTTACAAAGAGATTACTTTTTTTGCTATATGCTTGGTTAGAACCCTTAGCGCATCCCTTCTGTTGTGTAGATACGCAGGGCTACACAGGGTGTGACAAATTTATTCAGAGTTGGAAGACAAGTAATTGGGCGATACTTGGTTGGATCTTGTGTGTTATTTTGATCCTTTGGTAATAAAGGAGAATTCCAGTTATGTAGCTCTTTGATAATATTTGAAACTTCTTCGGTAGTGAAAGGTTGGTAGGGAGCAGTAACGTAGTGTTGGCAGTTGTGCGCCGTATCTTCGATTCATCTAGCATGGGTGTTAGGAGCAACTGGATATGGAAAGTTAATTTCCACAAAACTCATGAATTTCTTCTTGGTTTGGGTACGATTTATTGGCACTTTCTGTAGTAGAATTGAGTTTCCGATAAAATGCCTTCGGCATTCTCAAAAAGCGTACTGTCGGATTTTCGGTTTGTTACTAATTTTGTTTTTCTTTAGTCGGCCTGACCAAACAGAAAGTTTTTGTTTTAATGTATCCAGTCACTGTTGTGCTGGGTGGTTCCCTGGATCATATTGTGAGTGTCTTGCGGGTCTGTTAGGGATCGAACATAAATTTTATACAAACATAGAACCCGAAAAGAATATTTTTGTAAAAGTCTAATTAAGTAGGTATAATTGACTATTCGCTTTTATAGTAATGTTTAAAATATTCTGCGACCAACTCAAATTTTCAGTAATTGAGCCAAGGTCACTATGATCCCACAGTATCTAGTAAATACCCGTCTATCGAGTGAGACAAACGCGGGATATTTTTTCCCAAATATAACCTACACACTTATTTCTATTTAGAGGTAACATCCAAAACCTAACACCAATTGAAGACTGAGACCAAGTCACTCTGTAAGTTTTGCCCATTCGAGAGTGGGTCAGCAAATATTTTTGTATCGTCTGCGTAGACAGCTTTCCTAGATTTGATATGGGATTCAAGATCACTAGCATACAACACAAATAGTAGTGGACCCAACACAGATCCTTGTTGTACAAGGAAATGTTTTTTTTTTTATGACAGCGATTGGTCAACTTTACCACAAAACTCCCGATTTTTTAAAAAAATTATTAATCTACTCAAGAGTTGTCATTACATCAATACAAATCAACGTTTATACATTAATTTTCTTTTTAGTATTCGATCAAATGCTTTTGCAAAGTCTAAATATCCATAAGTCGTTTTTTATTCAATGCTCTGTCCATTCATTAACACACCACAGCAAATTAGTCATGATGGATTGACTTTTCACAAATACATGTTGTTGTGTAGGGGAATAATTTGTTCTCGAAGCAAAAATTCTGAAAGACACTCTGTAATAATTGATTCCATAACTTTACAAATAACTGGTGTAAGGCTTATTGGTCTGTTATTATTGGAATCTAACTTATTTCCTTTTTTAAATATAGGTGTTATCGAAGCACTTTTCCAAATTCGAGGCAAATAGTGTGCATTAAAATATGAGCACATTATTAGTGATAGTGGAGGAGCGAGAATATCTGAACATGTGAAAATCGATACATTCAATTTTGGAAATAACTGGTCTTCTTCTTCTTCTGGTGAATGACTGATTTTAGGAACATGATTTTAGGACTTCTTCTTTTTTGAGCACCGTGCCCAAGTTTTAGGCGTGGGTAGCCATGACGATTTGTCGATATCGTTCTCGATCTTGCGCGGCATGTAATAATTCATCTGCTGATAAGCCAGTCCAATGACGAAGGTTTCGGAGCCTAACCCCGGAGTTAGCGACCTCAGACTTATTGTGATAAATCATATCATCGTTGTTTTTTAATAATGGAATAGATACTTTTAAAGAATAGTTGCAACTTCTGAATAGATTCTTCATATACTTTTTTAGTATTACTGTCTAGTTTTTGTGAGATTGTAAGATTGACTTACAATCTGACTGTAAGTCAGATTGTAAGTCAATTTCGACCTAACTGTCTTTTGTGTCTTATAATTGATATCAATTCGCTGTTAGTCCACGGTTTAATTTTGTTCATATAGTAAGTTTTTTTTTTGTGGTATTTAGTCTTTTGTAGTTGTCAATGATGTTTGTAATATTATTCCAACATTGTTCCTGATTTTCTAGACTTTCCAGTAATAACGGCCAAGTATTTTCACTAAGGTGATTATATTATGTAATAAACTGTATATTTGTTGTAATAACTACATAATCATAATAAATTGCGCACAGGAATGCATATCACCGGTTCTGTAAGCAATTGGTCATTATTTGTAAAAACCAATTTTAACATTGACGGCAAATTATTTATTTTGAAATGATCGTAATCAATTGGTGTAGATTAGAACCTTGTCAAAGTTTATAAAAATGTTTCTCGTATTTGTTACTTCATTGCTTACAAGAGGCAAAGGCCAAGAGATATCGGCAAAATTGAAGTTACCAAGGGTTTTCGAGGTTTGAAAAAAGTTCTATTTGTTCAATCAAGATTATGGGATCTTCTAGCACAGTACTACCTTGACAATACAGGCACGCCAGGTGAATTACAAATAAATTTAGAGAAGTTTTTAGACATACATGTTCAATATGCATGCATGTCTAAAAACTTAGACAACAACATCCAGATGAGTAACATAAAAACTTTCAGTAATTTCTAAAGACAGGTATATACACACTCCTCTCCCTCTGCGATTGTTGCGATCAAATCTCTAAAGATAGTGTCCATCTATAGTATGTAAATTGTCAGAATATTTTTGTGTTACCCAAGTTTCGGTTATTAATATTATTTTAGGTTTTAAATCCTGAATATAACATAAAGGTTCAAGAAATTTAGAATTTAGTGTCGTTAAATTGGTATAAAAGAAGAGCCAGTCGCAAAACCCAGTTTTTTTAATATCATTGTCGAAAATTAAAAATTTGTGGTATACTACGTATATATTTTATTGTTAAATAATGCTCTCCATTTTTTTCTAGTCTCTAACTCAAATCGCAATTCTTTTAAAAAAATAGCTTGCTTTTTTTAGAAGTTTCTTTTTATTTCGTATAATTTTTTTACCTTCATACTAAACAACTCTGATACTCTAAAAAAGAAAGTATCGAGGGTCGCGTTATATTCTACAGTCTGTAAAATTTCTTCCAAAAATTTGTTGTCTTGATCTTTTTTAGTTTGAATATCGCCTGTAGATTCTGGTACTTCTCTGACCAAAACCTTTTTGACACGATTAATACGATAAATGAATCTATTGGCGATATTTTCAGCAAATGGCGGTGACAAATGTTGGTCGATAGATGGTATCAGGGATAAACTAGGGTTAATCCGCTGAAAAAATTCGAAATTTGATAGATTCAAATAAAAAATCTAAAATTTGTATTTACTTGCCTATTTTTCTAATCATAAAACGTCATTATTATTCCATAAGCATCTTAAATTTTTAAATATACATTCTATCATAAAGTGAAACACAATTGTGATTTCCGACACTGGTTACGAAAACGGTATTTGTGTACCGCACTGATGAATAAATGGTGTTAATCTATCAACTATTCGCTTTGGATATGACACAGCGTTGATTGCTGACACAGATGTGGGTTTACAATTTGTACTAAATATTATCAAATGCGACTACATAGTCAGGAATATAAAATGTCTATATTCATTACCGAAGCAGAATTGATGTAAATAGAACAGAGAGAAAATATCTAGAGAGAGACAGAGAGATAAATGTATCCTATTTAACTTGAATTTGGTATGGATATCTAAAACATACATAACCTCAATATTATCGTATTCTATTTAAACGTAGCTCTACCACTTCGATAAAATTTTTGCTCATTTGTATTTTGATGCGCCATGGTCCATAGTGGGAATAAAAAAGCGGTCCATACTGGGATATGATAATAGAATGCGGTCTATGCTGAAATATACTAAAACATGCTAAACATTTTCATTCTTTGCAGAATTGAATATGCCGAGATATCCAAGATCCCAACTGTCAGTAGTTTTCGAGAAAAGCCTAGAGAATCATGAAGTATATGCAAGATCTATGCATTCTGCAGTAGAAGATGTTGTAAAAAATCAAATGTCATTGATGAATGCGTCCAAAAAGCATGGTGTAAGCAAGTCAGCTCTACAGCGCAAAGTGAAGAAGTTCAAATTAGCTAATAAAGCTAATGAAGACAACACAAATGATTTTGAATATGGACGAACCCATGGTTTCAAAAGAATATTTACAAGTAGAGAGGAACAGCTATTGTGCGAGTACATAATTCAGGCTTGTGAAATGTGCTACGGCTTAACATTAATACATACTCGTGAATTGCTTATAAGTATGCCATTACTAACAATAAAACGGTGCCTCGAACTTGGCACGAGAAAAAACGAGCTGGAGTCGAATGGTTGAATAATTTTAGGAAACGACACCCTATGTTATCGCTTCGAAAACCAGAAGCAACTAGCCTTGGCAGGGCCACCAGCTTCAACAAGCATAATGTGGCTACATTTTTCACAAACTTGAGAAGTGTAATAACGAAATATAATATCCAGTCGAACCAGATATACAATTGTGATGAGACTGGTGTCATCAATGTGCATAAGCCCGGGAAGGTACTTGCTAGCATTAAACAAAAACAAATTGGAAAAGTGACAAGCGCTGAAAGAGGCACATTAATAACAATGTGTACTGCAATATGCGCTAATGGGACTTTTGTGCCTCCATTCTTTGTATTCCCGAGGAAAATATTTAAGCCTTTCATGCTTACTGGGGCTCCTCTAGGATCAGCCGGTGCAGCGTTTCCTTCTGGTTGGATGACGGGAGATAATTTTTTAAAGTATATAGAGCACTTTATCAAACACGTACGATGCAGTAAAGAATTCCCAGTTCTACTAATTCTTGACAACCATGAGAGCCGTTACGATGTTCGTGTGCTGAATCGATGTAAAGAGAATGGGATTATTTTATTGACATTGCCGCTCCATGAGTTGCTTCTTTCCATTTACAAGCTATTATAATCAAGGAGTTGATGACTAGATGCTAAATCATCCTGCCATACCTAAGAACATTTATGATGTTTGTAATGTTGGTATCGTCTACCCTAAAGCATTCACTCCTGTCAACATTCTCAACGGATTTAAAAAACAGGCATAGCGCCCCTGAATTCCCAAATTTTTTCAGAAGGTGATTGTATGTCATCTTATGTCACTGATAGATCCGAAGAAAATAAAAACGGAAATGGTGATGAACATAAGGCTAACGAAGGTGTTCAGGATGTGGAAAATGTTCAGGATGTAGATGTTCAGGATGTAAAAGAACCACGACATGTCAGCCCAATTAATGGCCCATCCAATATAATAACCCCTCAGCAAATTAGGCCACATGCCAAAGCTGCTCCTAGAGAAGCAGAAATAAGCTACAGTCAGTAATAATAACAGACACCCCCATAAAAGATGCTATAGAAGAACAGCATAAAGAAAGATTGGCTAAAAAAACATTTTCAGAAGAGAAAAAGCAGAAGGCTAAAAAAGTTAAACGTCAAGTTTTTAATGACGACATTAGTTCGAACAGTGATGTAAGTGAAGAAATCTGCAACGATTCTAGCGATTTAGAAAGCTTCACATCAAAAAATCAAGGTTTGTCTATTCAAAGTCACGACTATGTTATAGCAAGATACATGACAAAAAAAAACTGTTAAACATTATGTCGGTCAGGTTAATAAAATAAGTGGAGATGAATATAATATCTCTTTTATGAAGAGAATTGTGGCCGGCAAATTTGTTTTCCCCGATAAACCTGATGTAGATACCGTAGAAGCAGAAGATATTTTGTTAAAACGGTCCCTCCTGCCATTAGTGGAAGGTGAAGTACAGCTAGGGCTGCTCGCCAGTTTATGTTCCCTGTTAATTTGTTCCAATTTAAAATAGAATAAAAGAGTTTTTTACTAAAAATCCCACTATGGACCACTATGATTCCCACAATGGACCATATAGTGGTTCATAGTGGGACAAGTGGTCCATAGTGGGACTTGTTGAATAACATTTATTATAAATAAAGGATTACTTAAAATTATTATTAGTTTGCTTCCTTACATCCATACCCATGCATAGGTACCCTTACTATAATTTACAAACGCTTAATCAAGGTGCTATACACTTTTGAAAAAAAAACGTCCCACTATGGACCAATTTACCCTAATGTAATAAAAATGCACTTTTTAAAAGATTTCTCTCTGTATATTTGAAGCATACAACACAAGCATACATTACAAGGATATTGCAACACCAACAAACGCAAAATTATCATTCTGTGAAGCTTCATTTAAGGCTATCTACACTCAAAACTATTACGAATGATGTGCAAAATAAATCAGGTCTTTTTACTAAACTAGTTTTTATCAAAACCACCACTACTTACCCAGCCATGCCGTTGTATATTTGGCAATGATGGAAGTAGTTTACAGCTTATGGGTATCGTAAAGGGTGTTATTTTAGAGGTATAGAACTTTGAAATGGAATAAAACAAAGATGATTTTTATAACTTCGCATGAAATTGTCATTATTCGAAAGATAATCGTTTGGCATTATAATTTAAATATGGTTTCTGGCATATCACCGTCATAGCTGACTCTGACGTAGTCTAATCTAGAAGTCCAATTTTCGATCACTTTTTACAAAATTTGTAGCCGTATATCGGTAATAACGCGGCGAATATTGTCCTCCAAGTGGTCAATCTTTTCATTCTTATCGGCGTATACTAGCACGTTTACATATCTTCTCATAAAAAAGTCGGGGGTTATGAAGACATTATGAAACGATGGGGGTTACCAAACGTTTCCTTCAATAAACCAATTGTGGTAGGAGCTGTGTGACATGAAACGACAGCTCCTGCACATCATGCTTGTTCAATTGGGTCTATATAGTGGTCATAATTGACTGTAATGTTCAGACCAGCATCGTTTTTGAAGAAGTATGGGAAAATGATTCCACCAGACCATAAAGCACACCAAACAGTCAGTCTTTGTAGATGTAATGGTTTCTCAACATATATTTGAGGATTATCTTAACTCCAAACAGAGCAGTTTTGTTTGTTGACGTAGCTATTCAACCAAAAATGGGCTTCATCGTTAAACAAAATTCGTTTCTGAAATTCGGAATCAATGGCAATCTCGTTTTGGACCCACTCACCGAATCTACGCCTTGCTAGGTGATGGCATAATCTTCAATTCTGGCATGAGTTGGATTTTGTAAACACGCAAAGCAAGATCTTTACGCAAAATCTTCCTTAAAGTGGATGGATACGTATCCAACTGCTGTGCACGATGGCAAATAGACTGAATCGGGTCTTCCTGTATGCTACGTTGTACAGCAGCAACAACTTCTTCTGTACGCACGGTACGACGTGTCTGTGGATGCATATTATCATTTAGAGTAAATGTGGTGCAAAAACGTTCCACGGTTAATCGAATTACTTGCTCTGATGGACTCTTGTGTGTTGACCATAAAATGAACGTAGTGCGCGATACATATTTCGAACAGAACTACAATTTTTAAAATAAGTTTGTACAATTTGGAAGCGTTTTGTTTTTTGATATATTAAAAATATTTCACTCATAAATTAGCAACGGTAAATATTTTTTGTGATTGCGCTTGGCTACGTGACTTGTCAGTCATTGAATTATTAAGATCACGGTAATTTGTGTTTTTATCATTTATTTATATTTAACCGCTAAATATGTAAGTAATCATTTCTACTGAAAATTGGTTTCAATTAAATACATGTAAACAAGTTATGTAAAGTCGGTTCGCTATATTTACGCGGGTTTCGGATTAAAAATTTTATGGTAAGTACCCAGTTTTAATTACCTGCTCTTTGGGGAAATATCAACTGGTCAAATAAAATGAAAAATAATTTATAACGTTTTTTAATTAAATAATAATGGAAAATCTTTTATATAATTGAAAGTATAATAAGGAGAATAACTTCATTAATGGAGTCTAATGTGGCTAATATAATTATTTCTTTATTATCTTTATTCTTATAATATTTCTTTTTCATCCGTAAAATATTTATGTACACTACAAATTAGACTATCTACATCTAACACACGTCTAGGCATTTTTAAATATTTCCCCCAAACATACAATGTCAACACTGATAAAGAATCAATCAATTCAACTGCAATATTGTAACAAATTTATACCTACCCTAATATTATTTTAATGTATTTTAAAATATGATCATTAATGCAGTTTTTACCTAATTTTCTGGGAAGTCGTTTACTGCAACTGGTTATCAATGAGTCATTAGCATAATTTTGTTAATCCGAAACCCGCGTAAATATAGCGAACCGACTATATTTTAGGTGCCTAGGAAGTGTATTGTGCCAAACTGTACTTCAGCTACTTTGCCATATCAAAGGATACTGCCAGGAGGAAAACATGGTTACAAGTAAATCATGCCCCACGTAAATTCCCTTCAAATAATTTAAAATTAGGTAAATGTTAAGGGTGATCAAGGGGGAAAAAGAAACCTCTAGAGAATACCATAACCACTTCCGCCATAGTAAAGAAGAGTCACTAAAAAATCAAAAAATTCTAACGAACAGACTAGATATTATACCACTGCCACAAAAGTATTCAGGATGGCACTATAATAATCCTATCGGAAGTCAGGATCAACTTCTGCAGTTTCATAAAACAAAGTTTAGCGCAGGAATCCTGTCGGTAAACTGTGATAACAAATACGCAAAATAGTCCATTGATGTGGTGAAGGCTATGGAGGGCCTGCGGTAGCTAGCAGACTTAAATGTAGTTGATCCCAATAATATACTCAGGCGCCTCATGGTCCTCACCGGCACTCTGATGCCGGTTCTCTTCACGATTATCCTTTTGTTCTTCTCATTTTCTTATTATATTTAGTCAGAGCTTTGCAATAATCACCCTAATCATCTGATCTTTTGGTGAAATTAAGTTTTTTTCTGACTTTTGTCCTTTAATTTACAAGTTTGTTATTCCACTAGGTTACTTTTATGTTGGAATTCCTCATCATCTCCGAATAGTTGTCTGCGAACGCCGATATAACAGTATCTTGAAATTGTTCGGCAGCCGGGTGTAGGTCCAGCGTATGCATTATCGTCCCTTTAACCCTGCCTACACAAAATCACGTCTGCTTGATATACTCCCCAGTCTACAACTACATTTAAGTCTGCTAGCGCTGCTAAGCTACCGCAAGCCCTCCATAGCCTTCACCATATTAATATTTTTCGTATATTCGTTATCACAATTTACCCACAGGATTCATGCGCTAAACTTTGTTTTATGGAACTGCAGACGTTGATCCTGACTTCCGATAGGATTATTATAGTGCCATCCTGAATACTTTTATGGCAGTGCTATAATATCTAGTCTGTTCGTTAGAATTTTTTGGTTTTTTAGTGACTCTTCTTTACTGTGGCGGAAGTGGTTATGGTATTCTCTAGAGTTTTCATTTCCCCCTCAATTACCCTTAAAATTTTTTCTTCTCCGGGTTCCTTCTCCTAGCGGAGGTTGGAAATCATCATCGCTATTTTAACTTTGTTGGCCGCATTTCTGAATAATTCTAATGAGCTGCAGCCGAACCACTCTCTCAAATTTCTTAGCCAGGACATTTTGCGTCGTCCTGGGTTTCTCTTCCCTTGTATCTTCCCTTGCATAATCAACCTCAGTAATACGTACTTCTCACCCCTCATTAAATGTCCCAGATATTGAATCTTTCTAATTTTAACAGTTTTTATGACTTCACATTCTTTCTTCATTCTTTGTAACACCTCTATATTAGTTACTTTTTCAATCCACGATATTTTATGCATTCTCCTGTAGCACCACATCTCAAAGGAGTTTAATTTTTTGATTTCAGACTGCTTTATTGTCCACGCTTCCATGCCATATAGTAAAGTAGAGAAGACGTAACAACGTAGCATTCTTGTGCGAATCTCTAGATTAAGGTTACGGTTGCAAAGTAATTTCTTCAATTTTATGAACGTGTTTCTTGCCATTTCTATTCTAGATCTGATCTCCTTTACTTGATCTCCATCTTCGGTTAGCCACGTTCCTAAATATTTATATGTTTTTACTCTTTCTATCGTTGTATTATTGATGATCAGGTTATTTACATTTTGTGGTTTTTTTGAGAATATCATTGATTTCGTTTTCTTGAGATTCATTTGCAGTCCGTAACTTTCACATGCATTGTATACATGTTGTATTATGTACTGTAGATCTTCCATGTCACTTGCAAATATGACAGTATCGTCGGCATATCTAATATTATTAATGCTATTTCCGTTGACATAAATACCTTCCACGATATCCAATAAAGCCTCTTGAAAAATCACTTCACTGTAGACGTTGAATAAGAGTGGTGAAAGGATACACCCTTGTCGAACTCCTCTAAGTATACTTACTTCCTCTGTCAGTTCTCCTTCGACTCTTACTCTTGCTTTCTGGTTTTGATACAGATTCGATATAATTTGTAGATCTCTACTATCAATGTTTTTAGTCTTAAGAATACTTAAAAGCTTCTCATGTTGAACTCTATCAAAAGCTTTCTTGAAATCTATAAAGCAAGCATATATGTCCTGATTCATATCCAGGCATCGTTGTGTCAGAACATGGACTCCAAATAATGCTTCTCTAGTTCCTAGACCCTTTCTGAAACCCATCTGTGAATCACTTATTTCTTGTTCTAATTTCATGTGGATTCTGTTATGTATGATTTTAAGGAAGGTTTTCAATGTGTGGCTCATTAATGCAATTGTTCGATAGTCATTGCAATCTTTAGCATTTGTGATTTTTGGAATCGTCACAAAAGTTGAGAGAAGCCACTCTTTGGGTATGTGTCCCGTCTTGTATATGGAGTTAAAAAGGTCTACCAAGACATCAATATTATCTTCATTAATTATCTTCAATAGTTCAATTGGTATTTTATCGGGTCCTGGAGCTTTTCTGCCTTTTGTGTGTTTTATAGCATACATAACTTCCTCTTTCATTATTTCTGGTCCCGTGGTTTCTCCGTTAACTTCTAATAATTGTTCTACTTTTTGATCAAAAAATAGTTGTTCAATGTATTCTTTCCATCTACGTAGTTTGTCTTGCGTTTCAGTTATAGTGGTACCATCTGCATTTTTTAATATCCCGATTGGTTTGTTACGATTTCCTGAAATCATTCATTCCTTAAAATTTACCTAAATTTAAATTAAATCCACAAGGAAAAAATTCCTGTAGCTGGCTGTATACCACGTATAACAAAAAGAGGTTAATCTTTGTAAATGGGTATATTTATTTAAAAAACCCTTAAAAGGGCCACATCAATAGAACAAACGTTTTCGGACTACACAGTCCATCATCAGGTTATTAAAATCGAAAATGCCTAAAAATAAGTATAAACCATTTAGTTAAAACAAACGAGATTTTGAAATTTTGACTAAGGTTGAAAAGCAAAAGATACTTACTAGGTCATAATGCCTGAGCCACCAAAATATTAGGGTAAAAACCCTTTAAATTACATTTAGTTATGAAATGCTGTACATTGTGTTATAAAATAACTGTGATGTTATATATTAAATTAAATTTGACCAAAGGTAACACATGGCTCAAATGGGTTCCAGAGCCGGGCGAGAGACAACCTCTGCACTCGGAGAACAACGTGGAACTGATTGACAAGATACTTTTGAAGGATGAAGATAACAGAATGTCAATGCAACAAAAACTATAAAAGTTGTACATAGTATTACTACAGCCAAAAGATTCAACAAGTTTTGATGATTTTAAAAATAACAACAATCTAGGTGTTGGGATTTAAAAACTTTTTATTTATTAATTTAGGGTATAAAAGATGTCAAATCAATGATGGTTTTATAGTCATGATTAATATAATGACCTGTGCCTTAGGCAACTTATGTTGCTTTTCGTCGTATGGAATGTGGTCTAAAGTGTATTTAATTTTTGGGTTAGCTTGTATTTGTGAAATTTATCCTTTTATGTTTAACACATCTAGGACAAGGTAAAAATTAAATAACAAATATTTGAAGCTAATATCAGACCTCATGTTTAAATGACTTTATTTAGGAATGCTCCTATGGTGAAGAATTAATAAAATTAAGTTTAGTAAGATGGAAATCTACAGGCTGAAAAAATTGAAGTAGTAACATATGTGATTGAATTTAAAATCGAAGAGACTGGGTTCCTCAGAGACTGATGAGAATGAAAGTAAAAGAAATGAAAGGAGGGGGGGGGTTGAAGGAGAAAAGGAGTTGATCAACAATTAGAGATAATAGGGGTCCTTTATACTTAAAGTATCTAGCACCCAGAACAAAATCTATTTAGGTGGTATTAAATTCTAAGTATGAGTGTGCTACTAGTAGCACACTCATACAACAAATTTCAGGTTTCTACAAACTGAATTTAATACCACCTAAATAGATTTTGTTCTGGGTGCTAGATACTTTAAGTATAAAGGACCCCTATTATCTCTAATTGTTGATCAACTCCTTTTCTCCTTCAACCCCCCCCCTTTCATTTCTTTTACTTTCATTCTCATCAGTCTCTGAGGAACCCAGTCTCTTCGATTTTAAATTCAATCACATATGTTACTACTTCAATTTTTTCAGCCTGTAGATTTCCATCTTACTAAACTTAATTTTATTAATTCTTCACCATAGGAGCATTCCTAAATAAAGTCATTTAAACATGAGGTCTGATATTAGCTTCAAATATTTGTTATTTAATTTTTACCTTGTCCTAGATGTGTTAAACATAAAAGGATAAATTTCACAAATACAAGCTAACCCAAAAATTAAATACACTTTAGACCACATTCCATACGACGAAAAGCAACATAAGTTGCCTAAGGCACAGGTCATTATATTAATCATGACTATAAAACCATCATTGATTTGACATCTTTTATACCCTAAATTAATAAATAAAAAGTTTTTAAATCCCAACACCTAGATTGTTGTTATTTTTAAAATCATCAAAACTTGTTGAATCTTTTGGCTGTAGTAATACTATGTACAACTTTTATAGTTTTTGTTGCATTGACATTCTGTTATCTTCATCCTTCAAAAGTATCTTGTCAATCAGTTCCACGTTGTTCTCCGAGTGCAGAGGTTGTCTCTCGCCCGGCTCTGGAACCCATTTGAGCCATGTGTTACCTTTGGTCAAATTTAATTTAATATATAACATCACAGTTATTTTATAACACAATGTACAACATTTCATAACTAAATGTAATTTAAAGGGTTTTTACCCTAATATTTTGGTGGCTCAGGCATTATGACCTAGTAAGTATAACCATCTTTTGCTTTTCAACCTTAGTCAAAATTTCAAAATCTCGTTTGTTTTAACTAAATGGTTTATACTTATTTTTAGGCATTTTCGATTTTAATAACCTGATGATGGACTGTGTAGTCCGAAAACGTTTGTTCTATTGATGTGGCCCTTTTAAGGGTTTTTTAAATAAATATACCCATTTACAAAGATTAACCTCTTTTTTTTTTAATTTAAATTATTTGAAAGGGATTTAAGTGGTGCATGATTTACTTGTAACCATTATTATAGTGTATTTTTATGTATGAGAGAGTAATAAAACAATAAATTATGTATGCAAATCCCTAAACTGTTGATACGGGTGACTCAATGAAAAACAGATATTTGTCAACAAGTTTACAGAAGTATATAGGAAAACAATTTTAAATTGAGTATGACCACCAGGTATAAAGGTTGGAGCAGAATAGAATACAATAGTTGTGAGGGTTACTAATCCCTAAATAAGGTTGCCAGTGTCGGAGTGATGGAGGTTAACAGGTACTAATGAATTTGCAAGAAATGTAAGATGTTTATTTTATTGGTTATATATAACCAATAAAAGTTTAATAAGTACCTACCTATTTGCAAAATAAAGTTTAATTCTTTAGATAAAATAAAACGTTTTATTTTATCTGAAATGAGTGCATTCCACGAAGTAAGGGTTTCAACAATCAAACATTTAATTCTTTAATTCCAGGAATCTACGACAGTAATTGACTAGATAATTACCTTCTAAACTTATTCCACAGAAAATGTGATAGTGGGTTTTTCCATTTTGTAGGATGGTCCAAGTGGCGTATTCAAAATTCTTAACAGTTCACTAAAAGTAGGTACTTCAGTTGCAAGGTGCAGTTTATTGTGTATACTAGTGTTATGGAAAATTTGGAAGTGCCGTGTAAACGCCGAAAAATTGGTCCTTTAACAGTTAATGAAAAAACATTAATATTTAATTGTTTTAAATCATTTACAGACAAACGTTTATGTGAAAGTGTTGATGAGACCGTTGAGTTAGTTAGCAGTACACTTGGTGTTGGGAAATCTACGATTTACAGAGTTATTAAAGAAGAGAAATGTGGTAGTTTTCAAATGCCACGTAATGCTCCAGGGAAACCAAAATTTCAAATAGAATATCATTTTAAAGAAGGACTTCGACGGAAAGTGCATGAATTCTTCTTTAGACAAGAATTTCCAACATTGGATAAAGTTCTTGTCTCAGTTCGAGATGATAAGGATTACCCAGAAATGAGTCGAAGTACGTTATGGAAACTTTTAAAAGAAATAGGCTTCCGCTGGAAAAAGAATCCCAGAAAGTCTATTTTATTAGAAAGAAGCGATATTGTCATATGGAGAAGACATTTTCTAAGAACCATAAAGGAAATGAGAAACCAAAAAAAAAAATATTTTATCTTGATGAAACATGGATCAACGAGGGTCATACACCAAATAAATTTTGGCAGGATGAAACTGTTACAAGTCAAAGGCACGCTTTTGTAAATAACTTATCTACTGGTTTAAACCCACCATCAGGAAAGGGACGCAGGCTGATAATAGTACACATTGGCAGTTCAGACGGTTTTGTTGAAGGTGGTTTATTAACTTTTGAATCAACTCGTACCGGTGACTACCATGAAGACATGAACGCTGATGTCTTTCAAGAATGGTTCGAACAAATGATAGATCTTCTTCCTAAGAACTGTGTAATAGTAATGGATAATGCAAGTTATCACTCCAGACTTATAGAAGGACTGCCCACAACCAAGTGGTTAAAAAAAGACTTGCAGAATTGGCTGAGTTCAAAAAATATTACGTACCATCCCGGATCTATAAGAAAGGAACTTTATTCGTTGTGTGCCCTTCATAAAGAAAAATTTAAAAAATACGAAATTGATGAAATTGCCAAAAATCGTGGAATGACAGTACTTAGATCCCCACCATATCATTGTGAATTAAACCCGATTGAACTGGTATGGGCACAGATAAAGAGTGAAGTTTCAAGAAAAAATACCACTTTTAAAATTCATGATGTTAAACAGTTGTTTTTTGGAGGCCGTAAATAATGTAAAACCTGAAAACTGGGAAAAGGCAGTAAATCACACTATTAAAGAAGAGGAAAAAATGTGGAAGCTGGACAATATTACTGATAAAATGATCGAGCCAGTTATTATAAATCTTGGTTCTGAAAGTTCATCTTCTGAATCTGATTTGGATTTGTAACAAGTAGCTGTAAGTTTTATATTAATATTTTTATTCATCTATTTAACATACCTTAGACGGTTTTAAAAACTCTTTTTCTCTTTTGTAATTTTTAAAAATTAAAAAAAAATGTGAATTTTTTAAAACCCTTTTTAATGTAGGCCAGTCAGTTCTAATATAGTGTGTGATAAAAGAGGTCACTTTTGTTTACATACACATAACACTTTATAACACTGAAATAATTCATTTATTTTTTACAATTATTCAAAGTAATTTTTCAATTAATCTTGAGCACGCCCATGGAGTGGTCGGAGGTACCAGTTAAAATTATGCTAATTACTCTCCCGTTCATAAAAATAAACTATAATCCATATCCATAATCCATATTAATCTGAAGTACATTTTTGGCACAATACACTTTCTAGGCACCTCAATCACATACTAGTGACATGTATTTATTTAAAACTAATTTTCAGTAGAAATGACTACCTACATATTTAGAGGTTAAATATAAATAAAACATAACTTTCCGTGATTTTAATAATTCAATGACTGACAATTTACGTAGCCAACCTTAGAGCAATCGCCAAAAATATTTACCATTGTTAAGTGTTTTAATTTCTGAATGAAATATTTAATATATTATACCAACAAAACATACGAATAATGCCGTAAACTACTTCCATCGTTGCCAAATGTACAACAGCATGGCTGGGTAAGTAGTGGTGGCTTTGAAAAAAACATAATAATCGGAAACAATTGAAAGGTAGTGTCTTACTTAGATAAATTAAATGAGAATTTGAACTGTACAATTTTAATTAACAAATACATAAATATTTGCTTCCTTTTGTATTAACTGCAGTCAATTATTAGAAATTTTTTGACAATTGCCCTTTGATAGATTAGCGGATAGATTTAACAATAGAGCCAGAACCAGTTACCATATTGCAACAGATGTCTTCTTAACTTTAATATTTATAATAAAATTTTACTACTTACTTACTTTTTAAAGAAACTGTTTTAAAACTATTTATTTTTTTTAAATTCTAACCTATTAATTTTTATATATATCATGTTTCATTTTTAATGTAAATTTTATAACTGCCCCAAACACCAATATTTCGTTCTGTCAAGCTTTATTTGAGGCTATCTTCACCCAGACCTATTCTGAATGATGTCGATATTTATTAACTAGTGATCCCCCTTATACAAATTCATATTTTCTCTCCGTTACATTTACATCAATTCTGCTTCGGTAATCAATTTGGAAAGCCCTATTTGATGATGGCAATAACCCTGAGTCTTCAAGAAATCAAATAGACTATATACTTGTAAATGAGCGTTTCAGAAATGCCGTCAAAAAAGTCACTACATATCCTGGTGCAGATATTTGATCTGATCATCAACCACTCGTAGCAGATATTAAACTAATGTTAAAACGAATTCAGCGACAAAAACCAATGTAGTTAACTTTGACGATATAAACATAAAACGTAACATTAAAAAATAATTTAACAATAGAATAAAAAACATTGGAGAACAACTAGAAGATCCAGAAGAACTATGGAGTGAATTTAAAAACCAAGTTAACGAAATCTCCACAAACAATGATTCTAGAAAAAACTTAATCAAGAAAAATAACTGGATGACAGACGACATCTTGAAATTAATGGAAGAACGTCGACTGATAAAATCTAATGTAACAAAATATAGACACCTGCACAGAAGAATAAAAATGAGATCAAATTAGCTAAAGAAAAATGGATGAGAGAAAGGTGCGACGAAATGGAGGATGTAATATCTAAACACAATGTGCACAAAAAACTGAAAGAAATGAGTAATATATTTAAAAAACGAGTTCCCTCTGTACTTTTTGATACTAATAACAAAATTATTGTAAATGAGCAAGAAATAAGAAAAGAATAGCAGCTGTATATATCAGAGTTGTTTGAAGATGACAGGAATAATATTGCCGAATTCTACCAAAACTGTACTGACGGCCCAGAAATTATGAAATGCGAAGTAGAACATGCTATAAATAATGCTAAAATTAGAAAAGCTTGTGGTCCAGATGATACACCAACTGAGTTGCTGAAACTAATAGAGAATGATAACATAAAAGTAGTAGTAAGACTTTTTAATTCAATATATAACACCGGAGTGATTCCCGCAGATTGGCTCAAATCCATCTTTATCGCAATACCTAAAAAACACAATGCGAGAAAATGCTCAGAATATCGATTAATTAGCCTAATGAGCCACACTCTTAAAATTTTCCTCAGAATACTTCACAACAGAATTAGACGCAAATGCGAAGAAGATCTTGAAGATACCCAATTTGGTTTTAGAAATGCTATGGGAACCAGGGAGGCACTTTTTGCGCTTAACATCCTATTACAAAAATGCCGTGACCAAAGAAAAGATGTATTTGCATGTTTCGTGGACTTCGAAAAGGCATTCGATAAAGTACAGCATGTAAAATTAATGCAAATACTGAAAAATATCGGAATATATGACAAGGATATTCGTGTCATTAAAAATTTGTACTGGAATCAAACTGCTATCGTAAAAATTGGAGATAACTACACCGATGAAATCCCATACAACGAGAAGTCAGACAAGGTTGCATTTTGTCGCCAACATTGTTCAATGTTTACTCGGACCAGTTATTTAAAAAGGCACTTGAGAGACAACCATATGGAATAAAAATCAACGGGGAACTACTTAATGTGATTAGATATGCAGACGATTCAGTAATTCTATCAGATAATATTGAAGGTCTTCAAATTCTGCTTGATCGTATTCACGAGGTAGTAGAGGAAATGGGCATTAAAATAAACTCAAACAAAACCAAATTTTTAGTGTTTAGTCGTGACCCACATCCCGATGCAAAGCTTCAATTAACGGAGTTGAGAAAGTTCACAAAATGACATATTTGGGAACTGTGATAACGGACCAACTAGATCCAGACATAGAAATAAAACGTAGAATAGCAATGACTAAAACTACTTTTATGAAAATGAAGTCATTTCTTTGCAATAACCATCTCAGTTTAGAACTAAGGCAAAGAATGGTTAAGTGCTATGTTTGGTCTGTACTTTTGTATAGTGCAGAAGTGTGGACGCTAAAAGTATCGATCATAAACAAAATTGAAGCATTGGAAATGTGGGTTCATAGACGAATGCTGAAAATACCTTGGACAGCAAGAAAAACTAATGAAGAAGTACTAAGGAGCGTCAACAAAGACAGAGAACTGCTAAAGACTGTTAAACATCGAAAAATGTCTTATCTGGGACATATAGTAAGGGGAAGTCGATATAAAATTTTACAACTGATCCTTAAAGGCAAAATAGAGGGCCGTAGAGGTGTAGGAAGAAAACAAGTTTCTTGGTTAAAAAACATTCGTGAATGGACTCAGGTACCAAATGCAGGACAATTATTCCATATTGCAGAAGATCGAGAAGCCTTCGCAATGGTGATCGCCAACGTCGGATAAATCTGATGTGGCACGCGAAGAAGAAGAATCAATATAGACATTTCGTATTCCTAACCGGGACTGGCTATATTAATATGATATCGAGCAAGTTCGTGAATGTTGTTCGATTTTCTTTGAAGTTAGATTTATCCCCTCGACTATTGCATCTGACTGTACCCCAAGAAATGTCACACGTTTCTACGAGAAGTTATATACTTAGGTCATATCGTATCCTGTAATGGTGTAATGGCTAACTAGTTCTTTGTCGGATTTATTTTTAGCTTTAAGTTTTTGATGAGAGGTATTTACCTCGCTGCACAGGCGGTTAGATGAGTGTTGATTTAGTTACCCGTTCTGGGTCACATGCTATTCATAATCATTCATTCTGGATGAGGCGCTACTGATTTTGTTTTACTGTTTTACAGGATGAGATCTGTCTTATAGTGTCTAATTCCAAACCAATTTTAAATACATTTTTCGTCTCAGCTTGATGCTGAAACCCCCAGTTTCATTTTTTGGAATATTTAAACCTCCTTAATCTTTTTTGTACGAGTTTCTTCAATAAAATTGAAATTGTGAAAAATACGAAAGTTTACAATTGGATATTTTATTTGTTCGTTTGAACACAACTTCAATATAACCATAATATAAATTGTAGATCTGTTTTTTCCAAAATCTTAAAGAACTGATTCAGAGAAAAAACATGACAACTTTTTTAAGAAGCGAATATTTTTGGTGGAATATTTCGAAATATGTCATAATCTTCAACAAAAGAGTACTCTAGACCAGTCGTCTTCGCTTCTGTTGCATCCCGGATGGTTGTAATAATCCAATAAATCTCGTCATCTAAATGCTATAAATCACTTTCTAGGCCTACGCTGATGTCTCGCACGCGAAAATTGTTTCACCCAGTGCCGTTGCAAGCAAGTTCTAAACGTTTAGGAGTATATTTCATATTCGTCAGTGACTGACTATATTTAAAATAAGCGATTTTTATGAATTCAGATATATTTGTATTGAAAAGCGTTGCAGTTGATTTCCAAATCCGAACCAAACTTCCTTTTGTTTGTCTAACTTTGTTTTTTTTTATCTGATTTTTGATAATTATCATCGTAGGATCTACACAGACTCTTCTCTCTTAAATATACCGCTCAAACATACCTACACGTAAGTTTACAATTTACAAACAGGAAAAGAAAATTACTATAAACTAAGATACAAACGTTAATTATATGGATAATTAGCTATTAATACCATAAACTGATGTCTGATTACTATGAATACGAAGTTCTGTGCATAGAATAAAAGCCAGTAACTTTCTTATAGAAAATTTAAAGATGTATAGCTTCCATTTAAAATTTTTGTTTCGATGTTTCCTTCCATCCGTGAATTCCCTAGACATAGATTTTCCTTCGGTCTTCTACGTGGAAGTGAGTATCACAGACTGGAATTCGTTAGTGTCTCCACCTACGTCAATTTATTTTTATACAACTGCACACACCTTCTTCTTCTTTAAGTGCCGTCTCCCAATCTTAGGTTGGATATCATCATCACTATCTTTACTTTATCTACTGCTGCTCTGAAGAGTTCTATAGAACTGCATTTAAACCAGTCCCTTAAATTCTTCAACCATGACACTCTCCTTCTTCCTATACTCCTTCCTCCTCTTATCTTTCCCTGTATTATCAGTCTTAGCAGTTCATATCGCTGATCCCCTCATTACGTGTCCCAGATATTGTAACTTTTTTATTTTTATTGTGTTTATTATTTCGCATTCTTTGCCCATTTCTCGCAATACTTCCGTGTTAGTTTTCTTCTGTGTCCATGCTATTCTAAGCATCCTCCGGTAACACTACATTTCAAAGGACTGTAACTTATTTATGTGTTCTTGCTTCAATGTCCAGCTTTCAGCATCTCAGTGCTCTTACTCTCAGTTCTAATCTAAGATCTTTGTTGCAGAGAATTGTTTTCAGTTTTACAAACGCATTTCTTGTTATTTCTATCCTAGCTATTATTTCGGTTGTTTGATCATTATTGTCTGAAATCCAGGTTCCTAGGTATTTGTATTTATCAACCCTTTATATCGGTACATTTCCCAAATGTATGTTTGTTGGTATATTTGTTTTCTTTGTTATTATCTTGTATTTGGTCCTTTTTATATTCATTTTTAGTCCACATTTTTCACAGAAACTGTTTATTCTGTTTAGCAGTAATTGGAGTTGTTCAGCAGAGCTTGCCATAATCACGGTGTCATCTGCATATCTTATGTTGTTAATAGATCTTCAAAAATGGCTTCACTATATACATTAAATCGTAATGGGGACATAATACATCCCTGCCTAACTCATCTCCCGATTTCAATTTACTTTGTCAATTTACTTACTTTGTCAAATGCTTTTTCAAAATCAACGTAACAAACATGCACATCAATATTTATATCCATGCATCTTTGAGCTAACACATTAAAAGCAAATAACGCTTCTCTGGTTCCTAGTCCGTTTCTGAATCCAAACTGACTATCATCTATTCCTTTTTCCAGTTTTTTATTTATACGACCATGTATTATTTTCAGGAATAATTTGAGAATGTGACTTATTAGTGATATTGTTCTGTATTCACTGCAATATTTAGCGTTTGTATTTTTAGGGATAGCACAAAAGGTGGAGAGTAACCATTGTTTCGGTATGTGTCCTGTTTTGTATACTGAGTTAAATAAGTCTACTATAATGTCTAAGGTTTCATCATTCATGCATTTTAAGATTTCTATAGGCATTTGGTCTGGACCTAATGCTTTACCATTTTTGCTGTTTTTTAATGCCATTTTAATTTCTTTTTTTAATATCTTTAAAACCATATCCTCTTCTACTTCTATCTCCATCTGTTCTGTTCTATTGTCTTCGAACAGTTCATTGATGTATTATGTCCATCTCTTTAATTTGTCGTTAGTATTCAACACAAGTTTCCCATTTGCATCTTTCAGTATTCCGGTTTTCTTGTTCTATTATTGTGAGTTAATGCTTTAATTTTTTTATGTGTATTAAAACTATCATGTCTTTTCTGGTATTCTTCTATTTCTGCGCATTGTTCTTTTAACCATTGTTCTTTCGCTTTCTTAATTCTGTATTTTATTTGTTTATCCACTTTTTTGTACATCTGATTATCTTTGTTCTTATATTGACGTCTTTCTTCCATTAAATCTAAAATTTCTTCCGTCATCCATTGTTTCTTTTATATCTGGTTGGTATTAGAATTTCTTTTTGACTTTTATCTATTTCTGTCTTTATTAATAACCATTTTTTCTCCGTCTCAGTATTTTGCAGAATTTGTTCTTTAACATTCATTAATCCGTTGTTGATTTCATCTGCCAGGCGTTGCCTTATGAGTGGGTTCCTTAATTCTACTTGTATCGAATTTTTGCATTTGTTGTTCTTCGTTTTATTATTTACACAAACTACAACACAAACCTAGCAACATAAAGTTAATAGAAATCGTCTCTATCTTCTGCCTTTCTGTGTGTTTAACCCGGCCCAGTCGCGAAAGTTTTTCAGCAAGGATATTTGTCGCCCTTTTCCTTTGATTTTACCCTTCACTATCAGCTACAACAACTCATACCTCTTATCTCTAAATATTTGCCCCAAATATGCTGTCTTTGTTCTTTTAATGGTGGTCAAAAGTTTTCTGTCTCTTCCCATTCTGTGCAACACTATTTCGTTCGTAATATAATCGGTCCATGGTATTTTCAAAATTCTTCTAAAAAGCCACATCTCAAAGCTTTCAGCTTTCTCATCAAGTCAACATAACAGTACAAGATTCGGCACCATAAAGAAGAATAGAGTGGATGTAACATTTATCGAATTTGCAGATTGAGATTTTGGTTGCTTAAAAATTTCCTCATATTGACAAAGGCTGCTCTTGATTGCTCTATTGTTGATCGAATTTATGATTTAGGATTTCGATCTTCAGTAATCTAGTCTACTAAGTACTTAATTTTATCCACTTGTTCATAATCTTCATTTTTTATCTCGATCCATGTTATGACTTTACGCCTCTTACGTATAACCATGGTTTTTGTTTTCTTTTCGTTTGTTTGGTCTCTATAAGTTACGCTAATACACGATTAGATATAGGAAGCTCTACTGCCTTGACAACTTTTCCTTACGTTTTCTCTTTAAGAAAGTCTTTTGTGATGTTAAAAGATTCCTAATCAGTTATTCTTCTTCTTTTTGACTGGCTTTACGACTCGCGTTGATTCTTCCCCGCATCCACTAAAGAATTACATTTCTCGTTTCACGCTTCAGTCCTAGATAAATCTCCTAATCAGTACATATCAAACTTAAGTAGCCGCCCATGAGACATTCCTTTATATCAATAAGTACTTCATCTTTCTTCTAGTTTTTCATGCGTTATATCTACACCTGTATTTACTGGGCAATATTCAGTCTTATTTATGTTTCAAAGAGTCTTTTCATCTCTTTTGTTGTTTTCCTGGGAGCCTTCTTCCGTTTGGTTTTCCATATATTACAATTTTTGAATCTATCTTTTCTATCCACACACCTAGAAATATCGAGTAGTACATGGATCTTTATCGATGTTTTAATAGGGTATCATATATAGGCCCTATTTCATTGTCGGCATCATTTTATCAGAGTAGTTTTTGGAGATTACTGCTATATTGATCCTCATTAGAGCACTTTTAGCTTCCATCACCACAAACTTGTAGTTCTACTCTTTTTGTGATTTTCTCGTCGGGGTACTTCTGATAGATATATTTCTTTAAAAGCCTGTGTTGCATCAGTGCTCTCTCCAGAAGTAGTTTGAGGTTTCCGCAGTTTAATAGTGTTATTAGTGACAATAGTCTGCTACCTTTTTCCTGAACATCAAATAAACAGCTTATCACTGACTATATTGTAGAGTATTCATCAGACTGGTTATAACTTTCTTACTTAATTAATTTTGATTTAATTTGTTTTAACTTTTGTTAACTATTGTTTTGTATTGTATGTTCATTGTTTGTTTCATGTTGTATGAAGCTTTTAGTTTTTATTAAAACAAAAATCTTTGTACTGTAGCCTGATGATTGGGCATATATTGTAAGCCTCGAAAGCGGTAGCCTACAATTTATATATAATAAAACCTAGCTAAGATTGTGCGAATTGACTATCTCATATACATCATTTTTATGTTTTGTTGAAATGGCATATTCTGCTCCCACGAATATAGGAGAAATAAGAGCCGTAGTTACAGAGTTCATAATGTTGATATGAACTAATATGAAAGGAATTGCGGTCTGCTATCTCCAGTTAAACCATTTGTAATAGATATTTTAAGTCACACAATTGTCATGCAAGTTTAGACTCTATTTTGTTAATTCTCTTGGCTAGCAGTCTGCCTGGAACATATTCCATCTCTATATCACGATGGAACATCACGATGAAGGAGTCTACGAATATTTACTAATTTTTCTATTTCTATTTTAATTTTAATAGTATTATGTACTAATGATGTTGTAGCGCTGTATCATACAATTTAGAACTTTAAAACTTTTAAGTCATGTAAGGTCATATTTTATTATTATTAGCAGCAGCTAATTAGCACGCACTCAGTGAAATAAAACAAGAAAATAAATGCTTGCAGGGTTTAATGTTAACAAAAAACAATGCGAGTCCATTACCTTTGTGTTTTTGGTTAATTTTTTATGTTCATATTTACAAATATTTTGTTGTTCATATCTTCCAGCGTACGCACACCAAGATACGAAAACAGTCGTCGAGTAAAAAAAATCGGTCCGTTTTGTTTAGGCTGCTGGTTTTTCATCACCTCCAGAGACTCCAGTTGCAGTGGAGACCGTATCGTCTTGAGGTTGGGTGCAGACCAACGATGGGAATTTCTTTTCTAGAGCTTGTCTGTATTTAGGATGGCTGAAAAGTAATCGAATTTAATTAACATAACAAAAAATGAATTTATGGAAAATGTTTTTGTAGATATAGGTATATGGTATATATCTCAAATAGGATTGCTGAATCATACGCAAAAAATAGTTTTGTGTGAGTTAATGTGAACAAAGAGAAAGAAACGAAGCGAAAAATAAGACTTGAAGGGATGATTCTTTTTTAATAAGAAAACATAAATTAAACTATATGTAAACAATCCAAAACCTTCAGCAAGACTTAACACGCTGGAATTATTGAAATTATTCTTCATGACTCCACTATATAAAAACAACTCTCGTTAGAAGGTGAATGAAAAATAATCAGACCGCAAGAATTTGCTAAGTCCGTCTATAATGTCGTAATGAAATATTTTAAGAACAAAAACATATCATACTTGAAAGCTTACTTTTTACTTGCCCATGTGTTCCGCTCCAAAAACACACACTGGAGATCGAAAATCAGGATCTACAAAACTATTATCAGATCAATAGTATGTTATGGGTGCGAGACATGGGACAGAAGACACAAAACGAAAGCTGGAAGTCTTCGAAAGAAAAGTCCTAAGGAACATATTTGGAAATATTAACGAAAACAGAGTATGGAGATCCAGGTACAACCATGAACTCTACCAACTGTTCAAAGAGGCACCCATCTCAGAATTCTTTAAACTTCAGAGACTTCGATGGCTGAGTCGTCTAGTGAGAATGGAGACCAGAAGATTGCCAAAAAGGGCCCTAGATGGTAAAATGCGGAACACAAGACCAAAAGGAAGGCTATGAAAACGTAAGAACGTAAGACATAAGAACCTGGAGAAGATCGGTGCTGGACTCGCAAGGTTGGAGGCATAGTTTGGAGAAGGTCAAGATTCGATTTGGGCTGTAGCGCCATTAGAGAGAGTATCGGATCTTAATCCCATTAATAATATGTGGGTTATTTTAAAAACTAAACTTCTTTAAATAGGTTACACAACAAAAACAGAATTGATTGGTGCTGTAATCCAGATGTGATTTCGAGATCAACAAATATCAGAAATCTGTAAAAATTTGTTAATTCTTTAGCAAAACGCATTAAAGAAGTTAAAAAAGCTAAGGCTAGTAAATATTGTTTAATGCATATGATTACTTCTGTCTACAATAATTCGCACACTACTGTAGTTTTTTTTTGTTGCTGAACATATATTTTATGTCTCTTAAAATAGTTGACGCAGTCAATTTTCAGCTTTTTTCATTATGCAATTTTTGATTATACTTTATTTAAACACTTACACAGTTTTTGTATAAACACTGTTTATTTTACATATTTCATCTGAATTATTTTGAGCCTGAGAATAATCATTCCTTCAGGTCTCTACAAATGCAATCAAACTCCAAAATACATTATTTTTATGAATTGAAGTCCAACTATTTTGTTGTCCAACATCCCTGTCTTAAAGCTTTACTAATTCAAGTAACATCTGACGTCGTCTTTCCTACTTTGCCTGCGCTGTTACATCCTGAGTATAAGACTTTTACAACTTTAATTTAACCTCTAATGACCCGATTTTGTTTCATAAACTTATTTAATGGTACGGTATGGTAAGCTTTCTCAAGGTCGACAAAGGTTATATAGATAGTTGACACTGTTTCTATGCGTTATTCTATAATCTGTTTAATAGTGAATAACCCGTCTATACAATACTTTAACTTGTTCTTCAATTTGGTGTTTTAGTCCTCGTCCATAAAGCCTTGCTTTAGAAAATAAACACTAATTCCCCTGTAATTTTGCAGTCTTTTCGGCTTTCTTTCTTAAAAATGAAAGATATGATGGTTATATTCCATTCGTTGGGTAACGGCTCGTCTTCGTTCAGTCTTGGACCTGTACCAGGGACTTTCCTATTCTTTGGCTACATGACACTTTTTCGTACTTCGGCTGCAACTATTATTGCTTCTTGTTGAACATTCCTCGATTTTTCAGATTTTTTCTTAAGTGCCTTCCTGAACTTTGTTTCTATTTTCTGTTAGGAGCTGATAATAATTACTATTGAATGCTAATAAGATGTTGTCTTGCAGCGTCTTTATTCTGTGTTAGTAGTCATCTAATAACGTTCCACGCTCTATTCGTTCTTGTATTTCCTGCACACATATATACTTCTTCGCACGTTCTTTCCCAGTAATTATTTTGACGTTCTTTAATTCTTCGATATATTTCTATCCTCGAGAATTCCAGTAGCTGTCCATTTATAGTATGCTTTCTGCTTATTTTTTACCAAAGTTTCTAGTTCATGGTTTCCCCACAGGCATTTCTTTTTTTATAGTTATTACAGGAAAAAGGTATGAAATGAAAATTGAAAAATGTAACGAAGTAGGTATAAATTGAAGGCAAATAGAATATAGAATAATTTTTAATTATTTCATTTTCAATGTTCTTTCATTTTTCATCTGGAAATGAAGCTTCGTCTTCTTGAACTGTTGTCGTTTATGAAAGCTTGAAGTTCTTACTAATTATTCTTTTTATTTATATCCCTGTGTTTTCTCCCTAAGTCTCTTCTTGGATCATACCAATATCTATCCCCTGAACGGGCCTTGTCTAAGTATCGCCTACCAGGTTTTCTTTGGTATGTATCTTCTATTCCTACCAGGAATTTGCAACTCTACAATTCTTAGTAGTAGGTGCTTATAACTTCGGCGTTAAATCTGTTCCTCTTTTTCTAATTGTGCTGTCTTTTTTTGCTTACATGAGGCATCAACCACGCAGGATTATTAGCGTGTATGGATTATGTGACAAAATTAGAACTTAATAATAGAATATTAACAATAACAAGAGATAACTAGAAAAAGCCTTAAATATATACAGAGTAAAATGCTAGATTTATGATAAAAGCTTGGTGTCTTTGA
This sequence comes from Diabrotica balteata, assembly GCA_918026665.1. NCBI lineage: Eukaryota > Metazoa > Arthropoda > Insecta > Coleoptera > Chrysomelidae > Diabrotica > Diabrotica balteata. The sequence continues at coordinate 120,674,175 of OU898278.1, forward strand.
GGAATGTGAAAATATTTTTTGTTTTTTCCAAGAGCACTATTAAATGTTGGTGGTATGTTATACATTTTGCGTTGCACTTCATACTTGCGACACTGCAATAAATATAATGTTTTACCGTTAAGAGACAAAAAGAAATATGGAGAATGATCAGAGGACAAAGAAAAGAGATGAACGAACTAATGAAAATGAAACACGTTTAGAAGGAAACATGGGTAGACTGCTTTCGATCCCTATTTGCTAAAGGTGACGATAATGAACCACCAACACCAGAGGTGACGACAAACGAAGAAATGAATATTGAGGAGGAAGAGGTAAAGGAAGCATTAAGGAAATTAAAAAATAGAAAATCACCAGGAGAGGACAGAATACCGAACGAACTCCTAAAGTACGGAGGACCAGATCTGACCAAACAACTATTAAGACTAATCCAAAAAATAATAGAACAAATCAGAATTCCTCAAGAATGGAAGATCAAGCATCCTAATACCTCTCTTCAAAAAGGGAGACAAATCGGACCCGGAAAATTACATAGGAATTAATTTATTAATCACAACACTAAAATTAACAACCAAAGTGATAACAAATAAACTGAATGAAATTATAACACTAGCAGAAGAACAACAAGGTTTTAGGTCAGGAAGATCATGCACCGACGCTATATTTATAATGAGGTAAATGCAAGAGAAATCATTAGAATACAACAAACCGGCATATCTATGTTTCGTGGACCTTAAGAAGGCATTTGACCTGGTCAAATTAAAAGACGTTATCCACTTACTGTACGAAGAGAGATACATCTAGGAATAATCAAAACGATCGAAAATATCTACCAAAACAACACAATAAAAGTAAAAGTAGAAGAAGAACTAACCGACCCCATTGAAGCTGGCAATGGGATAAGACAGGGAGATTCCCTGAGTCCTCTATTGTTCAACCTGATTATGGATGAAATAATAAAAAAAGTAAGAACTAAAAAAGGATACCAAATGGGAGAAAAACAACTTAAAATGATCTGCTATGCAAACGACGCAATACTACTCTCTAAAAGTGAAGATGATTTACAAGTATGCTGCACCAATTTAATATAACCGCCAGAAAATTTAACATTAATTTCCCAAAAAAGACACAATGCATGGTTACAACAGCAAATTTACTAAGATGTAAATTGGGGCTGGAAGGTCAGATAATAGAACAAGTGATGGAGTTTAAATATCTAATCATCACATTATCTAGCTACGGAAAGTTCGAAACTGAAGTGGAAGATCAAGTGAATAAGCAAACAGAGCGCAGCTGCTAATGAAACAATATGGAGAAATAAAATTATCGGGTAAGAAACGAAAGGCAGAATTTACAAAACAATCATCAGACCAATAATGACATACGCGGCAGAAATAAGACCTGACACAGAAAGGACAAAAAGGATGTTAGAAACAGCAGAGATGAAAACACTTAGAAAAATTGATGGTAAGACACTATGTGACAGAGCTAGAAGTACAGATATAGGACGTAGATGCAAGGTAGAGAACATCAAGAACTGAGTAAGAAATAGAAGAGTAGAATGGAACGATCTATAAGCCGAATGACAACAAATAGAGAAGTAAAGATGGCAAGAGACGGTTCCCAATAGGAAGACGATCAGTAGGAAGACCACGAAAACCAGAGTTATGTCTATATAAAAAGAAGAAGTAGAAGAAGAAGAAGACCGGTAAGACACTTTTACACTTTTAAAACACAGGTTTATCAGCACGTTTCAGTGGTGTTAATCGAGTATGGCCAATCTGGAGGCGAGTGAAGGTTACTTGTTCTCTTCTATTTTTGAATTGTAATAATATGTAGAAGTGTCGCTGTGTGCCTCGATATGGAAGTCTGGGTCAATTTATCGAAGAATTTTATTTCTTATTCGGGTGCATCTACTTTTCATTTTTTTTAATCATACTGTTTAATGTATATTTTTTTTAGTAGATCTGTGACTTCAGAAATTTCATTGGTATACATCCTTGCAATGCTTAGTGGGTATGAAGATCCTGTACTGTTTTCGAAGAAATCTATTAATTGTTCTTAGTTTAAGGTATAACTGGAATTTTGACCTCTAAATAATAATTCTTCTGTTGATTTCAGCATTTCCTCTAGAGTCTTTTTTGGTTTCTTGTCTTGTTTTAATTTAGAATTTTTCTCTTTGTTTTTTTTTGGAATTAAAATATATGTTGTGATGAAGGAGTTGAAGACGGTGTAGAATGCTCGGAATCTGTGCGTTTTGTGGTACTGGATCGGTCCTCGCCTGATTTTGCATTGTGAGGTATTGGAGTTGTGTCGCCTGATACAGATACCTTTACTGGACATAGTTTTGCTAAATGCTTGGTATTTTTGCATATTTGACAAGTCTAATTTTCTAAACATAAGTAAATTCTATATGATGTTTCCGCATGAGTGATAACGAAAGAATTGGATAAAGTATACTTGGTTAAAGGGGATATGTAGGTTTGTCGCCTGAAGCTTAATATATGCTGGAATTCAGAACTTGATGTTATGTTTTTATAATGTTTATTAATAAATTTGTTTAATTTTACTAGAGTTGATAAAATGAAATGTCTTCTTGTTATTCATTATAAAGGGTTTAATTAGTGTTTTATCGTTCCACTATTTTAAACATTTTTAAATTTTTAAATCCAAAGGTACTTCTTGTCCTTTTCGGTCTGGAAACTTTCTTTGTAGAAGTGATCGAATTTGTTGCTTCTTAGTAGATAATGAAATCTGATTTACACAGGTGAAAGAGTAGGATAGGATTTTAACATAGTATTTTTGTTTTTAGTAAAATATTAAACTTTTCTCTAAACATAAATTATTAATCAATAATGCAAACGAAGATAACTTTGAAAAATATGTGCAAAATAAAATTTAAAATAAATTACCTAATTCCATATACTATAGGATTGTATACAGCATTAGCTTTGGCGAAGAGCGAGCACCAGATAGTAGCCAATGGGCTGATTTTGGAATTGCCCATGATACCAGCGAAGTTTGTGACCAAGTAGGGTGTCCATGCCATAAACCATAGCGTGATGGTCATCAAAGCAATTTTGGCCAATTTGCATTCTGCACTTGTCTGTGAAGCTTCTGAAGATCGGAGAGAGGCTACATTCATCTTTTTGGCTTGTTCCCTCATGGATTTCTCGTGAGCAGCGACAGCCTTAACAAAGATAAAAAATAATAATTTAAGTAAGGTTTCGTCTTCTCAATTATTGAATACTCAATGATATAAATTGTAAAGGCAGACGGGAAACTGTATTTTACCATAAGGAATAATTGTGAAAATTGTATTTATAAAATTTTTTGCTAGAAATAAGGCTTATTTGCAGTTTAGTATCTAGAGGCGGGTTTTCTTTAAAATGCTCATGTCAGGTCAATTGTGTTTAGGTGTTTATAGCATAATTTTTTTGTTAATAATGTTTAGTTCCTCAGATACCGACGATTTAATTTCGAAAATATCAAAAAATTGCTAATTTTACAAAATATTAGTTTTCTAATCATTTTTTGTTTACTCTAAAAAATAATCTGCAAGATGATCCGGTTTTAGGTACGGAGATATTGATATTTAAAGTTGATGGCTCACAAAAATAATAAATTTTGAGGTGCGAGCGAACGCAGGGAGTACACTTAAATAACTAGGTGGGGCTTGGTAATGTTTGGTTAGAATAAGTGAAAGTAGATTAGGTTCGTTCAAAAAACAGCTATATGGAAAAGAGACCCAGGTCTTACTATGCCGAGAGAAGACAAGAAAGGGAAAGGTTAATTGACACGGTTGAATGCCGATATTGCGGGCATCCTGATACTGTGACACATACTATATTGGAGTGCAACAGATTGATAGTAAAAAGAAACAGAATTGTAAGGAAGACAGGTATCCAATTTGTGACAGTGAGAGAAATGATTGAAAGCAAAGTAGGTTGGACTAGTGTACATAATTATGTCCGTGTAGTGATCAAGAAGGAATGAAGAAAGCGAAAGACAGTCTAAGCAACGGTAAGAGGAGAAGACCTTGTAAGTTGAAGGTATATTAAATACGTTTTGATAAGAAGCGAACAAGTAAGAAGCTTACAAGTGAGTCAGACTATGGGAATGAGGAAATATCTGTCTGGGAGTAAAGCTGTTCTAGGAGCGATGAGGGTCTTCCACGTGCTATCTGGAACACGGTTCGTCTCAAGTAAAAAAAAAAGGAGACGAAGCCCTTGCTAGTAATGTGCATATAAATGAAGGGAGTGCTTTGTAAGTGTTGCTCGGCCTTACAGTGGCCATTCAGTTTCCGGAGCTCTGGATTACAGATAAGAGTCTGTTTTAGCCGGTAGGCATTTGGCGTAGACTCGTCGACTAGAGGGCGTTTTAAAGTACCTCGGTAACTGTTGCTGCGACTTCCAAGAATGAATTCTGCACTAAGGTCAGTCAGACTAGACTGGCATGTCTCTTAAAGGTTTCAGACTCCCCTCTATAAAGACGAAAAAAAGTTAGATTTGATTAGGGTAGGCTTTGTTAAAATATATTTAGTTTGGTTAGCCCTCGATACCTATTGTATGTGTTACTGCCGTACAAAAGAGAGGCCATGTATAGATCGAATTACCTTTAAAGTTCACAGATGTTTTAAATGTATATCGAAAGCTTTGAAGAATTTCGGATTTGGAGAAATCTTTGTAATAGGGTAAACCGTATTACAAACATTCTTCTAAATTCGAGATCACCATTAACAAATAATGTAGTTTGTAAAAATAAATAATTAATTTTGTAGATATTTCTGGAGTAATACGGACGTTTTACGCAGTTATGACTAGTAAGAATTATATAATTGATAAGAGTTAGTTATTACCGCACACAATTAAGAGTTCTCAGAATGTTTTTAAATAAATATAATTTAGTTACTTGCTAGCTTCCGAATTACTGATGCCGAAGTGCCGAACTGAGAGAGAGATTTTTGGATTACTTGAACTGTTAAACTGAGACCGGAAAAACGATTAATAACTTACAGTACACTATGAACGGTCGGTAAAACAATGACAGTTTTTTTGGTTATCGAAGTAAGATCTATATGGTACTACAATTGGTTTTTTTAGCTACGTCACTAACGGACGTGAAAGCTGCAGGTAATACATGACAATTGTGGCTTCAGAACGATTTGAACAGGTAATGCAGATAGTTAATGCAAATATTAATCCTTATATAATATTTTTAATCCCAACTAATAGAAAAATTGGCTGTAAACGTTTTAAATTGAGTCTTAAACACCAAATTAACCTTGCTGTTCCACTACAAAACAACTTGGTGATGATATAAACTATTCACGAAAAAGATTTATTAAGCAGTAAGGGAAAATACTGTCACATTAACTCCAAGAGTAAAAGGGAATAATTATTCAAAAGAAATCAGATATCTTATAACAGACAAAAACTAAGAAAGCTAGCAGCAAACTAGGACTCCACAAGATTAAAATCCGTTTAAATAATGCCACTTAGCAATTAAAAAAAAATAGTTACAAAATTTAAAGAATAATATATTAGTCAACACCTACTAAGTAATCTAACAGTAGATAGTAACACAGATTATTCACTGTGGAAGGCAACAAAGAGGCTAAAGAGACTAATAATCATCCAAGATCTTCCAAATAGGATGGAAAATAGTAATTGGGCTAGAAGCAGAAACATAATGCGGAGAAATTTGCGGTCCACCTGAAAAACACATTTTTGATCTAATGATAATCAAGGAAAAGAACATAGATGGGAGAATCGGTCCAGATAGAAGAAAGAAAAACCCCAATAAGCTGCAGGATATGATCTGATCACTGGAGAAATATTAAAGAAGTTACAAGGAAAGGAATATCAAGGTGACTTATTTAATAAATGTTTCATTCAGATTGAGATAAAGGCTCTTTCTAGAAGTGGGAGAAGTTATTATGATCACGAAACTAGGAAAACCTTCTAACGAAGTATCATCCTATATACTAATCTCACTACTACCGGTGATATCAAAATTGCTTGAAAAATTTCTATTGACAAGATTAAAACCCATAATACACCAAATCGTCACTTTGGTCACAGAAGTGAATAATCTACAATTGACAATCATTAGAAGAAAAGATAGTGTGCTCTACTGTCTTGTTAAATGTAGCTCAGGCTTTCGATAAAATTTAGCATAAGGGTTTAAATTACAAATTAAGAAGTAAGAATCCTATTGCCTGAAAATTATAAGAAAGTGGAGTACTTCGAATGAAGATGAAAGCAAGAATTAACTTTAAGATATGTAATGAATGGTCCCAAATACAGTCTAAGACGAAGAAAGACTTTCATAGTTGTAGAACTTAGTATGGTATTGATACAAGAATGCTATAAAATTAAAATAGCTATGATGGTGACCAACCTTCTGAAAGGACATGGTACATGGAGCAAAAGAATGCCTAAACAGGATTAAAAAATCTTAAAGTTTTATTTCGATAGATACTTCGGAAAAGCAAGAATATACACCGATTTAAGGGTGATTAAAGCTGGAATGGTAGTTGCAAGGAAGCAATTTAGACCTGTATCTTCTGTATACGTGTGATATGTGAAAATTACACATTTTATACGCGAAAAAAAAAATAAATGAAACAAAAGCGATCCATATTAATTTTATAAATACAAGAATCCAAAATTTATCAGTTACAATATGTGGTATCCAAGTTGCTTATGCAATGTCAGCAAAATATCTGAGTATCACTTTAGACGCGAGACTTGCGCTGAAAGGTACACGTCAAAAGAAAAGAGAAGAGCTTGGTAATCGATCTAGAAAATATATTGAATGATTGGAAATTCGGTATTATCCACTTATAAGAAATTGTTAATCTATAAGCAAATATTAGGACAAGTATGCGTATATGGTTGTCAACTCTGGGGATGCGTCAAGTCTAGTAACACAAACACCATCCAAAGATTCTAGAACAAAGTACTGAGGAATATAGTGATTGCCCCTTGGTACGTGCGCAACAGTGACCTCCACCGGGATCTGGGTAGGGAAATAGTGGATAAAGTGATCAAGAGGACAGCAGCAAGTCACGAGCGCAGACTTCATAACCATGGGAATGTCGAGATAATCCAGCATTGACAACAATGGGGTTATAAGAAGACTCAAAAGGACTAATACCCTTTGAGATAGTGTAAGTGTACACTGTAATTAATTATGCTAAATTAAGTAAGATAAGATACGAGGACGGATAAGTTCTTAGTTTTAGTAACTTCAGTATTTCTAAATAAAAAATAAGAAAGCTGTATTTGATAGTCTGACATTGTGATGTAAAATAACTAACAGTAGAAAAACTAGTGTTTACTATAAAACATTTTTTATATATTTTGTTATTTTAGTGAGAAACTGAATTTGATGAACCACTGCTTCTTATGTCTACTGCAGTAGTTAACTGCATGTGTCTGTTTTTATAATTGAGTTAATTGAAATAATCGTCTCATGACAAATTTAATAGACTTAAAGATTTAAATTGTTCTTAAGTAAACATAATATTTTAAATTAATGTTCATATTATCAAACATTATAATAGCTTTACACATGCTGATACTCGTAAAATTTAATACAATTAAAAATTAAATAACAATGAGTTGTAGCAGTGTTGCAGTTTTAAATAAATATAAAACTAATTTATAAATAAAACAAGAAAAAAGTGGTACATTAGGCGGTACTGTAGACTATCGCGAAGCTTGATATATGTTTTCACAATTTTTAAATTTTAAATATTATTTTTAAAACTTTTTTATCATTGTTTTTATAGATTTTAATAGATTTTAATAAAAAATTTACAGGTTAATTAACGGACTCTCCTCGTCGCGTAAATGGACTTTTCCAATTGTTTACTGTGACTTCGAATTACGAATAGCTAGTTCGTAGCTCTTCTTCCGTGATGCCATGTCGTGGAGCTACTTCCGTGATGCTCCACTCAGCATTTTATTATAGAAAAAAAGTAATATAACGCCAGTTTTCGCTTCAAAATGAGAAAATAATAGACAGTAAGAGTTTACATGATGCTCTTTTCGTACATAGCTGCATGAAATACTGCAAGCAGAGTATTGCATGCAGGAAGAGGCAAGAGAGTCGCGTTATTTTATTACTTGCCTCTACCTGTTTACACCAAAATTCGTCAATTTTGTAATCAGTGGCCGATGTTTGTTAAAACAGATGATGTTTTAACTTTGAAAAATTAAAGGTAAATATTGAGCACAAATTTAATAATCAAATCTTGCGCAAGTACTTTCGCTTTCTAAAACATCATGAGAAGCATTTCGTCAAATTTGGGCTATCCAGCAAGCGCAGAATGTAAGAAACATGAAATTGAACATAAATTGTACATAACTCTACACTAAAACAAGAACAAACAGTTTAAAATTATTAAAAAATTATTCTATGCTCTACATTCTTGTCGGCAACAGGAGAGAGAAATCTCTCTCCTGTTAATTTTTCAAAGTTTATTTATTCGAGCATTCAACCTTATTTCAACATAATGTTTTCGCTACTATTTTACAAAATCCTACATATTCTTAACAGGTTGACTGTCATGAGTACCACATGTGATACTCATGACAGTTAACTTGTCATTTATGTTACAGCTCTTCTAGAGCATATTGACCCATGAGGCCGCGACGATTTTTATTTATTATTCTAATTTAGGCTTTTGTAAGAATCTTTTGGGTGTTAATTAATATATTTTTAAGTATTTCACACCATTTTGTACCTGAGTACCTATGTTGGTGCTCATGGCCCCACGAGTGATTTTTTAATCAGAGGGCCATAAGCGCCACTTCTGGCGCTCACAATAAAATACTACAGTAGAGTCTATGTCGATAAATATTCTAATATTTATCGACCTGCATTTCTGTAAACTTAAATTGAAAATATTAGGGGTTGCTAACGATAGATGTCTATCCTATTATTAGTGGCAAATATAGAAAAAGCTTTTTGCAAGCTCTAACCGGTAGTTCAGTTGTTTGTTGTTGCTTTCCGATACAGTCGCGATTATAAATTGTAATAATGGATTCCAAAAAAGAGAAGAGATTACTGCATTTATTTGAGGCTGTAAAAATACGAAACGGATCATCGTCTATTTCGGAGTTTCATGACAGTGGCCCAGCGTACCCAGAGTATGCACTAGACAGTGAAGATTCGGACAGTGATGAAAGTAGTGAAAACAAAGTTTTGAGAAATTAAGGGTTAAATAATCAGCAAGAACCAGCACCTGAAAATGTTCCAGCCCTTTTTATTTCTTTTGTTTGTTTTTTGATGAAGAAGTGGTATCTGGAAGTGGATGAAAGTTTTTAGGTATACTTATGTGGATGGGTTTAGTAGATATACCCTATCTGGCTTATTATTGAAAAAATACATAGGTATATAATAGCAAACTGACAGACTACATGACCAGAAACCGATTTGAGTTGATTTTGAGGTACTATTATTTAATATTAGGTTTTAATTACTAAAATATATATTTATTTTCAGAATGATTCATATTTCGGATAACTCAACACAGGTTCCCGGAGATCGGCTTCACAAGGTTCAGCCCCTTATTAGTGGATAAGTTTAATGAATATGTAATTCCCGAAATGTCACTGTGTATAGATAACTCAATGGTACCATTTCAAGGTAGGCTAAGTTTTAGGCAGTACGTGCAAAACAAAAGCATCGGTATGGGGTTAAAATTTTTAAGTTGTGCACCGACCTTCTTTACACTTTGCAATATAAAGTTTATACTAGAAAGGAAGCTCGGCCTGGTATATCTGTATCCTCGAAAGTGGTTATGGAATTAATGGAGCCATATTTAGATTTTGGTACAACACAATCCAATATAAAACAATAATCTCTTGGCTTTAATCTCTCTAAGATTTCAATGCGGAGTTTGATGCACTTCCCCAAAGTGGCATTGCATTACTTCAGCTAATTTTTAGAATTGATTTGTAGACAGGTACTTTATTATTTAACGAAAGTGGTGATTTGTGGCCAATCAGCCAATATAGGTTGTGTAATTTGAGACCAAGTTGTTTGATTTTTATGAAATTGTGTATATTTCAGTGAAATTTTAGTCAAGGTGTATTCCAAGTATATTCAAAGACGCATCTAGAAAACTAACCAGCTTATTGAACCACATCTATAAAATGTTTACCCGAATAATTACGACAAGACTAGAAAAAAGTTGGATTTCTACCAGCCCCGAGAACAAGCTGGTTTTCGTTTCAAAATTCGGAACAAACGATCACCTACAAACAATAAAAACTTTAATAGAAAAATCGATTAAATAAAACAGATCACTGGTAATTATCTTCGTAGACTTTCACAAAGCCTTCGATGCCGTGGAATTAGACATCATTATAATAGCTCTGAACAATAGTAGAATAGACTACCGGCATACAAAGTTAGTACATACATTGCACCAAAACGCCACAATGCGTGTAAAACTACATAACTCAATCAGCGAAATTCATATTAAGCGAGGTGTGAGACAGGGCGACACTCTCTCACCTAAATTATTTATAACGGTCCTCGAATACACCTTTAACATGCTAAAGTGGGAAAATAGAGAAATAAAAATAGACGAGTAAATTCTCAATCATCTGCGTTTTGCCGACGATACCGTACCTACTTATTACCAAAGATCTGCGTGAAGTACAACAAATGCTACAAGAATTAGAAAACGTATCTTCAACAATAAGTCTAAAAATGAATATCTGTAAGACGAAATTTATGACAAATTTGGTTACCAGCAAGGTTAACCATTCAAAATCAAGTGGTAGAATTGACAGAAAAGTACATATATCTAGGTCAAATATGCAATCAAAATAAGCAAGGATAACCAGATCTGTGTATTTTAACGACAAATAACACTTGCGTATGGCGCCGTATGGTTCACTAAGAGACATCTTTAAGAGCAACATCCCGATAGCTATTAAAGGGAAGACATTTGACCAATGCGTTCTTCTTTTTATGCCATACGGAGCAGAAACTCTCACTCTCACAATAATAACAGCACTAAAAATGCGACTGGCACAAAGGCGCATCGAAAAATCGATTCTCGGCGTGACCAAGACCTAAGGAAAAGAACAGGTATCACTGATGTCGTCGAACGTATATCCAAGCTAAAATGGCTAATAATAGCGAGATAAAAGACTCAAGATGGACCAGAAAACTAATTAACTGGCGCCCAAGAGGAGACAAACGCAGCAGAGGACGACTACCAACACGCTGGATAGACTACATTAAACGAATATCCAACAAATGGCAACAAGACGCACAGAACCGTGAAAAGTGGCGAAAAAGGGAGAGACCTATGTCCAGCAGGGACAAAAGAGGTTGCATGATGAATATGATGATGATGATGTATTTCAAGTAATTTGGCAGTTTCTTGCTGTAGCCGATTACTGTTAAAAAATCTGGCGAGCAGTGATCTTTGTGAGTTGTAAAATTAATATGAACCGACTTTGATTCGTTTATTTAGAAAAACCATCGCTTGTTAACGAAATTTTCATTTTGTTGAGACTAGTCTGATGTAGTAACTTCGCTGCGTACAATAAGTATAACACTGTCCCCAAGACACTCCTATGGAAAACATCGGATTCAACAGGCAATAGTGACGCACGCTCATACGTTGTACAAAAAAGTCATTACAGTCATTACAGTTACAAAAAACAGCCGTTCAGTTTTTAGAATTAGGAAGTAAGGAGAAGCCTTTTGTATAGAAGGCCTGAGTGCCAGACTTTATATCCAATAAAACTGTTCTATGGTTGCGTGTTGGGGTCTGAACCCAAACGTGAGCAGAGATTAGTTCACCCTCTGATAGGAGTGGTTCGATTCTTGATAGGATCAGCTTATCTAAGATTTTTGACATTATTGGTAGCAAGCTAATGAGTCCATGTACTTTAATATCTTCTAGTGGTTTACTTGGTTTGGAAATAAGAATATTTTTTGCAACTTTCCAGAACAATGAGAAATATGCGATTCTTAAGACTGTATTGAGGTACACAATTCTTTTCCTAGACAGTTTCTTAACTTTGCTTGTGATAAGATCAAAGCCTGTGGACTTTTTCGAATTAAGTTTTTCTACTATTTTGTTTAATTCATTTATCCTAAATTTTTCCTGTGGTAGTTTTATCCGATATGCAGATTCTAAAAACTGTTAAATAGATGCTCAAAATTCTGATTTTTTTTCAGCTGGAAAAAATTGGAAGACGTTTGCGAGATGTGCGACACATACTTCCGTTTTTTTTAATTGCTTCTGACCCACCCGCCGTTTCCTTCGTGTATGAGAGGATTGGTTGATTGTTTAAACGTCTTCGTAGTCCTTCATAGAGAATAACCAGTAGAGTGGAATGAGTGAACCAGTGAGTCTAGAATGCCAATGATCTACCAGCAAGATTTTAAATAATATGCCCTAGTTCACAGAAAAAACAATTTTGTAGGTGTGTGAAATAAATATACCTAAAGAAAATGGTTAAATAATCATTTTCTCCAAGACAACTACTTCAGTAATCACAACATATTTTAAATAAATTGAAAAGTTAAAACGAAAAATAAATAAATAAAAGAAATAAAAAAGTGCTAATAATTTATGTTTTTAATTATAATGATTGTAGTGGTAGTATACTTATTCTGGTGGTTAAAAGTAGATATCACAAGTACAGTGATATCAGATCTAGAAAAAGAAAGTATCACTAGAATAAGGACTGGAGATGAACCTTAAGAAAGAAAAAAAGTTATGGCAAATGAAAAAGATATGTCCAAAAAAATGGTAAAAGGTTGGACATAACGGAATATCTAAAGATGAAATATGGAATAAAAAGATTGGGCACTAGAGACCATATACTGCAAAAGTTTCAAGAGATCAAAAATGAATGAGATGGAGCGGTAATACAAATAAAACTGCAGGCTCAATATACAAAAGGTACGTGGAAGATACAGATACATTGAAGTGAATCGTAGAGGACTATATTCATAATATAAATCATAGATCTATAGACAGATCGTCGTGACCAATTACGTTTAAATTCGTGAAACCAGTAGACAACGAATAATTATTATCGCCAGAAGCGGTCAATACATTTATTGAAATTGAAAATATTTTAGTCTTCCTCTTCTTCTTCTTCAAGTGCCGTCTTCGTTCCGAAGTTTGGCTATCATCAAAGCTATGCGTATTTTTGATGCTGCAGATCTAAACAGTTGGTAATTGGTGCAATTGTACCATTCTCTCAAGTTTTTCAACCATGAATGCCTTCTTCTTCCTATAGATCTCTTTCTTATTATCTTTCCCTGTATAATCAATTATTGTAGTTTGCGCTTTTTAACAGTATCAGCCCTTTCTCTTTCCGCACTCTCCGCAAAACCTCCACATTTGTTACTTTCTCTGTCCAGGGTATTCTTAATATTCTACGATACATCCACAACTCAAATGCTTCTATATTTTTAGTATCGATCTTTTTCAATGTCCATGTTTCCATCCCGTAGAGGAGAACTGACATAACGTAACATCTCAAAAGGCGAATTTTAAGTTTTAGACTTAGATCTCTTCCGCAGAACACCTTTTTCAATTTAGTAAATGTGGCTCTAGCTTTCTCTATTCTGGTTCTGATTTCTTCAGAGCAATCATTATTTTCGTTGATAACAGTTCCCAGGTAATTATATCTTCTTACACGTTCGATTCTTTGATCATGCACGGTTATGTCAGGGAAGTTTTGTGGTGATTTAGATATTAGCATTATTTTTGTTTTGCTTATGTTAAGTGATAATCCGTGTTCTTCACTGCATTCTACTATTTTGTTAATTAGTATTTGAAGATCCTCCCAAGTTTCTGCGATTAGTACCGTGTCATCGGCATATCTCAAGTTGTTTATTCGGATGCCATTTATCTTAATACCGATATTTTGATCCGAAAGTGCTATGTTTATAATGTCTTCGGAGTATAGATTGAATAAGGTCGGTGAGAGTATACAACCCTGTCTTACGCCTTTCTTGATCTCGATTTCCTCCGTTGTCTCTTGCTCTATTCCGATATTTGCTTTCTGGTTATAGTAAATCTTAGAGATAATTCTAATGTCCCTTTTATCCAAGTTTTTTTCTACTAGCAGTTTCATTAAGTGATCGTGACGAATATTATCAAACGCTTTGTTGTAATCAATAAAGCATATATATATATATATATATATATATATATATATATATATATATATCTTGGTTTATATCTAGACATCTTTGGCATATGGCGTTAAGTGCAAATAGTGCTTCTCTTGTTCCAAGCCCGTTCCGAAATCCGAATTGAGTATTACTAATATCTGCATCTAGTTTTCTGTTAATTCTTGAGTGGATTACTTTGATGAATACTTTTAATGTATGCCCCATTAAGCTTATAGTGCGGTAGTCAGTGCACTGTTTTGCATTTGCCTTTTTTTAGTCTTCCTCTAAAGTCACATAAATTCAATAAACAAAAAGCACTTTGCACATAGCGATTTTACTCTTGTTTTCGCTAGTCTCTATACCTATACGATTTCAAGAGATTTGGTCTAATTTCCAGATTTATATATGAATGCTCGCTTCTTGATCAAGTTATAAGTTATCATTAATTTATAAACCGTTAGGATGGTTGATACCCTTATTAATAGACATAAAAATATGTTGCCTTCTTACACATAAATTTAAACTACATTATTTGTGTACTTTCAAAACGATATTCCCTTGTTCATCAAGATCTGCAGTCTTTCATAACGATCAAAAAATAAGTATCTAAGTTTTTATTATTATATGCCTCTCCAGTTTCTTGTATCTATTCGATGAAATATATTTGTAGGACTAAGCGAGTACAACTTAAGGTGAAAAGACCGCGATCGTAAGTCACTGTTAATTTTAATTTAAAAGCCCTCCATTGCTGCTCATCAATCTTGCCTAGTTCTAGTCCATTTCGTGACAGTAATTCGTAGTGCAATAGCCAAAAGAGCCAAACCACCTCCAACCGCACCTTGTAATTTGTTTCCCCGTGAGAAGTGATTGCAGCCCTTCTGAGAATATATTACCGACATTTTTGTCTCGGATAAAAGCACAATCTAGTCGGTAACCTCTTGGGTGCAATATACTTGTTTATTTAATGATGTTGCTTCTCTATACACGAGCGCATCGCTGAATTGTTGAAGGAGGATTATTTAATAAATATTCAGTAAAATATTTATTGAGAATATTTTTAATTAGGTACTTTTCTTATGCTTCTTTTTTATTTATCAATCCTATAATGTATTAATCTTATTGATATATTTCTATTCCTCTCCTTATAATTATCATTGTTTTTTATGCTTTTGGTTCATTTATATGGATTGGGCAGTACTACTGAGCGGTCAAACGAGTACTAAAAAAAACGAGTTTTTTTTTTTAGTATTTAGGTTTCTTGTCAAAAGTTCGAAATCTCATATAGGTACATAAAACGAAAATAATTCTAAATTAAATTACCTCTTCTGAAACTGTTTTCTTGAGGCATGTATAAGTTATACTATGTTTATGTATATGGGATTAAGTTACAATTGTGTACTAAGTGTACTAAGCAGAAAAAAGTAATTTTTTTTCTTTTCTTCTAGTAAAATCACAAATATGGCGATTTGTGGCGAAAAATAATTTACGGTTTGTTTACATATGTGAATTTAGAGGCTTCGTAATAGTACAGTGAGAAATTTTTGAAAAAAACACGCTTTCAGTAAAAACTAGTATTTGAAGTGATAAGAGTAAGTAAGGTTATTTACAATTCAAAACAGTCATATTGGTGGAATTGTGTCCGTTAGTTTTGCGACGTTGCCAATGTTAAAAAAAATAATTTTGCCAACTGAGGACTAATAGGAACTGGATTTTTGAGCTTTTGAAGCGGATCTAGTTCCTTTCGCGGTCCTTAGAAACAGATATGATGAGGACAATTCTGATAATGCATTAGAATTCAAGAAAAGAAAAGATAGAGGATCAACTTCTCTTTTCCTGCAGAGCAAAACAACTGCCAGAGCCCCAAGCAAAATAAAACAAATGGAAAAAGATTAAGAGGATGAGGACGACGTTATGAATATATTCAAGAAGATGATGGGAGAACTGAAAGAAATCAGGAATGAAAATAAGGAATATAGAGAAAAGATGAAAGCGTTGAAAAAAGAAAATATAGAGATAAAGCAAGAATTTGAAGAAACAAAAAACAAATTAACCCAAGTTGAAAACAAAGTAGAAAGAAGTGAATGAAAAAAAAATAACATAGTAATTACGAGTCCACCAATAGTCGCAACAAATGAAAAACTCAAAAAATAAATAAAATATAACGCAAAAGATTTTATACAAAAGCACTTAGAAGAGGATGTCGAAATAGAATCTGAAATGAAGCTAAAAACAATATATGTCTGGTACAAATGAAGGATTATGGCAAACTAATTAAATGATGAAAGAAAAAATCAAACTCAAACTTTGCTATTGAAGAAAAGATCTTCATCAACGTTGACCTGACCGAAAAGGAAAGACACATGAGGCAGGAATGTAAATAAAAGCAGGTAATTAAGAGCTGAAGGTGAAAACGTAGAGATAAGGTATAAAAAACCAACTGTGGATGACAGAAATGGCAATGGTCCGGAAATAGTAGTTTCAAACGAGAAAATTTTAGAAATATCAACCCAAAAAATGGCATTATGTAGTCGTGGAAAAATTAAAAAAAGACAACTCATGATGCCGACGGACCCTAGCGATGAACGGGAAAATGAGTTTGAACATAAATAGCAAAACAAGAAATAAGAATACGTACCTAAATATTGTAAGGTAGAATGTACGAGGAGTATACGAGGAAGGAGCATTAATTAAGGCTGTTTTATCGATGCACGAAAACCTAGGGAAGGTGTTTTCTCTGTTATTTACCAACAAAATCTCTCGAAATTTGAACACGTTATTCGAAATTATATTGCGTTTAAAATGATAGTTTTACTTTTTTTAATTTTGTGAAACGTCTGTTGAAAAATTGGATTATACTGTTTAACGTTCTATTATAACCAAACTTTTTACGCCCATCACTTGAAAGAGTTTGTTTTTCTGTAATCGTTGATTTTTGTTTCACCTTTCTGTGTCCAGTAATAATCGAGAAAAGCGTGTTCTAACTTTGAAGAAAATTGCTAAAAAATACTAAAATCAGTGAAATGTGTTATGCATCATTAGCGCTTAGTTTGATCGTTATCGCCTTCGTGACTGAGGCGTACTAAGTAAAGGTCAATTCACACACATCAGTCCCGTCACTGTCTCGGCGCCGAACCGGTCATGTTTGGTCACAGAACTATCAACTATCTGACAGATGGGAAACTGTTCGTCAACTGATGAAAAATATAAAATACACATCATAGGAATACAAGAAACACATTTTACTGAAAGCAACATTGAAAAGATTAGTCCATACACGTTTTATACAAGTGTAGGCGATAATACAAATTTTGGAATGGGTTTGCTGATACATGAAGACGTAGAGCAGGTAAAACGATATGTAGCAAAATCTGGAATGTGTGCAATTAGAATTAAATGAAAAAGAGAACATGATATCCCTGATAAATATACACGCTCCAACAGAAGAAAAAGGAGAAGAAGTGAAAGATGAATTTTCTGAAGAATTAAACTCATTGTATGAAGAAATGCTCAGACAAGTTATTAAAATTAATATAAACATAACAGGGGGCGAAAGTAAACATATGAGTACAAATGATAACGGCCAAAGATTAATTACATTTGCAATTGAAAATAGGATGAAAATAATGAGTACGCATTTTAGGAGAAAAAATATATATAAAGGAGCGTGGAAAATTCAGGGATCAAAAATAAAACTAATCAAATAGACCATATCTTAATACAAAAGAAATTCGCCAATTTAATAACAAATGTGAAAACGTTCAGAGTGTTCAGAGTGCATGATTATTTTTTGGTTAGGATTAATATGAGAAATGCAATAATTAGAAAGCATAAACGAAATAAGAAAGTGCAATGTAAATTTAATTTTGAAAAACTGTATAAATTTGAGTTAGTGCAGGATTATCAAAAGGATATACAAGATGGTTCTACTGTGAGTAACATACAACAAAAGTTCTTGAAAATGACAAACACTATAAAGGAAGCAACATCGAAGAACATACCAAGAACAAAAAGATTTAGGAAAATGTAGTACTGTTTCGATGATGAATGTAGTACAGAACTAAAAAAGATCAGATTTGCGATTAAACATTTTGAGATCGCAAAAATAAGACGACCTAGAAGGGTATGCCGAACAACGAAAAAAGTAAAGAAAATCCGAAGAGCGCGAAAAAGAAAGTATATGGATAATAAAGTAAATTGCAAGAAAATGAATTAAAAAAATTGTACAAAGAGGTAAAATACATTAAAACTGGGTATCAGGGAAGAACGATGAATGTAAAAGATAAGCAAGGATAGTGGACGAAGACCAAATATCTGAAAGGTAGAAAGAATTTTTCGAAGAGATGATAAATGACAGAGTGACTTCTGAAGAAAATTATAATTCTCCTTAACCTTAAATAGTAATAGAAGAAATACCAAAGCTCAAAAGAGAAGAAATTGAAGAAATAATAAAAGATGAAAAATCAAAAAAGCCCCAGGGAGAGCGGCATTGTGGCAGAGAACTTAAAATATGGAGGAGAGGCTTTGATAAACCAATTTAGTTAGCTAATGCTAGAAGTGTGGGATGCCGAAGAAATGCCTCAAGAATGGAACAAGTCCATCATAATTTCTATACACGAAAAGTGAGATAGAACTGAATGCAAAAACTATAGAGGGATATCCTTGTTAGAGGTAATATATAAAGTGCTCGCCATACTAATTAAAAATCGATTAGAAATATATGTAGACAAGAATCTAGGAGAATACCAGGGAGGATTTCGCATGGGAAGATCAACAACCGATCAAATTTTTATGCTAAAACAAATTCTGACCAATTGCTATAAATACAACATTTCAGCACAAGTACTATTCATTGAATACAAAGCCGCCTACGATACAATAGACAGAAACAAATTAATAGAAACGATAAAAGAATTGCAAGTGCCAGAAAAATCGTCAGAAAGTAAGGTATATTAATAATATGATTAACTTATAATTATTTTAGTTATAAGTATAAGGAACTAAAGTAAATTAAGAAAAGGATATTATACAGAAAGAAATTTATATCATAAAATTTAGTAAAGATTTTAAAAAAATCGATCCATGGGTATTATTTGCCGAAAAAAGAAAACGTTTGAAGATATTGGTTTTAAATCAGGTCGGTATATATGTAGAAGTATATGTTATAATTTTTACAGATTATTCAAAAAAATCATTTATTTATAGAGACATACGCCAAAACTCAAAAATACAAGAATATTCAAAACTTTCTGAAATTAAGAAAAACATTGATTATAAATCAATATCCAGTGTTCCCCCTAGGGCCCTTATAACAGCCTGTATACGTCTAGGCATTGAGGTAATTAACCTCTGGATATCAAATTGATCCAATTGATCCAATTGATATTTCTTGAAGAGCCGCTGTAAGTTCAGCCAAATTGTTTGGACGGGGTACTCGTGCTCGAAGACGTCTTCCCATCATATCCCATAGATATTCTATGGGATTGAGATCGGGACTGCAAGTTGGCCAGTTCATACGGACAATTCCCACATCCTCCATATATTAGTTGACGATTCTAGCATGGAGAGGACGCGCGTTGTCGTCCATAAAAATAAAATTAGGTACAATGAAAGGAGCAAAAGGTACATGCTGATCTAAAATACTTGTTATGTATGTTGCAGTTGTCATAGAACCTCTACAATAACTAAATCAGTATGGGTTTCTGAACTGATACCAGCCCAAACCATAAGGGAACCCCCCCCCCCCGATAACTTATTCCTTCCGCAATATTACATTGAAAATATCGCTCTCCCTGTCTTCTCCAAACCCTTTCTCGGCCGTCTAGTGACCTTAGACAAAATCTGGACTCATCTGAGAACAATACATTGCTCCAATCTGCATCACTCCAGTTTTCATGTTCTCTTGTAAAAGCAAGGCGAGCTCTGCGGTGTTCTATGGATAGTATTGGGGATAGGGCTGGCCTTCTGGATAATAAATTACCTTCTACAAGTCGTCGACGAACTGTCCATCTGCTTACATCCACATTTCTCACTTCGCTCAGACAATTTGCCAGTTCAACTGAAGTTAGATGCCGATTTCTCAAACATGATGAGACCAGAAATCGATCATCTCTTTCGGATGTTACCCTTCTACGACCTGATCCTGGTCTTCTTGTGAAGTTACCGGTGTCGCTGAAACGCCGAACTGCTCTTTGAACCGAAGAACGACTAACACTTAACATTCAGCTGCATAATATTGGCTACGACCATCTTGAACCAAAGTTACCGCCCTTGCAGCATCTGTCGGAGTTACAACATTAAATAAATATCTACTTGCTTCAGACTCTTTTTGATAAAAATCTGAAATACCAATTTGTTTTAATAAATATAAAAAGCAATATTAAAATTATTATTTTATTTCTCGTATACGAGGGTACACCTAAATTTATATACGTAATTTAATGTCTCTAAAATTATACAACTTCAAATAAATAAGAAATAAGGAGTGGAACTATCAGATATTTGTATAGTAAAAGAACAAAAAGGTAACTTCTATTAATACATGAAAGAGCAGTTTTTTTATATGTTTATAATGATACCTAGATCTCTTTTAATACGGTGTCTGATATCCTTAAAACTGTTGAATGTGTAAAAGTCTCACAGCCCCTTAACGTGTGATACGACAATGCATATGTAGATCGATAGAAGACAAAGTAGGACCGTTGGTACACTGACAAATAAAAGTGTATACCTGAATAATTTCATTAAAAACGTCAGAGGAAATATGAGCTGCCAAATTGAATTTTTAGAACATGGCGGCAGTAAAGTAGAAAATGGAATTTTTGAATTAAATTTTGTAAATTGGACACATGGTGTTTACATTTTGTATGAGTATGTTACAAAATGAGCTGTATATGTTGAACAGTTTGTTAAGAAACGGAGTATTTTTTTTTATATGCAGGTACCCTAAACATACCTTAATAACAAAGTAAAAATAGGTGAAAAAAATTATATCCATGTGGCGAATAATTATTCAAGGGTATTGGAATATGTAATAAAAAATATAAAATGTTTTGATGGTGATAAACAAAAATAAAAACAATTAAGTTAAAAAGGAATAAACTATAAACAACTCCGGTGAATACTATATTTTTGTAGTGAGATATAATATAGAAAATAAATAAAAAAGTTCAAATCTTAAAGTAGAAAAAAACTGTGAACACATCCCAAGATAAAATTGAATCAGAGATAACAATTAGAGGGTGCATCTACGACCAAAATCAAATTAGATAATTGTAACTTTGGACCGTTTTGTCTTTATGAATTCAAGAAATGTAGATGTGAAGAAAATCGAAGTGAACAAAGTATTTAACCTACACAGAGGTGAACATTATATTTGTAAAGTATTTTATTAATTTAAAATATTAAAGTAGGTTTTAGCCTGAGGTTTAAGTTTATTAAAAATAATGACACAATTTTAATGAATTTATACAAGTGGTCACATATTTAAATGGCATCCACATCCTTGCTTGGTTCACGAATTCCTGGCTAAAGCTTTTTGGTCGTTAAGGGCATCTGCACTTAAAATGGAATTTAAAATAAATAAATGCCCTAAAAAAAACGAAATATAATATGTTCATTGACGAACATATATCAAAGTTAAATAATCAAATACCTACCTATAATAATAATTGACGATATGAAATTAAAAGATGTGTATTTACAGGCATTACAACTTTGAGTTATATTATAAGTTTTGATGAGTCTAATGTAAAATTTATTAAGGTAGCATATTTCAGGAAAAAAAACAAAAAATGTTTAAAAAATGTACACAATTAAAAATTAATCAGTCACTACTGATAAAGAAAATATAACAAATGCTACCCTAAATAATAAGCATAATAGAAAGAAAAATAAAGTGGACACCCAGCAATAAGGAAGGTATTTAGAAAATTTGGAAGAAGATAAAAAATATATTAGAGAAACTTTCAGGAAATAAGATTGGGTAAAGTAAAAACAAAAAGGAAATAAGTGTGGATGACAGAGTAAATACTAAAGCTCATGGATCAAAAAATAGAAATCAGAAATAAAGATAAAAATAAATATAAGAAAATCCACGCAATAATCAGACAGAAGAAAAGATGAACAGAGATATTGTGGTTAACCCTTAATATCCTAGTGTTACATATACACAATATTATGAAATTTAAACAGCTCGCTGCAAGGAAACTTATGATATGCTTGTATAGATGGTGTAAGTATAGTGAAATTTGACAGTTCCTGTGATGCATGTTTATTTGTTTGCAGATATAATGTGCAGAAAATGTTGTGCCTGTATACATTTAAAATAAGCTGTTAATTTATTTATTTATCGTATGGCATACAATAAGAACACACAATTAAAAAATCAATATAAAACGTTACATGAAGTATTACAAACGAACATCTAATGTATTATTAATATAATGTATAACATTTTCGGTCGCATTCAGGAACTCATCGAAAACTCCAGGGAATCGCCTTTGGGGACATTCTTCAACAATGTGACGGACGGTCTGTCGTTGCGCACCACAGTCACACTCAGGAGTAAGGGCTTTTCCCCATCTGTATAAGCTGTCAGCACATCTACCGCTGCTTGTTCTTATTCTGTTTAGCGTTGTCCATGTATTGCGGGTCAGTTCAAAGCCTGGCGGTTTCTGATCGATACAGGCCATTTGATGTGCTTCCTGTGGTGAGTCGCTCTCCCATTGTGTTCTCCAAGCTTTGGTCAGGTTGAAATGTTCCTGATGTAAGGAGTTGGCTCTTAACAATGGAGGATATCTGGAGCGCAGTCTGTTTATTTCGATATCAAGCTTATCTTGGTGTATGGGTAGTTGATGGTTAGCCTCAATTTTTCGATGTTCTCTGAGAAGAAAATGACTTCTTCGCAGTTTCGGCGATGGAATGTGACTCAGAATGGGAAGCTAATAGTTCGGTGTGGGTCTAATTGTACCTGAGATCCTTCGCATTGTCTGGTTTAATTGAGTGTCAATAATCTTTGTGTGTTTGCTATTGAGCCATACCGGGGAAGCATATTCAGCCACCGAGTATACAAGTCCGAGAGCGGATGATCTGAGTACGGAGTAATGTTAATAATACATATTTAAAAAAATGGACATCTTCTTCTTCTTCAAGTGCCGTCTCCATCAATGGAGGTTAGCGGTTATGGTGGCAAACGTTTGTCTATCTTCAGCTGCTCTTAAGAGTTCCTCAAATCCAAGTCCTGTCCAATTTCTGATATTGCGTAACCAGGACAATTTTTTTCTTCCAATTCCTCGCTTTCCTTCTATTTTGCCTTTTATTATCAACTGAGGGATGTAGTATTTCTCGTTGCGCAACAAATGCCCTAAATAACTGGTTTTTCTTCTTTTGACTGTTCTCAATAGTTCTTTTTCTAAATTGAGTCTAGCTAGTACTTCTTCATTTGTTTTTCGTGCTGTCCAAGGAATTTTTAAAATTCTACGGTACACCCACATTTCAAATGCCTCGATTCTATTCAGGCTCTTTATTTTTAAAGTCCACGTTTCGACTCCGTAGAGAAGAACAGACCAGATAAAACATTTTACAAGTTTTAATCTCAATTTAATATTTATAATATATGTGTATCGCAGAATAGAACGCGCATCTTAAAGAAACTATCCCTAGCTTGAGCAATTCTCGCTTTAATTTCTTGTTCTGGGTCCAGCTTGCAATTAATCCAACAGCCAAGGTTTTTTTTTTTTTTTTTTTAATGGACATTATTAAATGGACATCAATCTAGAGTAAATACATTTATTTTTTATATTGATTTTTTTTAGTAAAAAAGTATTAAACATGAAGGTACATAACGTAAATCTTTCAAATTTTATTTAAATATTTCGATACCACTTAGTTCGGTGTAGCGCCAAAGTTCAGTATTACATATATGCAACGCTAGGATAAAGTACTACCGTATTTTTGCAAAAATTAACACATTAGTAATGGGACGTGATTTCACTATCAGTGATTTATTCATCGTAATTTATAAATCATAACAGAGATCTTAATTTATCAATTGCACGGTCGCTGTGACACCAAAGGTATTTATATAATTAATATTACGATATTCTCGGCGATTTGAGGAATAGCGATTATTAGATAACATCTGGGGATTTACCAACAGAGAATTTTAAGAAACTGTGAAATGCGAGGTATTTTATATTATTATGTAATACATAAACGCATATATGGGAGTGTATTTCTTAGCATTTACGGTTTTTTTTTCTTTTTAGGCGCGGTTTTACCCACAGTATAAAGAGGAACCTCTTTATACTGTGGTTTTACCCTAGAAGAAGAGACAACTTCGTGCCCAAGCCGAGGTAAAACAAATAATGAGAGAATTAGCGTCACTGAAGCCGACGCACCTAGAGATGCGTCATCAAAATGTACATATTCTAGGTTAAAACGAGGTGATTTTTAAAATCGTCTGGATACTTTTCCAGAACAAATTTTTTCTGAATATAAAAATTTAACACCTGTTAAATTGTTATGAGTTATTTTGGAATGACTCATTATTCCAATACTTATAGTTAGAAACTAAAAAATATGCTCTTTTCAAAAATATTACTAGGATTCTAAACTAGACATGGTTTAGAATAGACCAGCATAAAATCAAATGATAAAGCATGGAAAATCCGTCCTCTTATGGACTATTTACAAAACAAGTTTATAGAAGAAGAAATATGTTATGACGAATCTATGGTTAGATACTATGGGAAGCATTCTTGTAAACAGTTCATAAGGGAAAGCCAATCAGATTTGGATTTAAAATGTGGTCGCTAAACACAAAAGACGGTTATCTAATACATTTTGATATTTGACATTTTGATATATCACGGAAAGAACACAAAATCCAGCGAAAGAGACGAAAATTTATATGAAAAAGCTACTTCTCGACTGCTAAACTTGTTGCATGAGTTACCAACAAATAAAGGGAATTTTTCATATAAACTCTTTGTAGATAACTTGTTTATCAGTGTTAACCTACTGTCGAATATGCGATAAAATGGTATATCGTGCACCGGTACTATTCGCAAAATCGTTTATCTAAGGGTATACCTTTATCGTCGAAAACTGATTTTCAAAAACAGGCAGATCGCCTATTTGAAAGCGCCCCAGGTATTGCAGCTTTCGTGTCATGATGGTTTCCAACATTCCATTCTTTTGTTGACTCTTCTCATGACTTCGTTGTTTGTTACTTGCTCGGTCCATGATATCTTTAGGATTCTTCTATACACCCATAGTTCAAATGCTTCCAACTTTTTAGTAATCTACGCGTTAAGTTAAGTGTTATGCTTTTATTACGTAAAGCAGAGTCCAGAAAATATAACACCTTGCCAGCCTAACTCTTAAGTCTTAATTTCAGTTCTCTTGCACAAAGTAGCTTTCTCATTTTATTGAAGTTTGTTCGTGCTTTCTCTATTCGAACTTTGATTTCTTTGGAGTAATCGTTTGTGTGATTAATTATTGTGCCAAGTTAATTGTAGTTTTCAACTTGTTCTAAAGTTTTATTATTAATTGTCAGGCTTTCATCATTATTTTGAGTTTTTGATATCCTCATAAATTTAGTTTTCTTGATGTTTATTGATAATTCATATTCTGTTCCATACTCAACTATCTTGTTCATTAGCTTTTGCGGGTCTTGCAGTTTGTCTGCTATTATAATAGTATCGCCCACATATCTAATGGTGTTCCATTTATCTTTATTCTTGCTATTTCTCCCTCAACAGCTCTTTTCATAATTTCTTTAGAGTATGCATTGAATAGAGCAAAACGAAAGTAAAAGACGCAGGAGAACATGCTGCCAAATTAAAATGGAGGTTCTCAGGACACAATGCCCGACTGAAGGATAAGAGATCGAACCACGAAATACAATAATGAAGACCATGGTTAGGCAAGAGAAGTAGAGAAAGACCACAAATGAGATAGGCGGATGATATACAGAAGATCGGAAGACACAACTGGAAGCAAGTGGCGTAAAATAGAAGACACTGGATTGATTTGGCGGAGGCCTATGTCCAAAGTTGGATTACTTAAGGCTGAAGAAGAAGAAGAAGATGCATTGAATAGTGGTGGTGACAATACACACCCCTGTCGTACTCCTCTTTTAATTTCGAACTCTTTTGATGTTTGTGTGCCTGCTGTTTATAATATATATTTGTTAAAATTCAAAGGTAATTGTATTGTAATTGTTTTGCTTAGAGGACGTCCATAAGCTCTTTGCGGCGGACTATATCGAAAGCCTTGTAATCTATGAAACAGACGTACATATCTTGGTTCACATCCAAGCGCATCTGGATTAATACGTTGAATGCAAAGAGAGCTTAACGGGTACCTACAACTCTACGGAATCCAAATTGGGTTTCTTCAATATCAATATCAAGTATTTGGTAAATGCGTTTATCTTTAATTATCTTTAATAACATTTTAAGTGTGTGAGGCATCAGGCTTATGGTGTGGTGGTCGGTGCATTCTCTAATATTTTTCTTTTTTGGAAGACAAATAAATGTTGAAGTCAATCATTCATTGGGTATGTTACCCGACTGATAAATTTTATTAAAGATCTTTAGGAGGACAATCATGTACTCATTTTCTATTATTTTAAGGATATCAATAGGCAGTTGATCTGGCCCGGGCTTTTTGCGTTTCTGGTGTTTTCCTTTAATGCATACAATATTTTTTGCTTTGTGATTTCTATACTTGTTTCTCTGTCCTCGAAAGGTGTGTCTTGTAGGTTTCCTCTTTCATCATCGAAGAGCTCTTTCATATATTCTTTCCATCGTTTTAGCTTTTCGTCAGTTGTTTTTACAGTATTTCTGTTTTTATCTAAAAGAGTTGTGTTGTGGTTTCTTTTTTGCAGCTCTGCCATTTATTTACCCTTTTTATTAAGGTTGAATAGGTCATATTTCTTCTGAAGATCTGCCGAGTAATGTTTTATTGTTTCCCATTGTTGATTTATCTCGTAGGTGTTAGTATCTAATTTATCAAAGTTACTACTTCATCTTCTGTTGCATCCGTCGTTGTTGAGTTTAGTATACTTTACTTAAATGCTCAATCAATAAGGAATACAATTTTAAAACTGGAAAGATTGGTAGTTAAGTTGAATAAGCCAGATGCAACTGTAGTGGCTGAACATTGATTGAGAGCTAGTGAAGAATCGTATTTTAATAAAATGAATATAGTGCAGTGTATGTGTATAAGATATGTATGATATTTAATATAACTGTAATCTCTTATTATTTACTTCCTATGTTTAACATTGGATATCTCAAAGTTAATAGATCTTGTCTATGATGTCTTGTCTGATGTCTTTTTCAGATTCTCTTTACCTTATTAACTTCAGAATATCATGAATGGACATATCGATGTAGATTTATCGCCGTTTTAAATGAAATTTTTATTTTGCGAGAAAAATTAAGAGATCAATACAAACCATATAAGCAAGAATATACATAACATTCATCAATAATAATGCAAGTAAAAAGTGTATTAAATATCACGAAATATTTCGTCGAAAACAATGTTTTTTGGTTCAAAGTCTCCATTTTCTGAAAACTTTTGCTTGGCAACGGGAGTTATGTAAACTTTTACTTTTTAATAAAAACGAAACCGGAAGTCGACCTCAAAACCGGAATGCAATTTTTAGCTCATCAAATGTCGACATGGATATCATTTAGCAGTTAATTTTGCATGCTGATCACGAATCCGGTGTCAGATTTGCTCTAGCTTGACGTTTTATGCGCGTTTTGGGTCACTTCCGGTGTCGGATCGCAACAGGAAGTACATATTTAAATTCGTCTCGACGAGACCTTTCGTTCCATATATACATTGTGTGGTCTAAAACTTAAAGTAAATTTTAACTTCCGGTCATCTCAAAACCGGAAGTGAATTTTTGTACCAAAAGTATATCTTGACAATCTCATACGTAATACTAATAATATTCCGAAAAAATATTTTAATTATCTAATATAGTTTTTGAGTAAAGTGGTGGACAAGAAAAGGGCTTAGCGTTTTAGTATATAAGATTTAACAATGTTCTAAAAGCATTTTAATTCAATGTATTTAATATTCTAATAATTTTTTATTAACTGTAAATTTAACGAGCAATAAATTATAATTATCAAGACCATGATCACGAATGAATACGTATAGTTTTTACATTTTAATTTTTACACGTTACACATCATCTACCACTTCCTGAATAAGTACCTATCAATATACCTAATACGGCATAAAATCAAAAAGTCGGATCTCTATACTTTACCTGTACGATGAAGAAATATGAGTAGATGATGATGAAGAGTGGAAAGAAATAAACGAAAACTCCGTAAACGTAGAGATAGCTCTTGCTTAGCGGATCTTGGTTCAAGTAATCGGTACCGCAGGCAGTCATGTTGCCCTCAGGGACGTATCTGCAAAGAAAAAGGAAAAATTTCTTGTAAAATAGCCATTCCCACACTTTATCGACGCTATTTATTATTATTGATAGCTGCACCTACAAAAATTGTAAGTGGTACATTATAGTCGATAATAGTCAAATTAAGTTCACAGTGTTGTATTAAAAAAATAGACAGTAAAATTATGTATTGGTGGGATTAAAACAACTGAGACTTATTAAGGATAAAATAACATAAACTGTTACATAATAAAATGAAAAAATAGAAAAATATTAAACTAAATTTTGAACCAGGAGTAAACATTGAATAAAAGCTTTTTTTAAGTATCGGAGGATTTTTTATTTTTAAAGATATATTCAAATTGCATTCACTTTACCGTGAATTATCTAGTGGACGTTGGTTCAAGCGCTAACCAGAAAACAAAAAGGCTGGCCAGTTGTTTAAAATTCTAAATGAATCTGCTACTTAGACTGGAATACGTTGATATATAGGATTGAACTATGGATAAGCAGTACAGCAAGAGATGAGCGCTTGAGGGTGGGATATACTTCTCCACGGATCCCTACCGGAAGAACGACTATGCTTTTTGTCTTTTATCTTATTATAATAATAATGTTTCCTTATGCAATTCATCGTCTTCTCTTCGTCGACAAAAAAAGGCGAATCTCCTAGGAGCACTAAGAGGTAAATTTAGGAATACTCACCACTGGACTTTTCTTCAGACCTACAAAACTTACATTAGATCTATTCTCGAGTACATAGCGCTCATCTTTGCATCGCTAAACAAACAAAGGAATTCTCCAATTAACCATAATCCCAACAATACAGATTCGGATGCAGTGTCTCTGCAAACGATACATCCTGAGAACCATCGAAGGTTCTAACATCGGAACAAAAGGGTTCTTAAGACGGCTTGCTCCCTCCAAACGCAAGTACTCCAAAAAAAAATTGATGGTAAGACAGTATGAGACAGAGCTAGAAGTACAGATATACGACGTAGATGCAAGGTGGAGAACATCAAGGACTGGGTGTAGAATGCATGACAACAAATAGAGTAAAAAAACAAGCAGAGTTATGTCTACATAAAAAAAATAAGTACTGCATACCTAAAAAAGCTAAATCAAGAACCATTTTCAATGACTTGTGTACCTGGTGTAAACTTGAGGACCTTTCTCTGAGCAGTGCAAGTAATGACAAACCGACATATTCTCATAGTTTACTTCTACGTAACACCTTCACACCATTACTCTATAAAACGTCCACTCGCGCCTCAAACCTTTGATTCCCGTAATAAAAAGGGAACAGGCATGAAGATGTGAAAGCCTAAACAAATCATCATAGCTCATTCGATCGACCATCCAGTCTTCCGTAATTTCATTTTCAGCCGTTTATAATATCCTATAATGTTTGATAACCTCTTCTATTCATGTTCTTCTTCATCTTCATCTTCTTCTTAAATGTTCAGGGAGTGCTAATAATCCCTAAGAGGAGCATAAGAAAAAGCAAAAACAAAATTAAAGCAAACAATGAAGACAAGATAGCGGCTTGGAACATCAAGAGCCTGTGTGAAGCTGGACAGCTAGCAAATGTGAGCGAAGAAATGAACAGACTAAATATAGACATTCTATGTTTGAGTGGGGTACGATGGCCTAAATCAGAAACAACAAATATTATGAACAAAATATTTTACTACTCAGGAAACAATGATACCAATCATTTCAATGGAGTCGGAACAAAAATAAACGATGAATTAAGTCATTAAGTTTCAAATTTTACACCACTTTCAGACAGAGCAATGCAGAACAGATAAACCAGAAACCATACTATAGGAATGGAATAAAAAAGAAGATATTAACATCGTCTTAGGTGACTTCAATGCTAAAATATAAAGAAGCAAGCTCCAAAATCTCCAGGAAGTGATGGTATACCCGCAGCACTTATTAAATGTAGAGGTGCTACTCTGACTAAACATATATATATAAAATCATACTGAGAGCCTGGAATGAGGAACAAATCCCGGAAGAGTGGTGTATTGGGATTGTTTGCCCGCTACACAAAAAGGGTAATCAATTGGAATGTAGAAACTATAGCGGAATAACCCTCCTTAATACAGCATACAAAATATTTTCGAGTATTTTATATAGTCGCTTGAGTGCATATTTAGAGGAGCTTCTTGGCGAATATCAAAGTGGTAAAAAATTATTGGAGAACAAATTTCTAATATAAGGTATGCAGATTACACTGTCTTACTAACTGACACAGATGCAAACTTTTAGAAAGTAGTAGACCCACTTAATGATGCTTGTAAAGAGTTTGGAATGAAGATTAAGGAGAAAAATGCAAGACAATGGTAATCCAAAAGAGACAGAATATCCCTTAACCTAAGTATAATAATAAATTGGAAGATATTAGAACAGGCAAACCAATATAAATACCTTGGCTTCTATATTAGCAACAAGCTTCACGCAAAATAAGAAATTAAAGCGAGAATTGATTAAACTATTATAAAGATAGTTTATTTAAGTCTTCTCTGTGATACACACATCGATATCAAACTAAGGTTAAAACTTGTGAAATGTTTGTCTGATCGGTTATCTATCGAGTCAGTCAAAACGTGGACCCTAAAGATAAAGATTCTGCAAAAGTTAAAGAAATTCGAAACTTGAGTGTACCGGAGAATTAAAAAAATTCCTTGGGCTACACGAAAAACAAATGAAGAAATTCTAAATAGAATAAATATAGAATCATAACTATTGAGAACATAACTATAATAAGAAAAGGCTCATGGGACGTCTCATGAAGAATAAGTTGCCATATTCTTTAGTATTGTTGTTTATTCAATTTTCAATTTTATTATTGGGATTCAGTTGTTCGTGATGTTAATTAATTTCTTCTCTTTAAATATTTTTATTCATTGCCAGGTTTTGCAAATTCAATTGTTCGTTATTTTTTATCCTCCGTCTTTTTATAGACAGGATAGACATTAACTTATATTCATTAAGGTTATAATTATTATTATTTCATGAACTTCGAAATACTTGGCCTGAATGGCCGATTTTTATTTAGATTAGGAATATTTCTCTACATCATTTTTAAGTTTCTAAGATTAGTTAATTTATATAAGAATAAAAGAATAAGCCAACATATAGCCACAAGATCTTACCTGTTCCAGCCGAATAGTGGTGCAATGGTCCAACCAACGGACATAGCCCATATCAACAAGATTCTCAACATAGCAGTCTTTTTCGTAAGAGGTTGAGCACTCAGTCCTTTAACAATAACATTGTATCGGTCCAGGGCGATGAATACCATCGTCCAGATTGAAGCACAGCCGAAGAGTGAGCCAAACATACCGTATAACTCACAAAAGAATGGACCTACAAAAAATTACATTTATTACATTTTAACAAATATTTCTTTTAATTTTTCTCTGTATACTACCCTAAATATATTCTTCATAAGTTTCTTCTTGGGTCATATCAATATTAATTCCTTCCACAGATGGGTTGTCTAGTTGTCTTCCACCATAATATTATTTCTTTCATTCTCTGCTACTTCTAGCGAGTTTTGGTTTTTTGTAAGATAATAGTTTTTTGATAATCGTTTCGACCTGGAATGCACCCTAATAATCTTAACTACTGTTTCATTTGGGTGCATATTCGTACTGCACTTAGACTTCCTCTAATAAATTAAATCTGAATTTTATCCAATTTAGTCTCTTCACTCATCCATCTACTCCTCTACCACATCCTTTTTCCTTCTTTTTTTACTGCTTATTTTTTACAAAATATAAGTACCAGTTGTTTTTAATTTTATTCTATCCAAGATATCTAACACTTGTTCTTTTCACGGTCAAAAATTATGATCATATTTGTAGTTGTGTATTTTTAGATATTTAATCTTTGCCCTAAGCTTTACAAAACTGTATAAATTATTAAGTTTTGTCCTTGTGAGTCTTCTATTTAGTTCAGTATTGTCAAGAAGCTGGATTGCCTCCACATTCACATGACTATGCAGCCCCTGCTGCTGTTCTCTTGATTACTTCGGTCACAGTTTCCATACACAGGTCCTGGTGGAGGTTGCTGTTACGGATATACCAAGGAGCATCAACAATGTTCCTCATTACTTTGTTTTGAAATCTCTGGATAATATGTAGATTACTAGCTTTGGTACAGCCCCAGAGTTGGCACCCATATATCCATACTGGCCTCAGTACTTGCTTGTAAAAGAGTAATTTATTATGAATGGATAATGTTAATTTTTTTTCCAATCAGCCAATACAATTTCTTATATCTAATATCAAGCTCCCCTCTTTTCTTTTTGACATGGACTTTTCAGCGCAGCCTCGCGTCTAGGATGATTCCCAAGTATTTTGCTGATGTTGCATAAGGAACTTGGGTATTTATTGAAACTGGATAATTTTCTATTTTTTTATTTGTAAAGTTAATGTGTGCAGATTTAGTCTCATTTAATTTTATTCGGTTTTTTCTGGTCCAGGTATTTATTGTATTTAATGATAGTAGCAACTTCAGTCGCTTCTTTACTAGTGTCTCCTATCGCTAGTATGACTGTATCACCCGCGAAGGTGGCAATAGTGTTTTGTTCTAGCGCTGGAATGTCACACGTATACAATAGGTAAAAGACCGGATCTAATACAATCCCTTGTGGTACCCTATCTTTGATCTCCCTTAAATCGGTATACACTTCTTCTTGTTTTACTTTGAAATATATTCGCAATATGTATGATTCTCTGAATACTGTTTAGGCATAAATGTTCTTAGTTTATAGTTTAAACTTTATGAAACGCCTATACTATATCCAAGAAGATTGTATTGTATATTTTTGAAACCAAATTGATGATTTGGTATAAGATTGTTTCTTTCTATTATTGGTTTGAACCTTTTCAATAGAAGTTTTTCAAATAGTTTTGACATCACCAGAAAGAGTGATATTGATCGATAGGATGTCACTTCATTAGGAAGTTTACCTAGTTTGGCCATCATAATGACTTCGGCTACTTTTCAGAGTCTGGGAACATATTTCAATCTAAAAGCAGCATTTATTAGGTGTGTCAGCTTAACTATGGCTTTTCTTGGTAGATTTTTTAATAGTTGTCCTGTTATAAGATATCCTGGAGCTTTCTCAGGATTTATATTTTTTTATGTCTTTTGATACTTCTCTAAATTATGTCAACGTTATTCTCTATTCGGTTTCGAATGGTTCTTCCCATCTCAGTTCTTCACCATCATTGTCGTTGAATTTTAAACGTGCCTTCTAAATGATTTGCACATCGTTTTGCTTTCTGTTCGTTACTTTGTAGCTGTTTTGCAACTTAATAGAAGGAGAATGAATCATTGGTCTCTTCATTCTTTTTGTTGCCTTTTGTAACGAACAATCTGTGTTCTGGTCAACTGTTAAATTACTTAAAAAGGAATCAATTGTTGAATTTTTTATATTATGTATCTCCCTTTTTAGTTTTTGTGTAGCATTATTTAAACTATGTAGTTTTGTCTCGTCTGAGCTCTATATTGCTGCCATTTACGTCTTAACTTTCTTTTTTCTATTAGGAGTTCCAGGATTTCTTTTTGAAAGTTGTTCCTTTTTGTTCTAGAAGTGATTGTGGAAGTATTTTTCCAAGCTCTCTGTTGGATATTTTTATAAAAACTAATTCGTCATCAAATTGCCTTGTGTTTCTCAATGGCACAACAAGATTAATTTTGTGTTCAAGATTTATTTTGAACCTCTCCCAGTCAGTTTTTTATTAGTCAATATTGGATTGAATTGATATTGTTTAAGATGAAGAAACTTTTATGTGGAAACAATATAACAATATTACTTTGAGACTGAAAATTAGAGTAGTAAGATGTTATGTGTTCTCTATTATTTTGTATGGTGTCGAAGGTTGGACATTAGCGGATACACTTCTCAAAACGCTAGATATCTTTAAAATCTGGATATATCGGAGAATCCTACGAGTGAATTGAAGAGATAGAGTTCGTAATGAGATTGTTTTATAGCGGATAAGAAAGTTACGGAAGTGCTCAGAGTAGTTAAGAATCGCAAACTGAAATAATTTGGCCACGTTATGCATCACCCAGAGAGATATAATATACTTCATTTAATAATACAAGGCAAGATAGACGGAAGAAAAGGGCCAGATCGAAAAATAACGTTATGGCTTAGGCTTAGAAACCTGAGAGAATGGTTTAACAGATCATCTGCATTACTTTTTCGAGATGCCGTGAACAGAATTAGTATAGCCAAGGTAATAGCCAATAGCCGATAATAGAGTATTGCAAAGAAAGTAGAAGAAGAGCTGTTGTTCAATAACATTTGGCTCCATGTCACGTGTCTAAGGTTATGGTGATTTTAAAGACAAAAACATACCAAGCCTAAGTCACCAGAAAAATTTACCGAATCTTCATCCGATGGAAGATGTTTAAGATATAGTAAAATTTATAGGTGCTTTGTAAAATAGAATGCTATATTTTCTATATATTATGCAGTTGTTTTTCTCGTTATTACATTTGTTTTTTAAATTCCAAAGTTTGTTTTATGTTAATAATTTGAAACACATATAAACAGAGATTATGAGCGGATAAGAGTAATAGACAGTTAGGCTTTCGTAATGGTTTCGGAATAGTGGAAGCTCTGTATAGTTTCATAACTCTTGCCCAAAAATGTCGAGACCAATAAAAATATCTTTTCGTTGCGTTTATAGACTATGAGAAAGCTTTCGACAAAGTTAAACATAACATTCTCATCGAATGTCTAAAGAGAAAAATAGCGCGGATGCGCAACAGATAAGTAGAGGAGTGAGACAGAGCTGTATACTTTCACCATTACTATTTAATATATTCCGTAGAGTTATTTACGCAAGCACTTGTACACTGTACAGAAGGGATAAAGATAAATGGTGAAAATATAACTAACATTTGTTATGCTAACGATACAGTCATTATCGATGAAAGTGAGACAGACCTGCAGACGTTACTAAATACAATTTGTGATACTGGGCAACAGTTTGGTTTAGCAATAAACATAAAAGAAAACAAAAACCATGGTTATCAGTAAGAGGGACAAAGTTATTACAAGGATCCAAATAAAAAATGAAGATATTGGGCAAGTGGACAAAATGAAATATTTAGGAATCTGGATTACGGAAAATCTGAAATTCGCTCAAGAATAGAGCAATCAAGAGCAACCTTTTTTAAAGATGAGGAAATTTCTGACTAACCAAAGACTCATTCTGCAAATACGATATCGGATGGTAAAATATTATATCCACTCTATTCTTCTTTATGGTGTCGAAGTCTGGACTGTAAATGTTGACTTAATGAGAAAACTGGAAACTTTTGAGATGAGGCTTTTTGGGAGAATTTTGAAGGTAGTATGGACCGCTCATATTACGAACGAAACGGTTTTGCACAGAATGGGAAGAGACAGAGAACTTTTGACCACTATTAAAAGACAGCATATGTAGCACATACTTAGAAATCATAACTACGAGTTGTTGCAGCTGATTCTCTCTCTCTCTCTTCAATCCTGACCCCCCAGGGGGAGTGTAGTGGTCGACGTGATGTCGTGTATTGTCCGTCTCCAGAGATCTCTGTCTCTGGTCATTTCTTTTAATTCATGCATAGGTCTTTGGCATATTCCTGTAATTTGATCTATCCATCTTGTTGGGGATCTTCCTCGTGATCTTCGGCCTTCTACCTTTCCTTGTATTATGAGTCTTTCCATGTTTTCTGTGTTTGCTCTCATAACATGCCCAAAATATTTTAATTGTTGGAGATGGACTTTACTAGAGAGTCGTTGGCTAACTTTTAGCTCTCCTAAAATTGAATTATTTGTTCTACGATCGGTCCAAGAAATTCGTAACATTCGTCTCCAACAGAACATTTCAGTGACGTCTATCTTTCTTCTCTCCGATTGTCTCAGAGTCCAAGATTCACATCCGTAGGTCAGTATTGGGAATATTAAGCAGTTGATCAACCTCATCTTTATCGGTGGAGACGGCACTAGAAGAAGAAGATAAACAAAGATGAGCCTTTGGAAAATAAAACAAAAATGCCCAAAAAATAGTATATTAAAGTATAACTGGATATTGAGGTCTTTAAAACACACGCGATTTTTCGAGCACGACGGAGCAGCCGGAGTACTTTACGCTATTTTTTTATCGGTACACTTTGAAATCATGTATTATTACTACAAAAAATTTAAATAAGAGCTAATAATGGAAATGGTTGAATTTGTGATGTACATTAGTATACCTTTATATACATGGAAATAAGAAAAACAAAAATTAATTTGCAATCTGTCACATCAGATTAATTGTTATTACTGGTTGTATATTACTTAAAAGAAGAATGACAAAAATGAATAATGAGAACAATATTGGGAGTGCCATTAATGAAAGTACAACCCCATTGACTTCCCAGAATGTCGGTAGTATTAATTTGAACAGCAGTTCCTCTGATTTAAAAACGGAATTATAAATATTTCAAACAATACCAACTGTACTTTTCACATTATTTTAAAATTAAGATTTCCAAATATTTAAATAAAGCTTTTGAAATATTTGTTGTAATATTTTATTCATATTTTATTTATTTGACGTTACAAGTTATGTACCTACTCCTGTTAGGTCAGACAGATATTTAAAACTGTTTTGGAAGTTGAATTTAAACACTATGGCGTATTTTAAATAAGCAAAATGGGGTACCAATAAAAAAAATATCTTACCATCTGTTATTTACAGATTTGAAATAAATATTCAAGAAACAACTTTTTTAGATTAGGATTGTCCCATATTTTGTTTGTTGTATTTTAAGTGTGAACGACTAGTAATATTTAACTTACCTAAAACCCATGTTTCATTATAACAGTTAATAACCATAGGAGGAGCCATAGTAGTCATCATTAGGAAATCAGAAAATGCTAAATTAACAACTAACAAATTGGAGGGAGTTCGTAACGCTTTTGTACCCATAAAGATGTAAATTACCATTCCTGAAAAAACACAAACAATTCCGTATTAATTTAGACAATAGAAAGTAGGTAAATCCTTAACATTATTGTTACTTTTACCTTTTTCTTATACGATATTAAGTTACAAGAGATGCCTCCAAAAAAACTGAAATCACATAACACATAAACAAACCTAAGAAAGTTCTTCTTCTTCTTCTTGTGCCGTCTTCTAACGAAGGTTGGCGATCACTTCTTTAAATGCTTCAGGATCTTTTGCAACGTGAAATATCTGTTCAACACTGAGGTTAGTCCAATCTCTGATATTCCTCAGCCAAGATTTCTTCTTTCTTCCAAAGCCTTTACTTCCCTCTACTCTACCTTGCATGATGACTTGTAGCAGAGAGTATTTATCATTTCGGAGTATGTGGCCCAGATACGATGTTTTTCTTATTTTAATTGTGTTCATAAGTTTCTGCCATGTCCAACTCGTCTTAACACTTACTCATTTGAGACTTTTGCAGTCCAAGGAATCTTCAAAATACGCCTATATCGCCACATTTCGAATGCCTCCAATTTTTTTATAGATTGGGCTTCCAGAGTCCAAGCTTTTACCCCATATAGTAGTTGCGACCAAACATAACATTCGACGAAACTCAATCTGATGGCCATACTCAATTTCTTATTTGTAAACATTGACTTGTATTTTATAAAGCCTTTTTGAGCTATTTCTATTCTGACCTTTATCTCCTGCTCTTGATCTAACTGTGAGTTTATAATTGCTCCGAGGTATTTATATTTGTCGACTCTCTCTAGGGGTTTACCCTCCAATGTCAGTTGTATGTTGTCAACAGGGTTTTTTGAGATCATCATGTATTTGGTTTTATTTATATTCATTGTTAGTCCCATCTTTTTGCTTTCTCTGTTAATGATTTCCAGGAGAGTTTGTAAATCGTCTATATTCTCTGCCATGATTGCGGTATCGTCTGCAAATCTTATGTTATTAATGATGCTCCGTCCAATCCTTACACCTTCAGTTCTTTCCCATAGTGCCTCCTGAAATATTAGTTGGGAGTACACATTAAATAATTATGGCGACAGCACACATCCCTGTCTGACTCGTCTTTGAATTTCCACCTGGTTTGTCTCACTATCTTCCACCCGTACGACAGATTCAGATTCCGTATGTATGAGTTTACCATGTTTTACTCTATCAAAAGCTTTTTGGAAATCTATATAACATATGAATACGTTTTTATTATATTCCCTGCATTTTTGTAATAGTACCGGCATTACGCACAGTGCCTCTCTTGTTCCCATTCCACATCTAAATCCAAACTGTGTATTGTCTAATTGTTCTTCACATTTTTTATATATACGTTGCTGAATAACTTTGAGTAGTAATTTTAAAGTGTGGCTCATAAGGCTAATTAATCGGTACTCATCGCAAGATTTAGGATTAGTTTTCTTGGGTAAGGGTAAAAAGATAGATTTTAACCATTCATCCGGGATTTGACCATCGTGGTATATTTTATTAAATAATTTAGTTAGACACTCTATATTTTCATCATTCAGGATTTTTAATATCTCTACAGGAATTTCATCGGCACCTCGCGCTTTACCACTTTTTGAGATTTTAATTGCCTGTTTAACCTCTGATATCAGAATTTTTAGATTTTCATTAGTTGGTAATGTATCATTTACTTCTTCCCTATTATCTGCGAATAAGTCCTTGATGTATTTCTCCCAAGTTTGTTGTTTTTCTACTGCTGATAATTGGAGATCCCCCTTGGAGTTTCGTATAACTTGTGGTATTCTCTTCCGATTATTTCCTGTAATTTTTTTGTTTCTTATGTAGCCCATGTGTGTCGTGTTTCATACTAAGTTCTTCTATTTCTCTACAATTTTCTACCATCCAGTGTTCTTTAGCTTCCTTGATCTGCGTTTCTACCAGTTTCTTCATTTGCTTGTACTTTTCTTTATTTGTATTTTTATATTTTCGTTTTTCTTCTATGAGGTTTATAATATCTGGTGTCATCCAGTCTTTTTTGGCAATTGGTTCTTTTTTAACCACAAACGTTTTACCACCGTTAAGAACTGCCGATTTAATTTCGTTATAGGATGAAGAAAGTTATAAGATGTAATTACGTACAATGTGGAAAACAAGTTGTGATTATATTGATAGATGTAAAAATAAGGTTATGATCTAAAAGGCAGGTTATAACATAGAGGAGAGTGTTGTACCTTGGGACACTTTTTTTTAATGACCTGTAACTATTTTACTATTTAACGTATTGAGTTGGGATTTAACATAGCAAATTAGCAATATGTTTCATAAGCACCAATGTATTTAAAAGGTTTAAAGAAATATGTTTAAGACATAAATTTAATCATTTTTAATTTGATGTAGAATGGACCGAGGTACAATTTGGTCTTGTACCTTGGACCTCCTAGTATTGTACCTTGGAACAATAATTCAGTTACCAAAATGATGTAAAAAGATAGTTATATCACAACTTAAAATGCATAAAAATGAAATTAGTAAATAGGGTCAACATTTTCGAGGATCATCAATAAACTGCTTCTTTCAGATCTAAATTTTATTCAAACGAAACTCTTGAAATTATTTTTATAAAGAAAAAAAGCAAAATTAAATATATTTGTGGTCATTCAACGTCATATTGTCCAAAACTTATTCCAAATCTTAACATTTGAGCTTGACGAGCTGTTTCACTAATTATATCTTCGAGAAAATTAAAGCTCTTTGAATATACTCCTTCCAATTTTCTTCGTCACTGCTTTCACTGCTAAGGGATAAGTTTTCATTTTCGGATTCTGAACTTGATGATAATTCCTTTTTGGTTTCCTTAGA
Organism: Diabrotica balteata; assembly: GCA_918026665.1. Taxonomy (NCBI): domain Eukaryota; kingdom Metazoa; phylum Arthropoda; class Insecta; order Coleoptera; family Chrysomelidae; genus Diabrotica; species Diabrotica balteata. The sequence continues at coordinate 120,714,615 of OU898278.1, forward strand.
AGTAAAAGTTGTTCTTCTTTTTGATAAACTGTTTTTGTTTATCGTGGTCTTCTTCCACTGACCTTTTTTTCGGGGAGGTGCTTTAGGAAATGGACGTAGCATTTCTGGAGTAACAGCAACAGACGTCGAAGGAGAATTAATTTGGTTTCGGTTATTTAGAATACTTCAACAGTTTTTGGTCTGATTAGCTAAAGCAACACTTGAACAGGCTACAACATCACATCAACCATTTGAAGTTTTAAGAATTAACATCAACGTTCTCGGTACTTTCAGATTGAGCATTAACACCACTGTTGTTGTTTTCTAGTGGACGATCCGAAACATAAGAGGTGAGAAATTCGTGTTCTTGGAATATGTCTTCAAGGGGATAAAGCCCCGATACTTCAAATCCTTTAAAAATATTCGATGTACAAAAAACTTTTAGAAATGCTTTCCCTATTAAATCTGCAATGTCGTAGATACTTATAGACTGCCCTGGGTGCATAAGCATCCATTACTACAATCTGTATTGTAATACGTTTTCAATGACCCAAATACAGTCCTATCGAGCGGCTGAAGCTTGTTGCTTGTGTGAGTATGGAAAGTAACCAATGTTATGCCATTGTTTTGACAAAACTGAATCACTGGTACATTAACGTGACTATCATGGTTTTCAAGAAGTAAATTAACTGGGTCTTCGATAGACGGTTGTACATGGCATTTAAAATGCTCCAGGAACTGCAAAAAAGTGACTCATTAGACCAGCCAGATGAATTGGCACCTCCAACTGTGCCTACAGGAGCTCCTTTCAACATATGGGATTTGAAATGTACTCCAGGAAACACCATCATAGGTGGAATATGAGTACCAGAGGCATGTACTGCCGCAATTACAGTAATATTCTGTTCTCTTTCTCCACTTGTCATCTGTCCATGTCTTTTGGGCCAATTATTTCAGGAGGGACATGGACCAGTTTCATCACAGTTCCAAAATTTGTGTGGCGAAAATTCATTTCGAGACAGAGCTTTCTTGTAATTTGTACAAAATGAGCTGACATTGGCTTTATTAAATGAGGTGGATCTTTGTAGGCTTGTAGGCTCCGGTTTTGAAAGTGATAATTCTACTGCGTAACGCCTTAGAAAATATCTTAGCCATTCTCAGCGTTATTTTGCTCCCATGATGATGGAAACTTTTTATCATTTACAAGAGCGAATTTGTAAGCAATTATATTGAAAGTTATAGTATTAGCAAGAGGACCAAGGTACACGCATACCCAAGGACCCACTTCCAAAAATAGAACAAATACTAATTGAGCCCAAATACTGTTACGAGTAGCTGAAATAATTTTTTGAAAGAAGAAAAAACATATAAAACAGGAAATAGAAGAAAAAGTGGTGCCAATTGATAAAAACACGTTATCGAACACGAGCCATGCATCAAACGAGTAAGAAGGATTATATAACAGAGTGCCTGGCACATAAATTGTTAAAGAAAAATGACAGACAAATAAATTTAGCAGTAACCACAGTTTGGCTCAATATTTCATCTTAGCTTACAAGCGCTGAAGGCCAACGACAAGATTTAGTACAAACGTCTCAAGACCAAGGACCAGAGACAAGTAGGTCTCACCTGATTTAGGAAGAATAACAATAATGGACAATATTTCTATTTTTGACGAAGTGAACAAATAATATATTATTTAATCAACCTAGCGTGACCAATTTGAGATTTACTATTGAAGCAAAATAAGGCAATATTCCGGGTTTTAATGAAGGGAAAAATAAACTATTTAATGGACGAAAAACATTGTATGCTTTTTTATCACTACAGTCTACGATTTTTCCTAATTTTTTTATATCTACTAAAAATATTTCCTATTCTTGTAATGTAGTCAGTATTATTATATTTTTTACTATGAATCATACTTTACCATTTCCTGTAATGGAGACGAAGCCCAAAACACCGATCATGAACCCCAAAATGCCGTGCCATAATGGGTTCATAGGTGGGAATTGGTACCAATAGGCATCTACCATATGTAACATATCTGGCAATACCTAAAAGAAGAGCACCTAGGTCATTTTTAAAGTAACCAAATAAAATGTAAAGTTTTTTCTTAAAAATGAACTTACACGAGTAAACCAACAGTTAAAAGCTACCTCGAATATTATGTAATATTCTATAAATATTTACCTAAATTTTCAAACTTATTTTGCCCTTACCATGTCCATTACTGAAAACAGATATAAAGTTGGCAATATAATGTCTATCATATCCATTCATTCTAGATTTCAGAAATCATCATCATCATCTTTGGCTCGACAATCCTCTGTGGATCTTGACCTGCTCTAAGATTCGTCGCCATTCTGTTCGGTTTTTGGCAACATGTTGCCATCTTCTGATTTTTAATATTCGTAAGTCGGTTTCTACTCCATCTAACCACCTAATTCGCGGTCGGCCTTTGCTTCTTTTTCCTACAGGTGTTCCTGTGGTTAGCTTTTTAGCAATGGTATTTTCTGGCATTCGTATTATGTGTCTAGCCCATCTAAGTCGCTGTGTTTTAATGAACGTTATGACATCTGGCTCATCAAAGAGCTGATACAATTCAAAATTATATCTTCTGTGCCACTGCCCTTGGTCGTTTACAGCTCCAAATATTTTGCGGAGTATTTTACGCTCAAATATTTCCAAAAGTCTTTCATCTTTCTGCGTTAGAGTCTATGTTTCTGCTCCATATGTGAGGACCGGCCTCAGCAATGTTTTGTATATAATAATTTTAGTTTTTCTTTGAATGGTTCTTGAGTGGAAATGCTTTTGGAGTCCATAGTATGCCCTATTTGTAAGATTTATTCGTCTTTTGATTTCTTTGCTTGTTTTATTGGTAGCAGTCAATAGCGACCCAAGGTATGTGAAGTTGTCAACACGTCCAAAGGTATGACTTTCAAAGACTGTTTCTCGTTCCTCATTTGCTATCGGATCTTTTGTAACCAACATGTACTTGGTTTTGTCTTCGTTGATGACTAGACCGACCTGTTTCGCCGCTGTTTCCAGTTCTAGGAGATATTGCTCAACATCTCGCTTGCTACGCCCTACTATGTCAATGTCATCAGCATATGCTAAGACTTGTATCGATCTATTGTAAATAGTACCGTTATCCCCAATTCGTGTATCTCGGACTGCCTTTTCTAAGGCAATATTAAATAGGAGGCAAGCCAGAGCATCTCCTTGTCTGAGTCCATCCTTTATCTCAAAGGATCTAGAACTCTCTCCCTGTATTCTAACAGTGGCTTCTAAGTTAGACATTGTCATTCTCGTTAGTCGGATAAGTTTCTCTGATATACCAAACTCATGCATTGATTGGTATAGCACTGTTCTCTTGACACTGTCGTATGCGGCCTTGAAGTCGACGAATAGGTGATGGGTTTCAATATTGAATTCTGTTTTCTCGAGAATCTGTCTTATTGAATGAATCTGGTCAATTGTTGATTTTTCTGGAGAGAATCCAACTTGATATTTACCAATTATGCCCACTGTGTAAACTTGCAATCTTTCGTAGAGAATATTTGCTAGTATTTTGTAAGCAGTTGTTAACAGGGTTATACCTCTATAGTTGTCACACTGGAGCTGGTCACCTATTTTTATGTAACGGGATTTCAGAAATATTTAGGTTAATAATCTAGTCTTAAATATTTCAACTATTTACAATATATTCTCTTAAACAATAACAAAAGTATCAGAGTTTTCTACTCTTACTAGTCGGTTATGATTATGATTTGCTAAATATTAAAGTTCTTTTAACTATTCTATTAGTTTTAATTGTGTAAGATTTATATTTGATAAGATAAACACCAACTGCCTACATCGCTTTGAAATAAAATCCGAAATAAAATAATAAATGTTTAAATTTCCACAACTATTCAATATTCCAGCACTCGGCCTTCTGCCGTTTTTGGTCCCGTCTGTGTATCAGCTACAACCCTACAGTTAGCAATCATTTTTGTTTTATAGTTTTGTAGTCATAGTATTAAATTTTCCTTTTTTTCGTCTTTTGCTATCCTCAACAATTTTAATTCACCTTCACCCAACGTATCGTTTTTGGGGACATCTCATTAATTCAGTTCTTCCTTGCAGTTCTATTGTGTTACTAATACCTGTAATTTTTTGTAAATGTCTGTTTGTGATCCTTGCGTTAGAAGAGATATAATTCATTTGATCTTAGATTCTTGCTTTATATACTGACGATATTTTGTATTCTTTGATAGACAGTTTTCAAGTGTTATCCATTTGTTTTAATAATGCTTTTCAAAGTGCTTTCCAATGCCTTTCAATGTTGCCCGAGCCAACCACTCACAGGTTGTCATCTTCACTTTACTACTATATAAATTTATCGTCATGAATGTCTGCATCATTGGTTACCTTGTTTGATTGATGGTAGTTTTGTTCTTCTTCTTCTTCTACGGCACTACAGCCCAAATTGAGCCGTGGCCTCTTTTAGTTTTTACCTCCACCGTTGCTTGTCTGTGGCTGATCTTCTCCAAACAAGGACTTCTAAAAGGGCTTGTGCGTCGCTGTTTACTGTGTCTTCTCAGCGCATTCTTGGCTTTCCAACCGGTCTCTTTCCCTGCATTCTAGCATTCCGTGCGCTTTTTGTAGTCTATCCTCTCCCATTCTTATCACATGTCCGGCCCATTGCAATCTTTGTATTTTAATGAAGTCTGACAGTGGTGCTTCCTTATAAAGTTGATAAAACTAAATTTTGTATCGACTTCTGAAGATTCTGTTTTCCCTCACAGGTCCTAGTATTCTCCTCAGTACTTTCCTTTCGAATGTGTCGAGTTTCCTTTTGGATGTTTCTTTCAGGAGCCATGCTTCACTGCCATAGCATGCTATTGGTCGAATTAGGGTTTTATAGAGTCTCATATACGTATTTCGGCATATATTTCTACTTCCAGGTATGTAAACTTTCCAACCGTTTTAATGTCATCATGTATAATGTTTTATAGGACTATATTTCTTCTCGTCCGTATCATTATTTTTGTTTTTTCTGTGTTAATTTCCAGTCATAGCCTTTTTGTTTGCGTTTTTAACTTTGCGTAAGTTTCCTGTGCTCCGTTGATGTTCTTTGATCTCATAAGATTATTTATACGTTTAAGGTATTGTATTAAAAAAACAAATATTACTAGATAGTCAAATGTGTTTACCTTGTCCACAACGGTGATATTACCGCCGAAGCCGGCTGCCCGCTGGGCGGCCCACCCGGCATAGCTCGGTTCACCAATTACGGACATTATTATGGCACTGAAACAAACAAAATTTAACAATAATGCGATTCACTACTGTTTTTAAGCTAAATAAATTTTAGGAGTAACGTTTTTTTGGTTTATTACCTACGTTTAGACAATATTTGAAAAAGATTATAAGAAAATAAATAAATTCAGTGGTAAAATTTGTGAGGTAATATAACTAATTTTATATACTAATACTAAAAACTATTTATATTCTGCTTCCCCAGTGTAGTTTTGCATATAATTTTTTACGTATTTTGTTGAGTTTGGATCAATTTTTTTTTAATATTTTAAGGTAATCAGTCCTTTTTGTTAATACCCTTTTGATCCTATGTTATACCTAATGGCTCTCGCATTTCTATTCATTTTTTAATTAGGCAACGAACTGTCGTTCTCCTCCGCCTCAGATCATTATACTTTAACGAATACCCAAATACATACTTTCCGTTCTTTTTTTTAGTGCTCTTTTTGGAAAAGTTTAATTATACCAAAATTTGATTAGATTGGTTAGATTAAGTTTTAAGTTTCATTGCATCAAGTTAAGCTTATACCAGCATAAGTTTGTGGTAGATATTCATATTTAAATATGTGAAATGCAATTTGGATTCCGTAATTCCATGGGTACCCGTGAAGCACTTTTTACCCTACAAGTCCTACTTCAGAGATGCCGCGATGTCAGTTGTGATGTCTATATTTGTTTTATTGACTACGCCAAGGCATTTTACCGTTGTCACCACCAGAAGATGGTCGCCGCATTACAAAGAGTAGGACATTCGGATCTTCATGAATTTACACTGGAACCAGAGTGCTCAAGTCAAGGTCGAAGACCAGCTGACCGACCAAGTGAAGGCTGAAGGCAAGGCTGTGGGCTCTCGCCGACTCTTTTCAATAGATACTCTGAGGAAATTTTTACTGAAGCCCTCACAAACCTAGAGGTGGGAATCCGAGTGAACGGTGAATACATCAATAATAGAATCGCTTATTTATGAAAGGCCTCTTGTCACAAAATGTAAATTTTGGAAAACAAGAAAAAACTGTTTAGTTTTATAAAAAACGATTTTATGCTTTTCTGATTTTTCGAAACATTTTAAGAACCTTAAAACTCAAAAATAAATCATGTTAGTTACACTTTTTAAAATCAATATTATATTTTTTTTATTATTAAAAATATCTGACAAAAGGCCTTTCATAAACAAAAGTGTTGTTTTACGGGAAAAGTTTTGATTGGTGGATGAATTTACACCGTGTTTATTTATAATTAATGTTATTAACTTTATTAAAACAGTTCTAAGACAATACAATTAGCTACAATTAATTGCCATTTTATACGTTTTGGCTCATTTTTTCGTTGCAACTCTAGACCATTGGGCAAGCTGCAAAAGTTTCTTCAGGTCATTAATTTTTTCTTAATGAATTAGTACCTTTAATTCATGAGTTTTTCTTGCTAATGAGGAAGGGGAGGATGGCTCAGCAATAGACAGTGGATTAGATAATAATTTGAAAGTTTTGTTAATAAATCCACCTATGAAATCAGATACAACAACCACTCCTTTTTTAAATCTTTCGCAAGTAAATTCATGGTAGGAAGAAATAGTAAACATTTCCTTTTTTTGTTTTTCTCAATTTTACTTTCTTCTAAAACAGTATTTTTTTGTATAATTTGGGCCACTAACTTTGAAAGTCCAAAACATTGTTCCACTAAATCCACAGTAAATTTTCTCTGTTTTGTAGATGAAAGTACTATTTCTGTTTTATCTTTCTAAGTGTACAATTCATCATGTTTCCTTAGATTTCATTTTACAAGGCCGAAGACCCTGTCATATGGTAAATACGAGTGACCCCTTATTGAAAGTCTATAGACAACTTTTTTGAATCTTCCACTATCTGTAAGTTACATTAAAAACCTAATCATTGTATGATTTTTATTTTGTCCTGTACAGTTGTCATTGATAAGTACAATTCATCTACATTAGCTGGAACATTCTCATCAATATACTTCTTCAAGAAAGAGTAAACTTCATACTTCCCTTTCCAGCAACTCCCTGGTGGTATAAATAAAATGTAGCAGTGTAATTATTACTGTAGTGAATGCCAAACGGATAGACGGACAGTTGTCTAAGGTAGTATATTTCCTGCACTGGAATTGTGAGAAGCGATATGTTTGCCATACAATCAAACATCGATTCTTTCGTCTGTCGAAGGGATGAATAAAACTGTTTGCTACGCTTCTTATGCACAAGTAATTGCGCAACTGCAACTCGTTTTGATGTTTCATTTAACTGAGGATTTTTTTATTGTAATATTGAGCAGTTCACATTCACAAGTGTCAATTTGAAGACTTCCAAATCTATAATTGAAATGTTCTTTGAAAAGTTTGTAGTAAAAACTATACTTCACGTTTAAGTCGTTATATTTCTCTTGGAACAAATTGAACATCTTTTTTATGTCCAGCTTAGCATCTAGAGATTCTATTTCATTAGAAGAATAGTGACTTGTTTTCAGTCTGAATGTGTTCTTTTACAAGATCCGTATTATCAAGTGGAAGGGTCCTCCGATTATTCTGTTGGCCTCTTAAATCTCTAGGAGATTTACCTTTTACAAAAAGATCTTGCAGTCTTGTTACTCTTTTTTTACCAATACCGTGCAGACTTAAAAAAGCCTTTTTGCAGATGTTGATCCTTTTTGGCATAGAACAAAAATGTTTGGGCTTAAAAAAAACATCTTCAGCTTCATCTTCGGAAGTGTTTTGTTTTAATCTTGACCTTCTCTTCCGTACGGGCCCTACTTCTATTAAGGACTGGTAAAAAATGTGTTGCTCATTTTTGTTTGCAAAGTTTGTCCCTCTGCATAAAATTTCAACTTCGTCCTATTCACATAACTCTCGAAACATCTCAATCTGCATCTGCAACATTTGAAAAAGGTAACTATTGTGGAACTAAGCAAGGTTTTAAAACTGGCTTCTAATTATCATCTTATTTCCTATCTAAAATAGTACGTTATAAGATAAAACGTAACTTACGAGCATGGTAATACTGTTTTGCGTGGTTCAACATTTCCTCTATAATTTAGATATTCTTTACCACGACATCTAGCTTTCTTAATTCGAATAAATTTATATTCTTCATGTTAACGAACACCCCTCTTTCGCTTCTTGCTATGTGCTTCAATTTCAACGAGATTTTCACTCTCTGACATTATTTCAAAACATAAGTTAAATCACTTTAACAATAACTGAAGAGAAATATTTTACTTTATTATTTAACGGTTGATTATAAAATAAAACAACAAGAGGTTAATTATTAATCTCCAAACACTGAATATCTGTCAACAACCAGCCGACAGCGCAATGTTGCCAACAGTGCTTTTATTTATGAAATGCCCCTTGTCACTGACACGAGGCTTTTCATAAATAAACAATAATTTTAAACTTATATATCTGATAAAGGAATAACAAGACATGAGGCTTTTCATAAGCAAACGATGTGTGAACATATGGGTTATCATTTTCTAAGTTAAACGAAAATTTGAAAAAAAGTGACATGAGGCCTTTCATAAATAACCGATTCTAGCCGTTACGCCGATGCCACTGTGTTACTAGCAACCAGCCTAAAAAATCTACAAACCTTACTAGACCGTGTGAGAATTGTGAGCGTAACAATCGGACTAGACCTTAATATTAAGAAAACTAAATTCATGGATGTCAGCCGTGCATATTTAGATCCCGAGGCACTAATGGCAGATAGCGAAGAGATCCAGAGAGTCGACAGATTCACTTAGATGCGGATAGTGAGGTGCTACATTCTTCCAGTATTACTATATGGAGTTGAAGACTGGACACTGACGCAAGCCGAAGCGAAAAGAGGATTGAAGCCTTCGAAAAGTGGATCTAAAGGAGGATATCTACTAAAAATATCGGATATGGACCATGTCACCAACGTTGAGGTCTTACAGCGCATGACAAAAGAAAAAGATTTGCTTAATTTAGTGAAACAACGTAAGATTGAGTACCTCGGCCACGTGATGCGGAACGAAGAAAAATTTCGAATTCTTCAACTCGTTATGCAGGGTAAAGTATTTGGCAGGAGAGGACAGGGACGCCGTCGTATCTCGTGATTTAAAAACCTCCGACAATGATGTGGGATGACTTCCGTGGAGCTGTTTCGCAGAGCAATCAACAAAACCATGATAGCCTTGATGGTCGCCAACATCCGGACCGGATAAGGCACTGAAGAAGAAGAAAAAATATGCGAAAATATGGGCAAGTATTAAATAATTATAATAATTATTGATTGAATCATATACTTCGAAAAATTTTATTCATAACAAATTATTTATAATTTTCTTCAATTTGAAGTATGTTTTTAAAATATTTTCAAATCAGTATTAAAAAATGTTGTTTATTTCAAATAAAATGTCAATCTCAAATTGTTTAACACTAGAACTATATCGTTGGTAGAGCGAAAATAAATTAGCTTCTGTTCATCCGTTGTTATGTTTGCATTCATCATCATTGGTGCGACGAAGGCCAGAAATGAGCCTTGACGTTTCTACGCTGATTCATTCATTCGGTCCTATTCTTTGTAGCTTGATGCCAGTTGACAAGACCGATCTTTCTGGAATCCTCATCTACACCATCTTCTTCGTGTAGTTCCTTTTGATTTGGCCAATAAAATATGTCGTGCGGGATAGCTTTCATTTGCTCTAATTAGATGTCTTGCCCAACGTAGGCAACTACTTTTTATTACAGTAACTATGTCTCTGATTTCGACTTATTCTTTATACTTATTGTATTGTTCAAAGTTGATGATGATAAGTTCTATTTTCCTTTTGAGTTTTTTCCTCAGGACTTACCTCCCGAATATTAATAGCCTATTTTCATATGTGTTAGACAGAACCCATGTCTCACAATCATACATTACAACTGTGGCTTTTACAGTGTTTGATTAATCCGTTCTTTTTCTTCTTCCTTCGTGTATTTTTCGTAAAGCCTATTTTTTCGTCAATATTAGCCTCTTAAATTGTTTAAATTATTGCACTATCTTTTTCTTCGTCTGCCAATACTACTTTGTCCATTTGGTGACTTATCTCTTGGTATTCGTACTATCCTATACTCTGACAATCTACTAATGTGTTCGTTCCACTCCTATTTTCGTTTTGTCACCCATCCATTTATGTCTTCTATATTGCATGCTCTTCTGTATATTTTCGCTTCTCTCGCTATTCAACAGACTTTTCCTTGATATTCGTCGGAGTATTTTCATCTCTGTTGTTTCTACTAGTCGTCTCGTTTTAGATGTGTCAGGTCTTATCTCCACCGTGTATGTTAATATAGGTCTAATTGCTGCTTTATAGATATAGATTCTTGATTTTGTGTCTTGTCTTAGGTATAGCTCAAGAAAATTCTTGAACAACTTCAAAATTATAGTCAGTGACATTATTACAGTTATATTCCATCTTTCTAAATATGTGACCTGCCTCTGATGCCATGAGCTTAGTTTTATTTTCGGTGATGACTAGAGCCCAAGAACAGTTAACTAGATAACCGTTCTTGACCAGAGCCGCCTTTCCTGCTACGATGGAAAACTGCAGCGCACATTTAGCTGGATTTATGAGTCGTACATGCGAGAAGGTTCACGTTATCTGCGGTTGCTAGTATTAGGGTAGATTTATTAAAAATTGTACCTTGTATGTTCGTATTATCGTGCATATAATGTTTACTATAACGTAAAGTTATAAATTTTGGTTTATGTATTAAATTTTACTACATGGTATACCTTTGTTTCTCTCTTTGTTTGACTTTAATTTGTTTGATGTAATTTTATAATCTTAGATTTAATGTCACATTGTCTTATATGAAGTTTATTATCTCTGCGTGATGTATGCCGTGTGTTCATATCGATCTAAAGATACTTGGTAACCAACAGAAATTTTTTGGAAGTGGTGAACATAAACAATAAAGAAGTTTATTTTTTAGGAACTTTTTCGAATAATATATTAAAAATCTAGTAATTTATTATTCTACATAACTGCAGAATAGAAACAAAAAAATAATTCAAAAAAATAAGAGAAATTTAGTGATTTGGGGTCAGCTCTCAATAATGAACAATTAATACTTTTCACATACTATACATATTTACAAGACATACTTATATTTTGCGAGACATTATATTTATACATGCTGAAAATACAGGCACTAATGTACGGATAGTGGTATCACTGATAAAAATACAGGAATTAGAAATTAGAAATAACAGAAATCTGCAAAAATTTAAGAACGAAATAGCTCTTGGCTCTGATGAAATACCTTTCGGGATAATAAAATATGGAAGCAAGGCGCTAGTCCGTCAACTGACTCAATTATTCCAGAACTGTTTAACAGAGCTGAAACACCAACTAAGTGAAAATTACCGGGTGATAGCGGTCACCCGGACTGCTAGATTGACGGTGGACCACTTATTTTGCGGGACTCAACTAATAGAAAAAAAAACCGTTAGGGACCAAGAGATACATTTACTATAATATGTCGACCTTAAAAAGTCATACAATATGGATCCCCTTAAGGGGTTCTAGGAAGCCTTAGCATTAAGCAATTTTAATATAAAGATTATAAAGGCAATTAAAGAACTATATAATAATATACAGGCTTAAGTAAAATAGATGAACTCTCAGAAAACATCAAGGTAACCAAGGGCCCAAAACAGGGTTGTTTCATCTCACCAACGCTTTTTAAAGTATACCTTGAACAGGCATTGAAGATAGGGAAAAGAAAATATGATGGAATGGCAATTGCACTAAACAGGAAAACCCTATATATACTGTGCTTTGGAGACGATCAGATAGTGATGCCACAGGGCCACGAAGATTTGGAATATATGACAAGAAATCTCGTAGAAGGATACATTAAATGAGGACTAAAAATAAACGTAAACAAAACAGAAACTACGTGCATAGGACTGGTACAAGAGAACCTAATATTACAAAGTGAAGAACACAGGCATTGTAAAAACGATAAATATCTAGGCTTACATATTACAAATGATTACGCAATGGACCACACAATACGGTACAGAAACATACAGGATAAGAGAGCAATATGTATACTAAATGAGGTCGTCTGGGATCCCATATCTCATGGGAATCTGGGAACACCATGATCCCGAGAATTAAACTTATAGCGGCGAAGTGTGACAAATAAAAACTAGAACAGAGCTTTGGTTTTCAGATCTTACTGGATTTATCGTATATGTGTGGATAACCCCGAATTAAGCTAATTAATAAGGACAAAATTCCATGTTGATCTTTTTACAGTGCGTCTACGTTTAGAGTCCGTCAAACTGCAGCTTTTTCACTTAAACGAAAGAAATATAATAAAATAGGAAGCCGAAATCACAGGGAGTTTATCTGAGGTTTAAAAACATCGAAGGAATATTTTTAAGTCTAGCTGTAATAAGACTGAGTGTGAAGTCTACAACTTCATGTGCATAACAGCCTGTCATTGCAAATAGTCCGTTAAAGAACTGACGAAGCACAAAAAGGTACCTTTCTTATGGATGTTAGGGCATAAAGTAATAGTTGGTAAACGAGATTGTTGGTACTCCTGCTAAATATGGAGCTGCTTCTCCTCTTATAGGAGAGACCTATTCCGAAAATAAGAAAAGGAACTTATTGCAGCCTACTCCAAAAATATTACAGGCTAAAGGCAAGTAAAAATGATATTAATACCTTCTGCTCAATACGTAAAAATATTCTTAGAGTTTCAGAAAACTGAACTCAAGGTAATTACAGGTGCCCTGATAACCATGTACATAATTTGTTTACATTCTGTGAAAATATAGAAGAAATGACCAAATGTATCGTCTTAAACTTCAGGGTACTCGTTTGCCAATATCATAAATATATGGAAAAGACGTTTTACGACCTGATCAATAACACATGTAACTATAAAAACTCCAACATTTTCTAAATGGTCCATAAAAAGTGAAAAAATCAGAAGCACTTTTGGAAACTACTACTAATTTCATAATCAAATCTAGATAAGGAATGTATTTCTTTTAAATGGGTTTGGATTTCTTGATCCATTCAGTCACGATAGATAATACTGTTTGCTACAATATTAAATAAAAGAATATTGTATACACATACGCACTTATATACACTTACGCACACAAATATGTATTAATAAATAAAAAACTACAAATACAAAAAAAGGAAGTGGAAACATTAAATTGACCAGTAAAAATACTCTCCATCCAGGATTAAATTGATTTACAAAGATGTCTATTCATTAGTCTATGTATGTCTATGTATTAAGATGTCTTCCATAGCGACTTACTACTACAATACAAAACGGGCAATGGCCAGGGAGGTAATATTACATAAGAATCAATATGAGGAACAAATGCTAAATACTCATTCAACATAAATTAAATTTTCCTCTTAGTCCTTTTTAGAAAGTTCCAGATGATTTGTTTTATTTTACAGTTTCGTCGAGACAAATATAAGAAACAAGCTTGATTTTATGGGAAAGGTATTTGTTCTTGTGTCAGAATTTGCATCAAATAGTTAAATGCATTATCATTATGTTTACGTCCAAACAGCCAATTATTCTTTGGTGTTCTCTGATAGTTTTAGTCTATAGAGGTATGTCTTGATAGTGGTATGATGAAAGACACATCTAACAAAGATGGAATTAATTTTTCTATATGGTTGACTTCTATGAGCAAAAGGCTCAGGTAAAACAGGATGAATTTTGGTATAGAGATTGTTGCTTCGATTTTAGAAAGCGTACCACTCAGTATCCCTATTTTGTTTTAAACTTTCCTTGCGTGTTGCTGTGAGATTGCTTCTATTTAGCCAGATTATTTCTGATCCTTTTAAGATAGCCTCTTTAACAAAAAAATCTACTTTGATTTTACCGAAAATACCAAAGTCTCCCTTTAACCAGATGAAAGTTACAAAAGTATGTCCTTCCAGCAATTTTAGTTGGTTTTCTAAAATTTTAGAGTTTTTAGTGTGTTTTCTAAAGCTAATACCGCAAACCTTGAATCTGACATAATTACAACTTGTTGGTTAGAAATTTTTTGTTGACAGCCCATTTTAGAGCTTGATAAATTACAAACATTTGTGCAGAGTATATGGAGTATCGTTTATCAAACTTGAACATTAGGGATTCTTGGTGGTCTAGAATATATAAAGCTAAACTAACTCCCAATCTTGATTTTCAGCCATCCGTGAAAATCCTGCATGAATTAAGTTGGCTAGCTCAAGCTTGGCTAGTTGTTCGGTGACCCAACGCTGAAAATCAATTAGATTGTCATTGTCAAAAGATATTGAAATTCGATTGAAAGAAAGTTAATTTACTCGGACAGTTTAAGTTATGAGAAACATTAGGATATGCTGGCACTAAAATAGGAGAATTTTTAATATGCCACCATTTGTCGACGAGATTATAAACAGAGATATCACATATTTGTTATAGTACTTCAGTTTGGCACACAATGTCAAATATCTAAAAAATTTATATCGCACTTGTGATTAAAAGCACTTGCAAATACTAAAAAAGACTAAAACTAAAAAATTGTATTTTAAAAACAGCTGAATCCTCCTGGACGTGAAAACTGGATATAAAATGTTTATTATAAGAAAACAGTTTTAGGATAATATTCATTTCTATACAAATTGCCATATCTTAAGAAATCACTGAGCGTTAGTCTCAGGATACATGCAAAACAGGAAAGCAAACTTTGCAACTTGATTCTACGAAATAGAAAATTTCTTAAAAGTAATCTTCTTCTGTATAATTGTGTACAAACGTATAGTCGCGGGCAGATTAATTTTTAGCAGTTATGTATGTCTTATTATTATTTTGGTTTCCATTTATTCATTTAGTAACACTGTATAAGTAGTGCTATGGGCTGTTTAAAACCATTGCTCAAGAGTACCTATTTTTCTAGCACCTTTACATCTCACTAAGTATACACATATATAAGATTTATGTATACGTACGATACAAGTTGAATGTCTCTTTGATGTAATTTTTAAAGCTATGAAACTTTTTATTTAACACAGAACCATCACGTATATTGGAAGATGATTTCAGGAACAACATAATGTTATAATTATATAAATAATATTCGTTTACGTATATTAAATAAAAACACCACAAATAAAAAGTATATGAACTCACCCTAGATCGGATCACAGTCAGAGAATATAAGCACGGTTCGAGTCAATCAGGTTAAGACTTTTTACATTAAATACTATCGGAAGACGCGCTTGGGCTCGACTCAAATTACGATGGTTGTAACTTTCTTTTATAGCATTTTGCGAGGAAACACGTCTTACGGTCCTAATTCAATAAAGACAAATCTCTTTGTTTTTAAGGATTCCTTTAAGGGTACCTTAATGGAATTACGATTCTTATTCTAATGGAAAAAAATTAAAATTATTTCTCAAGGTTAGACGTTTATACAGGATGAAAGGTTTGTACTGTTGTACCAATTATGTTGGAATTAAATTTTGAAACAGTACAATAAGAGACATGTTTTACCTCAAAAACCATCTTGCAATATGTCTGAACAAGACACATACACAGCAATTACCGTAAAACGGGGTGAAAAGAAACTGGAGGGAGGATAGAAACTAAATGACAGTATTTTACTAAAAAAATCATAAGTTGTTTAAATTTAATCCGGGAAATAACTATTGAGGTACATAAACTCATCAAATGATAAAAATAGCCAATTTAGTGGATACACCGGCGATATACCGCTGTCTAATATTATTTATATCCCAAACTTTGGGATATAAATATGGTTTTGGTTTTGTAAATATGGTTTTCTCTAAATCACAATTCTTCTTCTTCTTCTTCAAGTTCCACTCCTATCGGAGATTGGAAATCATTCTCGCAATTATAATTTTATTGGTTACTCGCCTGAATAGTTCAATTGAACTGCATCCAAACCAGTCACGGAGATTGCGTAGCCACGAGATTTTACGTCTTCCTACGCTTCTTCTACCTTTGATTTTACCCTGCATTATATTCCTTAGTAGTTCGTACTTTTCACCTCTCATGATGTGCCCCAAGTATTCCAATTTCCTGATCTTTATGGAATTTAAAACTTCGCATTGTTTTCCTAGTTGTTCGAGAACTTGTTCGTTTGTTTTGCGATCCATCCATGATATTTTCAAAATGCATCGGTAACACCACATTTCGAATGCTTCTAGGTTTTTAATGTTGGATTTTTTAAGTGTCCAAGCTTCAACTCCATACAAAAGGGTAGAGAAAATATAACATCGAAGCATTCTTATCCGGAGCGATATATTGATATCGCGATTACAAAAAAGTTTTCTCATTCTATTAAAAGTTGACCGCGCAATTTCAATGCGGCATCTTATTTCTTTTGTCTGATCAGTATCTTCTGTGATCCATGCTCCAAGGTATTTGTACGAAGATATTTGTTCAATTTCTGTATTATCTAGTACTAGCTTAACTTTGATGTTTTGTGCTTTTGTAAATACCATGAACTTGGTTTTCTTCAAATTGATTTTTAGTCCATAATCGTTGCAATATATATTTAGTTGTTCAGCAAGGTGTTGCAGTTCTTCTAGTGTTCCTGCCAAAAGGACGGTGTCGTCAGCATATCTTATGTTATTAAGTGGCTCACCGTTTATTATAAGGCCCTCACTGATCTCGGCAAGAGCTAATTCTGAGATGGCTTCACTGTATAAATTGAATAACAAGGGTGATAAAATACACCCTTGGCGGACCCTACGGCGAATCTTCATATCCTTGGTCAGTTCGTTTTCAACTTTCACTTTTGCTGTTTGATTCCAATAGAAGTTACAGATGATTCTAATGTCTCTACTGTCTATGTTTTTATTTAATAAAATTTCTTTAAGTCGATTATGCTGCACTCTGTCAAATGCCTTCTCAAAATCAATGAAACAGGCATATACTTCCTGATTAATATCTAAGCATCTCTGCGAAAGAACACTTACTGCAAACAGTGCATCTCGTGTTCCCAGTCCTTTCCTAAATCCCATTTGTGCATTACTTATGCCTTCATCTAATTTCTTATGTATTCTATTGTGAATTACTTTTAAAAACAATTTCAAGACATGACTCATTAAGGCTATGGTGCGATGTTCATTGCACTCCTTTGCATTGGCTTTTTTGGGAAGCAGTATGAATGTTGATTGGAGCCATTCTTTAGGTATTATACCTGTTCTATATATGGTATTGAATAGATCCAAAAGAAGATCAATAGATTCAGTATTCACAATTTTAAGTAATTCGATAGGAACTTCATCAGGTCCGGGAGATTTACCATCTTTAGCTTGTTTCATTGCATATTCAATTTCTTCTCGTATAATGTCAGGCCCAGTATCATCCTTAAATTCTTTTGGTACTTCTGTTCTCTCTTTGTCTTCAAATAGTTGTGCTATATATTGTGTCCATCTCTGCATTTTTTGGTTTATATCTGTTATAAGTGCACCCTTTTCATCTCTTAGTTGCCAAATCAAAATTGGTGGTCATGAATTAGTTGATTGATAGAGTGCATCCTTAATTTTTTGAGTAGTTTGAAGTTTCTTAAAAACTTTTAATATTTGAGGTAGAAGGCTTATTGGTTCGTATGAATTTGACTGTGAAGGTGGTTTAGCTGGTTTAGTAATCATGACTATCTGGCCACACTTCCGCTGTATAGGAAAGTAATATAGTCGCAGGATACTATTACATAGTGACGCAAATAGGACAATTACCTTTCGAGGTAACTGTTTTAATTCTGTTCCTACTACTAAGTCGTATCCAGGAACTTTGTATGGTTTAATATTATGATCACTTGCAGATGGCTTTATTGAGTTCATTGGGAGTCATTTGTTAAAGACTCTCCAGATGGGATAGAAATGTAGTGAAAACCAACTAGATGTTCGGAAAATACTCTCACTTTTTCTGTAAATACTCTCACTTTTTCTTCATTTGGCTGCTCCCAGCTATTATTCATCCTTCTTATTGGAGATATTGCAACTGTAGGTCTTTTGAATTTATTCGTTGTTTTCCAGATAGATCGGTCATCTAGTGATAGAGCTGTGATCCTACTGTTAAAAAGCCACATTTCGGAAGTCTTGTAGGGCTATATGTAGCATGTGTGTTATTCTATTTAAGTACCTCTTATCAAATATGTTTCTTGATCTTTGTCATCTTTTTCTAGCAATTATGTTAAGCCTTCTTTCTTTTAGCCATATGTTTAAAGTTTAGTTTATGTTTAATTAATTTTGAAATTTGGCCCAGTTTGTGTTTTTTGCACAGAGTGGAATTGAGTTCTTGAAGATGGGTCAGATATTTCGTTAGTCGAAGCGAATTAGAACAGGCCGCCCAACCCGCTTGGCTATCTAACCGACTACTGTGAAGTACTATTCAGAGTAGTACGTCACAATATAAATTATCTATCAACAGGTGAACCGACATACTGGCCTTCTGATTCTCGTAAACCACCCTATCTTCTTAATTTTGCCATTACTAAAGGAATATCTGACATATGTAACATAAAATCTAGTTTTGACTTATTTACAGTCCAATTATAATATCACTCAGCTCTGTATCTATCTTTAAAAACTCTGCACAAAAAATACAAACTGGGAAAAATTTCAAAATGAATTAAACACCACCTTAAATTTAAACATGAAGTAGAGGCATCAAAGCTGTCGTCTAATACCTCACAGTCTCAATACAACACGTTGCATGGCTAGTAACTCCAGTGCAACATGACGACAACAAAACAAATAACATCCTATTACACATAAAAGAACTATTAATTGATAAGAGAAGAGCTAGAAAAACATGACAAAGATAAGATACTTAAATAGAATGACACACGTACTACGTACAGTCCTACAAGACTTCCAAAATGAGACTTTTCAACAGTACATCATAGCTCTATCACCAGATAACCACTCTGTCTGGAAAGCAACGAAGAAATTCAGAAAACATGCAGTTGCAATACCCTCCATAAGAAGCATGGATAGTAGCTGGAAGCAAGCAAATGAAGAACAAGTGAGAGTACTTGCAGAACATCTAGCTAAAGTTTTCACTCCACTTCCATCACATGACGACAAAGATAATAAAAAAATTCTGGATATCTGCCCAGCCCTTGCCTGATGCAACTACAAATAAACTCAATAAAGCCATCTGAAGTAATGCAAGTGACTAAATATAGTAATCCATACAAAGCTCCAGGATACGGCCTAATAGTAGGAACAGTACTAAATCCTGCGGTATTTACCATAGAGTGGAAGTTGCCCAGATTAAATACATATTAAATATTAAAAAAAAATCAAGGATGCAGACCCTACCGATCAACTAATTTACGACCACCAATTTGGGTTTAGAGAAAACCATTCCAGGGCAGTGCCATAGACTTCCACTATACTATGACCTGCATGGTCATGCACAACAAGCTTTCGACAAAGTATGGTACGAGGGACTAAATAAGATGAAGAAAAAATTACCGACTCAAACGTATCTACTCTTAAAAGTATATCTGCAAGATAGATGATTTCAAATCAAAATGGACAATACACAAAGCAACTACAAGATAATCAACTCAGGAGTTCCACAGAGCAATGTGCTAAGGCTCTTTCAGTACCTTATCTATACGGCAGACCTACAAATGGATAACGATACAATGCTAGTAGCTACATTCTCAGATGATACTGCAATTGTGGCTGTCCACAATGATCCTTTAGATACTGTTCAAAACCTACAAAACCACCTTAATAGACTAGAACAGTAGTTTAATAGTGGAGAATCAAAGTCAATAATTCTAAATCAACACAAACTACATTTACCACAAGACATTGCAATGTACCACAAACTTTCTTCAACAATAACCCTATACAAATCAAACCGTCATTTTCGGTATATTCGGTTCTTTTATCCCTAGTACTATGTAATCGCCAACATGGACTTGGATGTATCAAATATTCATTTGTAGGGCGTCATTGATTGTAATGTGTAGATGTTCGTAGAAGCTTTGTCTTGTATTGGCATCTCAGGTGCATAGATTGCTATCATATTTAAATATTTGTTTGACATCTAATTTAATTTTTATGCTAACTATTCGTTCAGCAATATATTAACATTCTGGTAGTTGGTATATGAATTTTATATATTTCGTAGCAGAGCTACTCCTTCTTTGGCACTGATTTTCGTAAATACCACTGTATATTATACAGAATTGGGGTTAGAAGACTTCAACATTTTTAGAAGTGATAGAAATTATAATACTAGTGTCAAACAACGTGGTGGGGGAGTATTAGTAGCTGTGGCCAAACATTTGGAAGTGTGTGAGGTTTTTGTTCCTCAAAATAGTGTTGAGCAAATGTTTGTTTCACTTAAGTGTCAAAGTCAAACTGTCGTATTTGGTGGTGTTTATTTACCTCCTGTATCTGATAGGCATGTATAATATAGAACACTGTGATAGTATTGAATATATATATATATATATATAATATAATATATATATATATATATATATATATATATATATATATATATATATATAATAAGATTCCGGATTGTAAATTAATAATTTGTGGGGATTATAATTTACCTGATGTAGTTTGGGTTAACAGTCTTTATGGTACCACGGTACAGGCTAACCAAAACTCACCAGCTAACGATATATGTAATATAATTAATATTTGTGACTTATACCAGGTCAATACGATATCCAACCGGAGAAATGTTTTTCTTGATTTAATTTTTTCTAGCTTTCCTGATATATCTGTTTCTGTACCTCTGGATCCGTTATTTGAGGAGGGATTTCATCATACACCAGTCAATTTTGACGTAATTCTTGATATAAAAGAATCTGTCCTTAATTATGAAGAATACTATTTTGACTTTAAAAATGGTGATTATGTTGCTTTAAATTATTATTTAGCAGAAGTTGACTGGAATTTATTATTTCTTAACAAAAGCATTAATGACGTAGTTAAAGATTTTTATGATATTATATTTTATTTAATCGAATTGTTTATATGTACCATTAAAAAAATTTAAAACATCTACATATCCCAAATGGTTTACATCAGAGTTAAAACATTTACTTTATGAGAAGAAAAAAGCACATAAAAAATTTAAAATGACTGGTGGTGATGAGAACTATTGTCTTTTTTCCGATCTCAGGGAACAATGTAAAGAGCTTAGCAAGTATTTACAAAGGCGTCATGTGAATGAAATTGAGGTTAGCATTTTTCATAATTCTAGTTATTTCTGGAAATATATTAATAATAAACGCAAATCTCATATTCTACAATCGAGTATGAGTTATGGTAATGAAAGTAGTGAAAATGGTTCAGATATTGTGAATTTATTTGCTGGGTTCTTTTCGACTGTCTATAATAAAGAAAAAATAAATCAGATTCCTAATTTTAAGTACGAAAATTATCTTAATGCTAATAATTATTTAATTAATGTTAAGGATATTATTGATAAGATACAGAATAATCCGTGGAAACTGACAGCGGGTCCAGATGGTATACCAATGTATTTTATTAAAAAATGTGTATTCACTCTTGCTAAACCTATTCAGTTATTATTCAATAAATCATTAACTTCTTCTACATTTCCTGATTTTTGGAAAGTGAGTTTTTTAAAACCCATTTTTAAATCTGGTCAAAATAATAATGTTGAAAATTACAGGGCTGTTTGTTTGCAGTCTGAACTACCAAAGTTGCTTGATTTTTTTGTTAACCATATGTTAACCTACGATTGTAAAAATTTAATTCTCGGTCAACAACATGGTTTCTATCAAAAGAAATCTACTTGTACAAATCTTATTTTGTATTCAAACTTCATTGTTGATTCTATGGAATCGGGAAACCAAGTTGACTCCATATATGCTGATTTTGCTAAAGCATTTGACAGGGTAAATCACGAAATATTAATTGCTAAACTTCGTGGATACGGAATTGGAGATAATTTATTGGATTGGATCACGAGTTATTTAACAGATCGTTCACAAATAGTAAAATATGGTAATTTTGTTTCTGAAGCGATTAATGTTACTTCGGGTGTACCTCAAGGTTCTCATTTAGGCCCACTTCTATTTAATCTGTTTGTGAATGATATATCATCAGTAATTAGTAATAGTGAATTTCTATTGTTTGCTGATGACATAAAGATCTTTAAAGCAATTAAAAATACCTCTGATATGGATGCTCTTCAGTCTGACTTAAATAATTTATCTCGTTGGTGT
The DNA here is from genome assembly GCA_918026665.1 of Diabrotica balteata. Classification (NCBI taxonomy): domain Eukaryota; kingdom Metazoa; phylum Arthropoda; class Insecta; order Coleoptera; family Chrysomelidae; genus Diabrotica; species Diabrotica balteata. Next base: position 120,737,140 of record OU898278.1, read on the forward strand.
GACATTAATGCCTTATATTTAAATATAAAAAAGTGCTATAAAATTACGTTTTCCAGAAATACTAAACATCAGTTATATAGAACATACATACTTAAGGGAGTATCGATTACAGATGTAAATCAAATTAGAGACCTTGG